>JAPWDM010000044.1:2110000-2447500 GCA_035578155.1 Brachynemurus nebulosus | reverse complement strand
GACGAACATCTTTTGGAGTCAATCCATAAAATATCGAAGCCATTTGTAGTAAATAATCTTTTAATGCAATTTCCTGGTCCTTAGAAAATACTTGTCGAGGTTTTTTATAGCCCATTGTCGGTAAATCTTGCGTTTCCTTATTTTTATATGCTTTCAATTTAGTTAAATAACGCGTTAGCGTCGTACGTTTAATATTAAATTCCTTTGAAGCAGCATTTATACTTTTGTTCCCAAAAATTATTGTTCTTGCGGCGTCATTAAATTTTTCCATAATAAGACCTCTTTCGGTTTTGCGTTTATAATTTCTCATATCTAAAAGAAATAAAAAACAAAAATTTAATAAAAGAAGATCTTAATCATAGTTTTGTTAATGAAAAAAATTGTACTTACTTATTTATAAATGATACAAATTTTGACCATTCAATCGATGACGGACACGGTGATAAATTTAACCCTTAATTGGTCTACAGAATTACAAATGCAATTTTATTTTATTTTTTTCTAAATAATTTTTTTATAATCGCTATTACTGAACTGTAACCACCATGTATTCCCAAATGAGATTAAGTACTTCAATTTGATGTGTGATTACATTTTCTTTGCAAACTTTTAATTTCAGTTATTAACGATTTAGTTTTTTTGTATCCCAGTAGACTGATAATCTTATTTAAAATAATTAACCAAATTAAAGGTAATTAATTAATTAATTTAATTTAATTTATGTGTAAACAGATATAAGTAACTTAATTTTCTGAAATATGCAAAAATACAATTTTATTTTTAAATTAATATTTCGATTCTATTTTTTTTTTTTTACTTTATTACTATTTAAATTCTAATTTCATATTCCTAGATATTTCCAGGAAAAATATTTGTGAAAACGATTAAATAAAATATGTTATGATCACAGGAAAATTTTTAATAATAGTATTTTTTTTTAATAATATTTTTCTATTTTTAAAGCAGATTAACAAATAATTTAAGAAAATAACTTTTGTACTCCAGTAGACTACTTATGTTTCAAAAAGTGAGTAGACCAGTTAAGGGTTAAGGAAATTCAGTATACTCTGTAGTAAAAAAATTGGATAAATAAGAATCAATTGAATCCGTTGATGTAGAACTATAAATTGGTGTTCGAACAACAGACATGTACTCCGGTTGCTCTGTAGTTGGTGAATGAACTTGTACTGATGATTCAGTTGGTAAAATATTAGATTGAAAATTCGGTGGCGATTGTAATAAAATTTCCTGCGGTTTTATTTTTTCAGCTACGGTATCTTCTGATACTGATAACGATTGTTTTTCATTTTTCGAAATTATATCATATTTTTCTATCAATTGCATTATTTCGAGTTTTAAATTTTTATTTAAATCTTCTGAAAATGTTTTTAATGTTGGCAACAAAGATAACAGACATTTTTTATTTTCGTCATTAAACGTTTTATTTTTCGTTTCCAATAAATTTTCGTTTTTATTTAATATTTGCGTTTTTTTAATTAAAAATTGTAGTTGATTTGCATATTTATATGGTTTTCTTTTCTTTTCAGGATTTAATTTTTTTTGTTTTATTACTGCAAAATATCTGTCCTTAATATTTTTCCAACGTTTCTGTAAGAATTCTCCAAATTTTTTTTTGTTATTAAAATTTACTTCTTCGTTGGAAAAACAATTTATGATTTGATTCCAAGCCAATTTTCTGTTATATATATCACTATGTATCCTTTGCGTGTCCCATATAATAGGTCGCTTTTCAACTTCATTTATTAATTTTAAATTATTAATTTTATATGCCATTATAACTTTGAAAATATACACTAGAAAATTTTAAGTAACAATGAAAAACTGAACAGTACTGTTCACCGTGTCGGTCAGCGAGAAAATGGTATCGAAATTAATACAACTTCTGTATATAAAAGAAAGATTTATATAACACCAAGACCAGTCAAATCAAAAAAAGAGTTATATAATTAATAAAATGTCGCTTAAAATTGAAAATGTCGCTACTTTTTATTTAAAAAAAATAAACTTATTTATACTTGCAAATCTGAAAAACAAAAATAAAAAACGTCGCGGCGTTTTATTTAAAAAATAAAAGTACAACAAATATTAGCGATGCTTTTTATTTAAATAAAATTATGCATATTCCATAACATATTAAATAAAGTATTGCTCAAATTACCTCTTACAAATTTCATTGCCCAAATAAACCCGGTCTACCCTAACCTGAAGAGTACAACGAATTTCATCAAGAAACGAATTTCAGTTGAAACAACTAATTTCAATTTCAAAAACCCTATTTCACAAAAAACTTGCCTTTTATCCTTTATATTCCGTTCAGTCAGACTATACATTTTTTTGTACTTACAGCACTATGCGAAAATGCTGAAATTTTGGAAATAGTATTCAGTTGGGCGCCCAAATTTAGCAAACACATCTCTGCTAAAAATAGAAATCACTTAACTGCTCTTAGGATATCTAATCTTACTATAAAAAAAAAATTTTTTTAAATTTTTTTTAACGGGTCGTTAAGGGTGTTACGTTCTGTACGTTTTCAAATTTAAATAAAGAAAAATTTGCTAATTTTCAAAGTTAATTTTATTGTACTTATTTTGTTGCCGCCCACTGTACTTTCGCTGCTGGCGCGAGCTGTACTTTCGCTGTGTTAAATTTATTGCATTTTTTTTCAAGTTGGTACTACTACTCGCTAGGGATGTCATTTTTTAAAAAAAAAATCGATTTTTGAATCGACTCGTAATTGTCAACAAAAGGATCGATACTTAAATTATCGATTGTATTCAAAATCGATTTCAAGAAATCGATTCAAATTTGCTGTTGCAAAAATGGAGGTAATTTTTTAAAAAAAATCATAATTCAGAAAGATAAACTTTCGAACTCTTTTAAGAAGAAAAAAAAAAAATAAACGTGTACATACTAAATTACCAACATTTTTTTAGAATTTTATTATATGGTATAGAGATGAATCACAACATCACAATAAGGTTGACAATTTTTATTTTCATTTGATATAAAAATGTTAATTGTATAAATATTATCTAAATTGTACTAAATGTTGAGAAGTTTTTATTTAATTGTATACAAAGTTGTTTATAGATTAAGGGATAAAGAAAGAATTATATTTTTTTTATTGGGTCATCCAGAAAGTTCGTGCTGTTTTTGGTGTAAATGACTATCCCGATTTTCTTCAAATGGCCGAGAACTGTGAATTTTGAATGCTAAAAAGTTGCCGCTAATTCTTGACAGTTTGCTTCGGGTTTCGCTTTATTTCTTGACGCTTTGTTACATCGTCAATACACACAAGTAGACCATATGGAGCTTCATCTTCCAAAGAAAAATTACCCTTTTAAAATCTAGCAAACCAGTTTTTACAAGTTCTGTCAGAACGTGCATCATCGCCATAAACACTACAAATATTTCTCGTTGCGTCAGCTGCATTAGTATCTTTATTTAAACTCGTATAACATGATATAATGTTCCTTGATGTCTAAGATTGCTCATTATAACTGACAAAAAAAAATTATTTAAGCACTGTTTAAGGATTTATGATACATATTACAAGCAACACTATCGGCCTAACACTAACATGTTGTTGCATGTTTCTTTTGCGGTTGCTACTTTAAGAAATATAAATTCATTCGAAAGGCTCCGAAAATGGCACGAACTTTCCGGATGACCTAATAAATTCCCCGCCTAAACTTTATTGTTTTGTACATGGTACACTTGTCAATTTGTCAATTTTGACAATTTCATTTGATATTTGATGCGTTTGATGCTTAAAATTTAATAATCGTAGTACCGATAATAGATTTAAATTTAAATTAATAAATAAATAGCAAAGTGTAAATACAAAAGCAATTTATGTTTTTAAAAAAAAAATCGCTTCGCGATTTCCATAAAATAAAAATCGATGTGTGAATCGATCTCAAAATCAATAATCGATTAAAAATCGGTTTTCATTCTTCCGATTAATCGATTTACCGATTTATCGATTAAAAAACGACATCTCTACTACTCGCGATAGGTAGATAGTTTTGGAGGTAAACTACGTTATAAATATCAGTTGTCCGATTATGCCAGTCTCATTCTAAGTTGATTTTTTTTGTAATCCCGATCGGACTTTCTTATAACAGGTATGCTTAAATATTTGTTTAATATATTTTTTCTATTATTGCAATAATGTAATTAGTTTTAACATGTAAATTTTTGGTCACATGTAATTTAAAGGTTATATGTTGAATCTAAACTTTCTCTTTTAATTTTATCTTTGACAATGGTTAATTTAATTAAATTTACATTTTATTTATTCAGTTTCTTAAATAGATTTTCTTATAACAGGAATTTTGTAACAAAATTAGGTGACAGTTTGAATAAAACTTGTAAAATGGGAACATTGAGTGGCATATTATACAATTGTGGAAGTTTGTTAACCTGAAATCATGTGTTACTTTTAATGGACAAATCCAGGAAGCACTCAACTCGCTAATGGTTTAGATTTGGAGTTTACGCCTTACATCCGCATTCCATGAGTTCGCTTCAACTTTGGGACAACCACCATAGTTTCAACGTTCTAAAGCCCGTTTAATACCATCTTTATAGTGGAAATCTTTAGATAAGTAATCATTTCGCATACTCTTATACTTTCTTTGCTACATGGTTTTTGGTGCTATTTTGAAATAACAAATTAACTTTGCATAATGACTTTAAAAAAGTGTAAACCAGTTAAATTTTTATTAACTTTTCTGTCACTCAAATTTTCTCTTAATTTTCTATTAACTTCCTAAAGTTTACATACTAATTGTAATTTAAGGATACCTACCTAACCTAATCATTAATTAATTTTCTTTAAAATTTTATAGCATGCTTGTATTGATTGGTCAGTAGATATTTGTATTTCGTAAATTTTCTATATTTTCCTACGTTCTCTTTTAATTATTGTATTTCGTAAATTCTCTATATTTTCTTACGTAATGATCATTTTTCTTGTTCTTTTTTATATTTTAGTAAAATATTTACTGACTGATAAAACTTTTAATATTACGTAATTTATTTCTAAACTAAATTGTGGCCATTTAACATTTTCCTAAATTTTAATAATTTATTTATATTGTTAATTGTTATTGAAACAAGAAATTGTTATTAATTATTTATTTGTTCAAAATAATTTTATCACTCAATTACCAATTTTTTTTGTATAAAACTTTGTATTGGGAACAATCTGAAGTAACCCTCACGACCCTGACATTGTATAAAAAATGTACAATTAAACAATTAAACAAAAAAATAATACATGTACGACTGAGCTAGGCAAACTAAGGCAAAAAAAAATTTTAATTTTGAACTAAACAATATCTATTATTTAAAATTTTCCTACCCTTTTTTTTCAGTGCACTAAGAAATTTTCTTAATACAAACTTTGAAAATTTAATTTTAAATAAATTTCTTTTATTTACTTTGAATTACCTAACTGTATATATATATATATATATATATATATATATATATATATATATATATATATATATATATATATATATATATATATATATATAATATACAGGGTGTAAAACAAATAACTCTCGTCCTTTTGTGGGGTGACTCATAGCACCCGGCAGGCACTAAAACCACAGGAATTTTTTCGGAATTAACAGTCGCGTCACCCCTCAAAAGGATAAGAGTTATTTCCTTTACACCCTGTACATATATATATAACCCTGTATATAATATATATACATACATATGTATATATGTATGTGAGTTATTTCCTATATATAAGAATTATTTCCTATATATAAGAGTTATTTCCTTTACACATACATACATATATATAACCCTGTATATAATATATATACATACATATGTATATATGTATGTGTGTATATATTATATACAGGGTATAAAGGAAATAACTCTTATCCTTTTGAATGGTGACCCGACTGTTAATTCCGAAAAAATTCCTGTGGTTTTAATGCCTGACGGGTGCTATGAGTCACCCCACAAAAGGACGAGAGTTATTTGTTTTACACCCTGTACATAAAATACAAAATGATATTTTGCATTTTCTATTTTAAATAAGTTCGGTCAAACCATTTTCCATTTTGTATTTAAAATGGAAATTTAAATCCATTTTACATTTCAAATGAAAATGCATGTATACTCTTTATGTGTATACAATATTCATTATAGAACTTGAATTGAACGACTTGAAGTCAAAAAATTCTAAGTTAAATGTAAGTTGATTTAATTGACTCAAATTTTTATTACTCGAATTGCAATGTCACTTAGTTAACCCTAGAACGACAAGGCTCAAATTTAGCAAGTGGGTGTCATCCACGACACCTATTTCTTTTTCTATTTTTTAAATTAATTACAGGTCAGATCGATATTTAATCGATGTCAGTGTCAACGTCTATCTGTCCAGATGGTTTTCAAATTTTTACCAAAAAAGAAATTTATTACATTATTGTCAACTTCTACATTATCAAAAGTTACAGCGCTGAAACAAAAAACGTAGATGTCATGTATGATACCAACTTGTCGTTCTAGGGTTAAATTTGTTATTAGAGTTGCAGTTCTCTTAAGTCAAACTTTTCTGACTCAGGTTGTGTACTACTATCTTTAAGACACGTCGATAAGAATTGTACTTCCAGAAGATGATTTTTGAATAGGTTAAGGCCGAATTAAATTTTACAATACTTTTAAGCAACAATATTTGAAGAGTTAAGTTTCGTTTTCATATCATGAAAACTTTAAAAAATTTTCTCAAAAGAATGCCTTTATTTAATTTCAGTACGTTTGAACATTTCTTTTTTTGTTAATTAATATAAATAATGATAAAAAAGTTTATAGAATATTTTTTATCAAGTATATTGATTTATAAAGTAAAAAAAAGTATTTTGCATTTTATAATTCAGTTTAAATAACTATAGTTGAAAAAATATTCCCAGACAATTTTGATAGTTTCGTTGTCAACGTATGATTGTCTTTTTCTAATTCCAGTCAAACAAATAAATAGTGCATAGGGTACTAATTGAACATTAGGTTACGAAATAATAATAAATAATAAGTTAATAACACTATTTTATGAAAAATGTTTTTCTCCAGAAATAATAAAGTTAATAAGCAAAAAAATTAAAAAAACTTGATTTTTAATTTAATAAAATAAAATAAAGAAATATTATTTTTGTTTAAAGGTTTGTAAGATCATGGTTTAAATATGTAGCTGTTAGTAACAAATAATAAAAATAAAAAGATCCTTCCTACTGGCTGATTAAAAACGTTTGTTTGTTTGTTTTTTTTTTTTTTTTTATTAACAGTCCCGATTTTACTTGTCCCGTCCCGATTTTTTTCTCATTAAATCCCGAAATATTCATTGGTAAAATTGGCAACCCTACTCATGACGTAGGATAACAGCCACAAATGCAACCGGAAGTGGTCATTTTTTCAAATTTCCGGCCATATTTCGGGTAGGTATGTGCACAGATAAATTGCGTTTCGTATTAACGTAAACTATTCAATAAAGGTAAATTGATTTGTGTAGTCGATGACGTGGACAAAACTACGATTAGCTCTTCGCCTATCAAGTATAACAGAGTTAATATACTAAAATTAAAATTAAAATTAGGTACTCTAAAAAGTGATTTCTGATTCTTATTTCACTAAACTCGTCCACGGAAGAGTTTCTTTTCAGAGACTAAATTTGAACAGTTTTGGCTCCGAACTACACTTTTATCAGCTACTCAAGTAACTAGGTTGATTCAAATCAGTAAGTTAAATGAATTTGTGTGGCACAATAATAAGTACAATAAAATTAAATAAGTACTTATAACTCCGCTATTTTTCATTGAATTTCAAGAAACAAGAAATCATAGAAATCACGTTTAGATATTTTTACTCTTCTCCGATCAGTCCAGAATTCATTCCTTTAAAAAAACAATGTCCTTTTTTAAGGTCTTAGATTCTTTTCGTAACTATGAATTTTAATCATATCGAATACTTACAAGGAAAGGGCAAGAAGTCGAAAATTCAAAAAAATCTGAAAGTTTGTCAGTACATAGAGGGTGGCTACCTAATAACATAAAAAATATCAGTTGCTGCTAAAAAACGTTTTTAAGGGGTGAACCACCCCCTCAAAGTTGGAACACAAAAATTTAAAAATCGATGAAATTTTATTTATACGTAACTTAAAAAGTTCTAGTAACAAATATAACATTATTTTTTGGATTTATACATTTTTAAGGGTTGAAGCCACCCTTCAACTGTGTACTTAAAAATTTAAAAATTGATGATATTTTGTTTATATATACTATACAGAGCTGTAATAATAAATATAACATTATTTTTTGCATCTACAAATTTTTACGGGTTGAAACCACCCCTTCATATGTGTACTTAAAAATTTATGAATTTATAATATTTTGTTTACATATACTATACAGAGATTTAGTAATAAATATAACATTATTTTTTGCATCTACAAATTTTCAAACCACCCCTTCAAGTGCGTACCTAAAAATTTAAAAATTGGCGATATTGTGTTTACATAGAGACCTAACGATAAATATATTATAAATATATCCTTTCACACAGTTCTAGGGGGTGAAACACCTCCTCCAAGTTGTAAACTAAAAATTTCAAAACTGGCAAAATTTTGTTTACATATACAACAAACACAACAATCTTACAATAAATATATTAATAATGTATAAAATTAGCAATACAAATAGCTTTCAGATAGTGTACTATATTACTGTGTAGTACATGTAAACAAAATTTCGTCAATTTGTGTTTCTAATTTCTAATTTGGAAAAGATATTTCACCCCTATAAATATATGGGGGCAAAAAAAATTTATAAATCCATTTTTATGTGATATATTATATGAATAAAATCTCCGAATTTTTAAATTTTCAAGTCGACAGCCGAAGGAGTGGTTTCACCCTCTTAAAAATGTGTAGGTATGAAAAATAATATTATATTTATTACTAAAACTCTTAATAGTGTACATAAATAAAAGTTCGTCAATTTTAAATTTTCTAAGCACACACTTGAAGGGGTGGTTTCACCCCTTAAAAATGTGTGGACGCAAAAAATAATGTTATATTTATTATTAGAATTTCGTATAATGTGCAAAAACAAAATATCATAAATTTATAAATTTTTAAGTACACACAAGAAGAGGTGGTTTCAACCCGTAAAGATTTGTAGATGCAAAAAATAATGTTATATTTACTACTAGAGCTCTATATAGTATACATAAACAAAATTTCATCAATTTTTAAATTTTTAAGTACACATATGAAGGGGTGGTTTCACCCCTAAAAATTTGTAGATGCAAAAAATAATGTTATATTTATTATTAGAGCTCTGTATAGTATATATAAACAAGACATCATCAATTTTTAAATTTTTAAGTACACAGTTGAGGGGTGGTTTCAACCCTTAAAAATGTGTAAATCCAAAAAATAATGTTATATTTGTTACTAGAACTTTTTAAGGTACGTATAAACAAAATTTCACCGATTTTTAGATTTTTGTGTTCCAACTTTGAGGGGGTGGTTCACTCCTTAAAAACGTTTTTTAACAGCAACTGATATTTTTTATGCTATTAGGTAGCCACTCTCTACATACTGACAAACTTTCAGATTTTTTTGAATTTTCGACTTCTTGCCCTTTCCTTGTTAGTTGAATTTGTTGATTCTTTTTGTCTTTTTAAATGGTATTTGTGTTGAGTTAGTCTGTTATTCAATTTTTGGCTAGTTTGGCCAAAATAAGCTGAATTACAGTCAGAACATTCTATTTTGTATACAACATTGTGGTTTTGCTTATTTTCGACTCTCAATCTTTTTTCCGAGTATGTGTTTCCTAGTTTGTTACTATTAAAAGAAAAAGTTATACGATTTTCGCTCATTTTCTCTATGGTAGTTTTAATTTTTTTGGTAAGAAAATTATACGGAAGGCAAATTCTTGTTAATACAATAATACGTGAAAGTTTTTAAAAAATGTGTTGTTAATTATTTAGAATTTAGCTAATTCACTTGAATGAATTTTTTTAATGAAAATAAGTTGCGTTTTTAATGACAATAGGAATATTCTTATTGGAACGAGAAAAAATTAAAAAATAAAATAACAGAAAATTCTCATATAATTTTTATTTGTATAAATTGAATTATATAATTCATTTTATTTATTTATACTATTATTTTTTTTTAATTAAAATTGGGACACTACTGCCGGTGGATGGCGCGGTCAGCAGTGTCCGGCGGCATCGCCATCTCTGGGCATGCGCCGCCAAACACAGTAGAAAGATAAAAACGACACATAAAGACAGGAACACATAAATGCAATAGACAAAGGACAACATACACATATTAAAATACAGCAATGAGCCCTGCCATCCCAGGGCTTAAAGGAGCGGACAGTCCTTGGTAACGGTACGATAAGTACTAGACAAAGCGTCCGGTCACCAAGGCCTGAAGTCCATCGCTGCGACTCCCCCCAGGGTGTAAAGACCCCGGGGTGGAGGAACCAGACTAGAAACACACAATTATCACAGTGGAAAATCACAGATAAAACTTATTCCGTCACTGGGAGGCCACAGGCCGACCAGTGACGCAATAAGGAGTTAAAACAATACCGCTGTAGAGCCGTAACAACAGGCCTACAACGGCATAACAAAGTATCACAGTTAAAATAAGAACAAATGATGTACCACCTCGGGTGTAAAAGGCCCTCGGTGGTACATCGTTAAAAAACAATAACAAAAACAAAATAACATATATAAATAACAACAGTACCACTAAGGGTGTAAAAGGACCTTAGTGGCATAACGAGAGACTAAAAGTACCCTGCCAGACCAGCTGGAACAGGGTATTGTTAATAAATAAGACAATCACAGAACTTTTGAAAACACGTAGATTAAAATAAGCTGAAAAATAAAATTATATGTCGGGGGAGAAGCAAGAGACGACTTGAATAAAATTAAGAGATGTAAAGCCCCTACAGTCTCTGAAGAAGATGCGAATTTCGAAGAAATTCAAGCATCTTTCTTTCAGAGACAGCATCATAAGCTAAAGCTTCGGCTACATTATTCGGGAGCTGCAACCTTTGGCGCAATGGCTCAAGGGTTACACATTCCTCAACTATATGCCTCACGGTCAGCGCCGTCCCGCAGGCGGCGCACCTTGGCTGGTCCTCACCGGCGAGAAGATGACGGTGTGTTAACGCCGTGTGGACCAAGCGTAAACGCGTCAGGGCCACACTCTCTCGCCGGCTCAGATTTACAGGTGCCGGAGTTTTTCGGACCTCAGGTTTCACCTGTCTGAGCTTTGCCGTGAGGTTGTTCCACTCACGTTGCCATTTCTGATCGATCGCGGATCTAATGCACACTCTCAGATCCTCTGGGCGTATGGCAATGTCCTGTGGCTCACCGACTTCGGCTGCATGACGTGCTGCCTGGTCGGCGAGTTCATTGCCAGGTATCCCCACATGTCCGGGAATCCAAAAAAAGGTGATAGACTTTTGGCGGAGCATGTAGAGACACGTTCGGATGTTCTGCACCAGTGGATCGATGGTATGAAAGTGGCAGATCGCTTGCAACGCGCTCAACGAGTCGGAACAAATGAGGAATGCGCTGTCTTCGGATGTTTGACAGAATCGCAGGGCTTGCAAAATAGCAAATAGTTCTGCAGTATACACAGTGGCCTGGGGAGGAAGTGACCAAGCGTGAGGATCGTCACGAATGACGATGGCACTTCCAACACCCGTAGCTGTTTTGGAACCATCTGTGTATATGCAGAGAGAGTCAAGTTCGCTAATGATCTCATAAAAGCGGGATCGATATTCGAATGAGCTGGTCTCCTCCTTGTTGAGACCAGTCAGGTCGAAACGACACCTTACGTTAGGGATCAGCCAAGGAGGTACTTCCATAGGACGTTTGGGAAGTACCTTGGCGAACTGTAAGTGTAGACTCTCTAATAACTCCTGCGTTCGAACGGCCACTGGTCGACTTATGGTGGGACGTCGACCGTAGAGCCCCTGTAAACGGTATCTGAATAGAGTCGGTTGATTGATATGCGTAGGTGTTGCATATACCCCCGCTGTAGAATTGAGCAAGAGACGCTCACGTCTCAGTCGCAGCGGAGGGAGACCCGACTCTACGCAGAGGCTCATAGAAGGGCTCGTTCGAAATGCTCCCGTAGCCAGTCGTATGCCTGCATGGTGAACAGGATCTAGGAGTAAGAGCGCAGACGCCCGGGCGGAGGAGTAAGCAATGCTGCCGTAATCAATCCTAGTCAGAACTACCGATTGATACAGGCGAAGCAACGACTCCCGACCCGCACCCCACGATGCACCAGCCAAGCACTTAAGCATGTTTATTGTCTTGCGACAACTCGCAGCTAAGGCTTGGAGGTGTGGGCGCCACGTAAGTTGTTTGTCGAATATGAGTCCTAGAAACCTGACGCTATCGACGCACTGAAGGACGGATCCTTTTAGTGTGAGAACAGGATCCGGATGTGCGCTGCGCTTTCTGCAGAAGTGAACCACCGATGTTTTTTGTGGTGAGAAACGAAAGCCAAGAGCTTCTGCAGAAGTCACCACTTCGTTGATGCCTTGTTGCAGCCGTTGTTGAATATCCTCGATGGCATCGGCTGCATAGAAGATTGTGAGGTCATCAACGTACAAGCAACGACGAATTGGGGCTGAAGCTGCTATATGACTGACTGCGATGGAAAACAAGGTGACACTAATGGTGGAGCCTTGAGGAACACCATTCTCCTGGGAGTGGGCCTCAGACTCAGTGTCACCTACCCGGACACGAAAAGAACGGTCAGTCAGAAAACTTTTTACGAACTGAGGGAGGTTACCTCTTAAACCCCAGTCGTGCAGCTTCTTGAGAATGCCATACCTCCAGGTCATATCATAAGCTTTCTTCAGATCGAAAAACACAGCCACAAGGTGTCTTCGTTGGAGAAAGGCGTCTTGAATGGCATTCTCGAGGCGAACAAGATGGTCCGTAGTCGAATGGTGTCGCCGGAATCCACATTGATGTTTAGGAATGAGATTGTGGGATTCCAGCCACCAGACGAGACGGCTGTTCACCATTTTTTCCAATACCTTACTGAAACAGCAAGTCAAGGATATTGGACGGTAGCTAGATAGTTGCGATGAATCTTTACCCTCTTTTAGCAACGGAATGATGGTAGCTTCCCGCCACTGCGGAGGGTAAACGCCTTGCCTAAATATTTCGTTGTAAAGATCCAGTAACCTACACTTACCAGGATAAGGCAGGTTCCGGATCATGGCGTAGGGGATCTCATCAGGTCCAGGGGAAGTATCCCCAGATCCCCGAAGCGCCTCCAGTAATTCTTGCATAGAAAACGGTTGGTTGTACTGGAGGGATTCATCTGAGAAAAAATCAAGATCGTTTTGTTCGTGTTCGATCTTGATCCGCAGGAAGTCCGGGTCATAGTTTTGGGAGCCACTGACGCGCTCAAAGTGCTTAGCTAAGCAATTAGCTATTTCTGCGCGTTCAGTGATGTTCCGACCGTCGACGACGAGAAGGGAGGGCATAGGTGAACGGGAATATTTCCCAGTAATGGCCCTCACTCTTCTCCATACCTCTGAGGTGGTCGTGGAGGTGTTTATGGCCGAAACATATTGCTCCCATGATAGCCTCTTTTGTTCTTTAATTGTGCGTTTACAGCGTGCTTGAGCACACTTGTAGGCTATCACATTTTCCTGCGTGGGGCGACGTCTGAGTTCGTGGTACGCCCGCTTTTTCTCTGCAACTGCTACACTGACAACTTCATTCCACCATGGTACTTGATGTTTGGGTGGAATGTTGAACGACTTCGGTATACTCGTATATGCTGCTTCATTGACACTGGAGGACATTTTCTCCACATCATCTTCTACGTCTCCAGTCAGCTCGGGTGTACGGAATGAATTAGCGTACATTTCCCAATCGGCTTGACGGAGACGCCATCTCGGCGAAGACGAATGTGGAGTCATCGGCAGGGTACTATTTAAAATAATAGGTATATGATCGCTACCGTATGAGTCTGACGCCAGCGTCCACTCATAACGGTGCGCCATAACCGGTGAGCAAAGTGACAAGTCGATAGCCGACAACTCACCGGTCCTTGCATTAATAAAAGTACCTTCACCGGCATTCAACAAGACCGTTTCCGACTCATCTAGAAAACGTTCGATGAGTCTTCCACGGGCGTCTCTTGTGCTACAACCCCACATGGGGCTGTGAGCATTAAAATCTCCTAGTAACAAAAATGGACGTGGTAACTGTAAGGTAAGCTCGGTCAGGGTTTCGACATTCCAGTCGAAGTCTGGTAAATAGACCGAGCATACTGTGAACTGTGGCGGTTTCAGTATTTGTATTGCAATAGCTTGTAGGGGGGTGTTTAATGGATGGTCCCGGAATGGGACGCCATCTTTAATGATGATGGCAACACCCCCCCTCGCCCGGATGTCTGGCTGTACATTGTGCCGGCGGATGTGATAGTTTCTTATTGAAAATTGTTCCGCCGGCTTTAAGTGTGTTTCTTGTAAGCACACGCACATGGGCGTGTGCTCAGCCAGAAGCATTTGCAATTCACAGTAATGATGTTTTACACCATTACAGTTCCATTGAATAATCGCCATTTTTGCTAGTACGTAGGGTTGCTCCCTAGGAAGTGTGGCTACTTCCTAGGTTTCCCCTTTGGCCAGCCTTTCTTTTTTTTGTCGTTCGCACCTCGGTGTCCGAGTTATCGGACTCGGTAGCCGAGGTGTTTGTATATGCGTCGGACGTCGGGCGTTTAATACCCGAACGTACCGACGCTGTGGCACTTTCCGAGTCGCTCATACGTGTTGTAATAGAGCGACTCGGGAGGGGGGCGACCGGGCGTGTTGGCGTGCCCGGTCGAGACGACTCCGTGGATGTTTGTTGCGGAGTCGCCGTAGGTATCGGTGGCGGAGGAAATTCCGACTCCGATTTGGAGGTGATAGATCCCATTTTGGGGGACCTTGGTTTGGTCACCTCTTTTTCCCCCTCACTACTTCGTCTTCGCCCAGGCGTGGTCTTCTTTGGTGAAGACCTCTTCCTGGGGGAAGTCACCACATTTTTGACGATAGGTCCCTGAGGGGTTGGTGTTATAACCCTCTTCGTCTCAGAGACCTTGGCTGGCGCGACAGCGGTTGTGCTTGGTGTAGAGCTGGCTACACCTAAGGAGCGCATGAGGCTCTGTTGCACACTCTCCATGGTGGCTTGCATTCGTCTCATGCTCTCTCGTAATTCGTTTATTTCTTTGTTCTTTTCAATCGCTGCAGGGGCGGGGGCTGCAACAGTGCGTGCGTAACCATCCAAGGCTGAGCGTCGGGGCATACTACCCAGAAGTTTACGACGCGCCTCTGGATAAGACAATTTTTCCAGGGCTCTCAGCTCTTGAATGGCTGATTCTTGCTTGAATATGGGGCAATTTCTTGATTTTGCTGAATGATTGCCACCACAATTAACGCATTTTACGGGTTCGCCGCACGGTCGTCCGTCGTGTAACGGCTTACCGCACACGCATATCTGTTGCTCGACGCTGCATTTCTGTGATACATGTCCGTACCTTTGGCAATTATAGCACCTCATTGGTGCCGGAATGTACGGACGTACGTCGATTTTTTCGAAAAGGCCTAAGACCACCTCTTTTTGTAAGGTGGTCTTGTTAAAAGTAAGCAGAATTAGGGGGGAATTTGGATACTTATTCCCCCTGTTGAATTTAAGCCTTTTCGCTTCTATAACCCCCTGGGAAGACATCTCCGACACTATCTCCTCGATGTCGCAGTACGCTAGTGACGGGTGCATGATCACGCCCCGGGAGTAGTTTAGTACTCCATGGGGGCTCACCTCCACCGCGTACTGACCGAGATTCTTTAAACTAATGAGTTTCTCGGATTGTGCCGCTGAGAATGCTTCCACGAGCAACCCTTTGCCCGACAGTTTAGCATTCTTAACATGCCCAATATTTTCATTGACTAACTTAGCCAACTGGAAAGGACTTATTTTGCTGAAGTCTCCTTCAGTTGGCTTCACTACAATGTATCTAATAAAACTTTCGGCTTCCAATCTTGGGGCGTTCAACTGCATTGTACGCCCACGACCTTTCCCTTTTTTAGAGGGAGGGTTACCCTTCTTAGTTTGTGTACCTGTTCCACTGGATTGTGGAACGGGTACGGCAGACGCAGTAGTGGGACCAGCCACGCTACTTTTGCTCACGCCAGATGACGACGGCGGAGCTTAGTTCGCGTCCGGTTTGGGGGGCCCGGACTCGCCCGAAGAAATATTATTTTGGACATCCATATAACGTAACATAAATAAAACCCCCACCCCGCTCCCCACACTCCACGGAGCCTCATAAGGGACGTGGGACTCCCACGCCAGGGATACGGGAATGAGGGGCCCTAGGGACGAAGCCCATTGCCCCAGTGACACGCACGACTCCGGGGCGCTCGAATTTACTGCGGCCGGTGCATAACCGCAGCCACGGTCTATGCCTGAAGCCAGGGCCGAAGTGACGTGTTGTTCCGCCGTACTCGCAAGTAACGGTTTCCCTCAGTCACCAGGATCCCCTTTTCCAAGCAACGCCGCTAAGCCACACACGAGCTAGTGTGGGTCCCGAAGATGACTTGAAGTTGGGACAACAAAGAAGAACGAAAACCAAACAAAACCAAAAACAAAAGGGAAACAAAAGATAAAAGAAAAACTGAAACAAAAAGAAATAAAAATAACGAAAACAAAAAACAGTAAAAACGAAAAGAAATAAAAACGAAGGTTAAAAAAAAAAGAACGATCGAGGATTTCTCCTCTAGATCCGGCATCTTTTGTGAAAACGGTGGTACCTCGAGAAGGAACGGTGCCGATCTTGGGTAGTCAGAGGCTAATGGAATCCGAAGATTACTGTATTGCGCATAAACTACCCCTGGAACCCTTAGCCTCCTTGACACCAATGGGGGATAAATATCCCTCACGGGTGCCAAGGGCAGCTGCTATAGGTGTCCTCACCACCTATACTATTATTATTATTATTATTATTATTATTATTATTATTTGAGAATTTAACGAAAGAAACGCGACCCAGGCGGAGGAAAAAGTGTCCGTGCAGCGTACCAGGTCAGGTACTTCAAAGTCAGGTACGTAATGTCCGTCATACAGCATCCCCTTCCTGGTCTTCCCTACCTAATAAATCCCCGAACCTCGCTGCGAAACCATAACAGTGGGAGATTCGAGGGCAGGTCCAATGGATGTTCGAGGACCCGCTCTAAACGGGGCATGGGGTTCAAAGGTGTTCATGAACTCCCGGAAAAAGTCGTCTCATGCGACCGAAGCGTGCGGAGCGTCCCGATAATAACTGCTTTTTGCATTGACGCCGCTAACATGTTGGCGTGAGATCTACAAGCCGGAATGATGTTAAGATTGCGCACAAAGGAGTTATGCATACCCCCCAGACATCCGATTATAAGTACGACCAAGTGGACCGTATAGCCCGGGTACAGTTGTCGCAGCTCGTGTATTAGATCTTGATATTTAATCCTTTTTTGCTCCTCCTTTTCGACTATGTTAGTTTCCGCCGGAGCAGAGAACTCGATAACATACATAGTCTGAGATGTTAAATCTTGGAGCACAACATCAGGCTTATTAGCGCTCAATTGCCTGGTAGTTGCAACCGGCATGTTCCAAAAGATCTTGCACTTTTGGTTGGCAACAAAGGATTCTACTTCCGCAGGATCGTAGCGCAAGACTGGTGTTTTGTCAACTTCGTAATGATGACGAAGATAAAAATAAAGCACACGCAACGCTGCATTATGGCGATGGATATAGGTGGATTTAGCATAATATTATTATTATTATTATTATTATTATTATATATATTAAATCGTCGTTTCTTCTCAAAAACAACTAACAAGTAGTATCCAAATAAAACATTAAAACGAAACAACAAGCCACGCGATAATTTTACATAAGAAATATGTAAACGTACGCACTTCCGGTATATTCGGCATTTTTCGTATTTTTCATGAACACGTAGTTGATTTAATGCTCTATGATGGTGTCAACAGCATAAAGCTCGTTACACACGAACCAAAAGACTAGAATCTTAATCAATCTTAAAGTTGCGAACGAATTTATTGATAAAAATTATAATCTAAGACTATTGTGTGATTGAAGTCATTCAATCAAATCAGGTCATCTGCGATCAGGTCTTTATAACTTACTCTTAGCTAACTATATTATAATTTAATATAAAAACTGATAAGTTAAATATGACATTTTAATTTTATTAATACAAAAACGTAAAATGGAAAAACAAAAAAAAAAAAACAAAAACAAAAAAAAAGATTGTTTACGATTAACCATAAAGCAAGCGCCAATTTTTGTTTTTATTTAATAGAATTTAAAATTAAGATTGGTGGTTGTATAAACGACTATTTTGGTATAATTTTAAATTAACACGATCAAGATCATAACCTGTAATGACGAAACGACCAGCTGGTACACTATTTTGACAACTAGTATACCTTATATGGAATTATGTGGAATTGTTAACGAGTTACAAGGTTGTGTCACAGTTACTTAGGTTTCAGTTAACGCTGAACAGCGTCCATGACTATTGAAATACTAAATTATCATATTATCATCGCGTGGGTAGCTGATTCTTGGCGACGTAAAGATTACGCAAGCATCTCAGGTTTTTTTTTTTTAAAATTAGAATCTGTATCAAGTAAAAATTTTTGTATACGTGTAATTGTCATTAGAATACCTATTATACAAATTATGGGCGGATTACTAGATTTTATATCCCCAATTAAACATTTATGCGTATATTTCAACTTGATACTAGTCCTAATTTTACCACCAGAGACACGAGAGAGAATCTTTACGTCGTCAATAATGTCTATTTTATTGGCCGATGAGATCAGACCGTGTGTAACCGGCTTTAATTAGGTATTTAAATCATGGGATACTTCGTATACATGTTTGATGTACTAACAAATTCTTAATGAATAGTTTTAACCTTATGTAAAGGCCAGGCCAATGACGAACAAAATTGTATTATTCATAAGGCTAATTTCTTTATACCTATTAAAATTTTTGCCAGTTCAACATTTTACATTCAATTCTTATCAAAGTTCTGTACAATTCTTATTATAATAAAAATAATTAATAATAATAATAATAATAATAATAATAATAATAATAATAATAATAATAATAAAGGTGGTGAGGACACCTATAGCAGCTGCCCTTGGCACCCGTGAGGGATATTTATCCCACATTGGTGTCAAGGAGGCTAAGGGTTCCAGGGGTAGTTTATGCGCAATACAGTAATCTTCGGATTCCATTAGCCTCTGACTACTCAAGATCGGCACCGTTTCTTCTCGAGGTACTACCGTTTTCACAAAAGATGCCGGATCTAGAGGAGAAATCCTCGATCGTTCATTTCTTAACCTATCTTTTTATTTCGTTTCGTTTTTACTGTTTTTTGTTTTCGTTATTTTTATTTCTTTTTGTTTCAGTTTTTCTTTTATCTTTTGTTTCCTTTTTTGTTTTTTGGTTTTGTTTTCATTCTTCTTTGTTGTCCCAACTTCAAGTCATCTTCGGGACCCACACTAGCTCGTGTGTGGCTTAGCGGCGTTGCCTGGAAAAGGGGATCCTGGTGACTGAGGGAAGCCGTTACTTGCGAGTACGGCGGAACAACACGTCACTTCGGCCCTGGCTTCAGGCATAGACCGTGGCTGCGGTTATGCACCGGCCGCAGTAAATTCGAGCGCCCCGGGGTCGTGCGTGTCACTGGGGCAATGGGCTTCGTCCCTAGGGCCCCTCATTCCCGTATCCCTGGCGTGGGAGTCCCACGTCCCTTATAAGGCTCCGTAGAGGGTGGGGAGCGGGGTGGGGGATTTTTGTATAACATTTTATGGAAAAACCAAATCTTTTAAATAAGGGCGAGTCCGGGCCCTCCAAACCGGACGCGAACCCGGCTCCACCACCGTCATCTGGTGTGAGCTCTGGTAGCGAGACCCGTCCCGCTACCGCGTCCAGTGTACCTGCACCGCAAACAAGCGGAGCGAGTACAGTGTCCAAAAGGGGTAACCCTCCCCCCAAAAAAGAGAATCGTCGTGGGCGTCAAGTTCCAGTTGACGCCCCAAGAGTGCAAGAGTCCTACATAAAGTACCTTGTTATTAAACCGAAGGAAGGCGATTTCAGCAAAATCAGCCCCTTCGTTCTAGCAAAATTAGTTAATAATGATATTGGCCAGGTTAAAGATGCCAAAATCTCGGGCAAAGGGTTGCTCGTGGAGGCATTCTCACCGGCACAGTCTAACAAGATACAAAGTTTAGAGAAGTTAGGACAGTACGCTGTTGAAGTTACACCTCACGGTGTGTTAAATTACTCCAAAGGAGTAATAATGCACCCTTCATTAGCGTACTGCTCCCTGGATGAGATAGTGTCGGAGATGTCTTCACAGGGGGTTATAGAGGCCAGAAGGCTGAAGTACAATAGGGGGAACAAACACCCAGAGTCCCCCTTAATAGTGCTAACATTTAAAAGTACAAGTCTGCCAAAACAAGTAATTATCGGCCTCTTCAACAAAGTGGACGTGCGCCCGTATATTCCTGCACCAATGAGGTGCTACCACTGTCAAAGATACGGGCACGTATCACAGCGTTGTAGTGTAGAGCAGCAGGTCTGCGTGTGCGGTAAGCCGTTACACGAAGGACGACCGTGCGGCGAACCGATCAAGTGCGTGAATTGTGGTGGCAATCACTCGGCCAAATCGAGGAATTGCCCCATATTTAAACAAGAATCAGCCATCCAAGAGCTGAGAGCCCTGGAACGATTATCATATCCAGAGGCACGTCGAAAGCTTTTGGGCAACATGCCCCGACGCTCGGCCTTGGATGGTTAAGCACGCGCTGCTGCGGCCCCCGCCCCTACAGCGGCTAAAGAACAAAATGAAATAAAAGAAATTAAAGAAAATATGAGGAAAATGCAAGAATGTATGCAGTTAATGCAAGAGAGCCTAATGCGCTCAGTGGGTGTATCTATTCCAACAACCACCCAAGCCGCTGTCGTGTCAGCCAAGGTCCCTGAGACCAAGAGGGTGCTTACAACCACCCCTCAGGGACCCGTTGTGAAAACTGTGACGTCTTCTCCAAAGACGCATTCGTCACCACGAAAATCACCGCCAAACAGAAGATGTCGCAGTGAGGGGGAAAAGGAGGTGGTACAACAACGGTCCCCGAAAAAGGGACCGACCACCTCAACATCGGAGGCAGAGTCAATGCTGCCTCCACAAACGACGGCGCCACTGCCCCAACGACAACAGGCGCCGTCCAGACCGGGCACACCAACCCGCCCGGTCACCCCCCTCCCGAGTCGCTCCACAACAACACAAGTGAGCGACTCGGACATGCCAACCGCGTCGGTGCGGACGGGCGTTAAACGCCCTACGACCGACGCATACACAAACACCTCGGCAACCGACTCGGACCAATCCGATGCCGAGGTGCGCTCGACAAAGAAAAAGAAAGGCTGGCCCAAGGGGAAACCTAGGAAGTAGCCACACTTCCTAGGGAGCAACCCGATGTAGTAGCAGAAATGGCGATCATACAATGGAACTGTAATGGTGTAAAACATCATTACTGTGAATTGCAGATGCTTCTGGCTGAGCACACGCCTATGTGCGTGTGCCTCCAAGAGACACATTTACGGCCGGCGGAACAATTTTCAATAAAAAATTACCATATCCGCCGGCACAATGTACAGCCAGACATCCGGGCGAGGGGGGGTGTTGCCATCATTATAAAAGATGGCGTCCCCTTCCGGGACCACCCATTAAACACCCCCCTACAAGCTATTGCTGTACAATTTTTAAAACAGCCCCAGTTCACAGTATGCTCGGTCTATTTACCAGACCTCGACTGGAATGTCGAATCCCTGACCGAGCTTACATTACAGTTACCACGTCCATTTTTGTTACTAGGAGATTTCAATGCTCACAGCCCCATGTGGGGCTGTAGCACAAGAGACGCCCGTGGAAGACTCATAGAACGGTTTCTAGACGAGTCTGAAACGGTCTTGTTGAACACCGGTCAAGGTACTTTCATCAATGCAAGAACCGGTGAGCTGTCGGCTATCGACTTATCACTTGGCTCACCGGTCATGGCACACCGTTACGAATGGACGCTGGCGTCTGATTCATACGGTAGTGACCATATTCCAATCATATTGAACAGTACCACGCCGATGACTCCACATTCATCTTCGCCGAGATGGCGTCTCCGTCAAGCTGATTGGGAAATGTACGCTAATTCATTCCGTACACCCCAGCTGACTGGAGACGTAGAAGATGATGTGGAGAAAATGTCCTCCAGTGTCACTGAAGCAGCATATCAGAGTATACCGAAGTCGTCCAGCATTCCACCCAAACGTCATGTACCATGGTGGAATGAAATCGTGAGTGTAGCAGTTGCAGAGAAAAAGCGGGCGTACAATGAACTCAGACGTCGCCCCACGCAAGAAAATGTGATAGCCTACAAGCGTGCGCAAGCACGCTGTAAACGCACTATCAAAGAACAGAAGAGGCTATCATGGGAGCAATATGTTTCGGCCATAAATACCTCCACGACCACCTCAGAGGTATGGAGAAGAGTGAAGGCTATTACTGGGAAATATTCCCGTTCACCTATGCCCTCCCTTCTCGTCGTCGACGGTCGGAACATCACTGAACGCGCAGAAATAGCTAATTGCTTAGCTAAGCACTTTGAGCGCGTCAGTGGCTCCCAGAACTATGACCCGGACTTCCTGCGGATCAAGATCGAACATGAACAAAACGATCTTGATTTTTTCTCAGATGAATCCCTCCAGTATAACCAACCATTTTCTATGCAAGAATTACTGGAGGCGCTTCGGGGATCTGGGGACACATCCCCTGGACCTGATGAGATCCCCTACGCCATGATCCGGAACCTGCCTTATCCTGGTAAGTGTAGGTTGCTGGATCTGTACAACGAAATTTTTAGGCAAGGCGTTTACCCTCCACAGTGGCGAGAAGCTACCATCATTCCGCTGCTGAAAGAGGGTAAAGATTCATCGCAACTAACTAGCTACCGTCCAATATCCTTGACTTGCTGTTTCAGCAAGGTATTGGAAAAAATGGTGAACAACCGTCTCGTCTGGTGGCTGGAATCCCACAACCTCATACCTAAACATCAATGTGGGTTCCGCCGATACCATTCGACTACGGACCATCTTGTTCGCCTCGAGAATGCCATTCAAGACGCCTTTCTCCAACGAAAACACCTAGTGGCCGTGTTTTTCGATTTGGAGAAAGCTTATGATATGACCTGGAGGTATGGCATTCTCAAGAAGCTGCACGACTGGGGTTTAAGAGGTAACCTCCCTCAGTTCGTAAAAAGTTTTCTGACTGACCGTTCCTTTCGTGTCCGGGTAGGTGACACTGAGTCTGAGGCCCACTCCCAGGAGAATGGTGTTCCTCAAGGCTCCACTATTAGTGTCACCTTGTTTTCCATCGCAGTCAGTCATATTGCAGCTTCAGCCCCAATTCGTCGTTGCTTGTACGTTGATGACCTCACAATCTTCTATGCAGCCGATTCCATCGAGGATATTCAACAACGGCTGCAACAAGGCATCAACGAAGTGGTGACTTCTGCAGAAGCTCTTGGCTTTCGTTTCTCACCACAAAAAACATCGGTGGTTCACTTCTGCAGAAAGCGCAGCGCACATCCGGATCCTGTTCTCACACTAAAAGGATCCGTCCTTCAGTGCGTCGATAGCGTCAGGTTTCTAGGACTTATTTTCGATAAACAACTTACGTGGCGTCCACACCTCCAAGCCTTAGCTGCGAGTTGTCGCAGGACAATAAACATGCTTAAGTGCTTGGCTGGTGCATCGTGGGGTGCGGGCCGGGAGTAGTTGCTTCGCCTGTATCAATCGCTAGTTCTTAATAGGATTGATTACGGCAGCATTGCTTACTCCTCCGCCCGGGCGTCTACGCTTCTACTCCTAGATCCTGTTCACCATGCTGGCATACGACTGGCTACGGGAGCATTTCGAACGAGTCCTTCTATGAGCCTCTGCGTAGAGTCGGGTCTGCCTCCGCTGCGACTGAGACGTGAGCGTCTCTTGCTCAATTATGCAGCGGGGGTATATGCAACACCTACGCATATCAATCACCCGACTCTATTCAGATACCGTTTACAGGGACTCTACGGTCGACGTCCCACCATAAGTCGACCAGTGGCCGTTCGAACGCAGGAGTTATTAGAGAGTCTGCACTTACAGTTCGCCAAGGTACTTCCCAAACGTCCTATGGAAGTACCTCCTTGGCTGATCCCTAACGTAAGGTGTCGTTTCGACCTGACTGGTCTCAACAAGGAGGAGACCAGTTCATTCGAATATCGATCCCGCTTCTATGAGATCATTAGCGAACTTGACTCTCTCTGCATATACACAGATGGTTCCAAAACAGCTACGGGTGTTGGAAGTGCCATCGTCATTCGTGACGATCCTCACGCTTGGTCACTTCCTCCCCAGGCCACTGTGTATACTGCGGAATTATTTGCGATTTTGCAAGCCCTGCGATTCTGTCAAACATCCGAAGACAGCGCATTCCTCATTTGTTCCGACTCGTTGAGCGCGTTGCAAGCGATCTGCCACTCTCATACCATCGATCCACTGGTGCAGAACATCCGAACGTGTGTCTACATGCTCCGCCAAAGTCTATCACCTTCTTTTGGATTCCCGGACATGTAGGGATACCTGGCAATGAACTCGCCAACCAGGCAGCACGTCATGCAGCCGAAGTCGGTGAGCCACAGGACATTGCCATACGCCCAGAGGATCTAAGAGTTTGCATTAGATCCGCGATCGATCAGAAATGGCAACGTGAGTGGAACAACCTCACGGCTAAGCTCAGACAGGTGAAACCTGAGGTCCGAAGAACTCCGGCACCTGTTAATCTGAGCCGGCGAGAGAGTGTGGCCCTGACGCGTTTACGCTTGGGCCACACGGCGTTAACACATCGTCATCTTCTCGCCGGTGAGGATCAGCCGAGGTGCGCCGCCTGCGGGACGGCGCTGACCGTGAGGCATATAGTTGAGGAATGTGTAACCTTTGAGCCTTTGCGCCAGAGGTTGCAGCTCCCCAATAGTGTAGCCAACGCTCTTAGTTATGATGCTGTCTCTGAAAGAAGGATGATTGAATTTCTCAGAAATTCGAACCTTCTTCAGAGACTGTAGGGGCTTTACATCTCATATTTTATCAAAGTCGTCTCTTGATTCTCCCCCGATAGTTTAAAATTTTATTTTTGCTCTGGTTTTAATTTATGTGTTAAAAATGCTTTTGTGTATGTCTTATTTATTAACTATACCCTGTTCCAGCTGGTCTGGCAGGGTACTTTTAGTCTTTTGTTATGCCACTAAGGGCCTTTACACCCTTAGTGGTACTGTTTTGTTATTCATACGTGTTGTTCGTTTTTGTTATTGTTTTTTAGCGATGTACCACCGAGGGCTCTTTACACCCGAGGTGGCACATCATTTGTTTCTTTTTTCTGTGATATTTTGTTATGCCGCTGTAGGCCTGTTGTTATGGCTCTACAGCGGTATTGTTTTAACTCCTTATTGCGTCACTGGTCGGCCTATGGCCTCCCAGTGACGTAATAAGTATTATCTGTGATAACATTGTGATACTTTTCTAGTCTCTGTGTGTGTTTCTAGTCGGTTTTCTCCACTCCGGGGCCCTTTACACCTCGGAGGGAGTTCCAGCGATGGCTTCCAGGCCTTGGTGACTGGACGCTCTGTCTAGTACTTATCGTACCGTCACCAAGAACTGTCCACTCTTTTAAAGCCCTGGGATGGCAGGGCCCATCGATGGATTTTATATGTGTATGTTTGTCCGTTGTCTATTGCATTTATGTGTTCCTGTCTTTACGTGTTGTTTTTTTTTTATTTTTACTGTGTTTGGCGGCGCATGCCCTTAGTAGGCGATGCCGCCGGGTGCTGCTGACCGCGCCATCCACCGGCAGCAGTACCCCAATTTTAACTAAAAAAAAAAAAAATAATAATAATAATAATAATAATAGTATAAATAAATAAAATGAATTATATAATTCAATTTATACAAATAAAAATTATATGAGAATTTTCTGTTATTTTATTTTTTAATTTTTTCTCGTTCCAATAAGAATATTCCTATTGTCATTAAAAACGCAACTTATTTTCATTAAAAAAATTCATTCAAGTGAATTAGCTAAATTCTAAATAATTAACAACACATTTTTTAAAAACTTTCACGTATTATTGTATTAACAAGAAATTTTATCTAAAATCTAGTACAATATTACTCTTGTATTTAAATTAGTACTCTGTGAGTAAAATCATATCGTGTACATCTCTATGATACGATGATTCTAGCATACATAGTTTATAGTCAGTAATAGCGTTCGGTAAACATCGTATATATCCTTCACCCTTCTCTCAAGAACACGGAAAGTGAGACAGGAATATACAAATATCTCCAAAGTAAGGCAAAAGTTCTTCAAAACAAGTGTAATGTTCTTAAAAGTAAGAGCAAGGCACTTTGGCTAGGTGCGGTACGAATAGGCCCGAATAAATTATCAACGGTTTGGCACAGAAAATCAACTTACACAGATAGATTAATAGATTTTCATTCGAATCACCCACAATATATTAAAAATAACATAGTTCAAAATATATTCTTTAGAGCAGTTCATCTCAGCAGCATTAGAAATAGAAGGGCCGCTATAAATAATGCCGTTTCCTTTCTTAAAAATAATAATTATCCAATAGGACTTATAAATACTATAAAAGAGAAAGTCATACATGAAGCTTATAACACAATTGAGAAAGATCAAAATAAAGTAAATTTCAATGACACAAGTAATAATAACAAAAGAATTTGCCTTCCGTATAATTTTCTTACCAAAAAAATTAAAACTACCATAGAGAAAATGAGCGAAAATCGTATAATTTTTTCTTTTAATAGTAACAAACTAGGAAATACATACTCGGAAAAAAGATTGAGAGTCGAAAATAAGCAAAACCACAATGTTGTATACAAAATAGAATGTTCTGACTGTAATTCAGCTTATTTTGGCCAAACTAGCCAAAAATTGAATAACAGACTAACTCAACACAAATATAATTTAAAAAGACAAAAAGAATCAACGGGTTTAGCCGAACACGCCATAACAAATAGCCATAGATTTGACTTTGAAAATGCAAAGATTCTTGATAAAGAAGGCAGTTACAGAAAAAGACTTCTAAGTGAAGGCTTCTTCATTAAACTCAATGACAATAATTGCAACAAACAAATTGAATCATTAGAACTGGATAATGCTTATTTACCGATTCTTAATCATTTAAAAAATTGCTAATTACAATACAACAGAATAAATGGTACATTCTAGTAAATAACATTACGTAAGATTTACAATAAACAAAATGTAACATTGAAACAAAGACAGCCAGCTTTATCCAGAAAGTTCGATGTTCATTCATTACAAACAATAGTTACTCAATCAATATCATTTGATTTTAAACAAAGGTCTTGAATAGTTCCAAGACAATATCAACAAAATGAATCGTGGTTCTAATGTTGTGAATATTTTTCAACAATTAAATTATACAATCAGTTTCTTAAATTTTATTTAATTATTGACATATTTATCTAGTAGAAATGTAAATTGACAAAAATTATATATTTCAATATATAATTTTCTGATACTTTTTATTAATTTAACTCAATGCGAAAAATTGATTTTTGCATGGTGAGTACTATATATTTATAATTAATTAATCTTTTAGATTAATTATTGCACATCTGTCTTATTTTATTGTTTGGTCTGTCTTGTTTCAAATTACAAATAAACATTAATTCTATATAAACTTAATTCATTATTTCTGACAATGTAAAAGTAGCTTTATAATTAAGATTCTATGTTGTACATCTGTCTCGTTTTAAATTACAAATAAACATTAATTAAGAAAACATTAATTCTCAATAATTTTCCACATAAACAAAATTCATTGTTTTCTAATATTATAAAAGTAGCATTCCAATTAAATTAAAAATCATTAACTAAATTTTAACTCTACTAGTTGATTATTGATTCTTATTGTAAATTTTATCTTATTTAGATTAAACCCATTTGGAAGGTAGCCTTTTCTGGAAAGCGGACAAAATTATAATTAATTATTTCTAGAAATACTTTTATAAAAAAATTTTTCTTACTTTTAAAATTATTAAGATGTTGTTTTTATATTGTACATGCAGTTCTTGAAAATGGCGCCAACTGTGCCGAAATATATTGAACGAACTAAATAAATTTTTTTATGGAATTTGTTGGAAAATTTTAATTTTACTCAAATCCTGTAATCCTTACCACTTTGGGGAGCGGTCAAAACGAAAAAGAAAATTATTCTTCAACCCAAAAAAGAAAAATCATAAATATTATTTTATATTTCCAAATAAATGGTTATTTTGTTAAAGAACTTCTGCTAGTGCTAGAAACTAGGATCTGAGTGTTAATCTAGACCTGAAAGACTTTTGAAGAATCTTTTGCTAAAATATTTTCATTAATTGTGTCCTTCTTATATAATTTTAATAAAAAATGAGAAATAATAAAGAAACTTAATTAAAATTGACATAGTGTTTGAAAAATTACCAAACTGGATCGGCTGGGACTCGAACCCGGATCTCTTGGTTACCAGCCAAGCGCCTTACCAACTAGGCCACCGATCACTTGTTCGAGTGCCACTCCAATTCAGTAATCAATCAAACACAACCTCTCTCTAATGCGAGACGCAGTTTTTTATACTTTTAATTTCAAATGTTATCGAGTGCCTGTGAAACATTATTAGTGTATGGCGGATTTTTATCCGTATTTAAACATACACCAATATTCATATGTTCACTCAATGTTCAGCTTTGGCTGATACTTGAACACTGATACTTGAACACTCTTGATACTTGATTGATTACTGAATTGGAGTGGCACTCGAACAAGTGATCGGTGGCCTAGTTGGTAAGGCGCTTGGCTGGTAACCAAGAGATCCGGGTTCGAGTCCCAGCCGATCCAGTTTGGTAATTTTTCAAACACTATGTCAGTTTTAATTAACATAATGAATTGGCCATTTGCCAAAGTACATCGAGTGTTCAAGTATCAGCCAAAGCTGAACATTGAGTGAACATATGAATATTGGTGTATGTTTAAATACGGATAAAAATCCGCCATACACTAATAATGTTTCACAGGCACTCGATAACATTTGAAATTAAAAGTATAAAAAACTGCGTCTCGCATTAGAGAGAGGTTGTGTTTGATTGATTACTGAATTGGAGTGGCACTCGAACAAGTGATCGGTGGCCTAGTTGGTAAGGCGCTTGGCTGGTAACCAAGAGATCCGGGTTCGAGTCCCAGCCGATCCAGTTTGGTAATTTTTCAAACACTATGTCAATTTTAATTAACATAATGAATTGGCCATTTGCCAAAGTACATCGAGTGTTCAAGTATCAGCCAAAGCTGAACATTGAGTGAACATATGAATATTGGTGTATGTTTAAATACGGATAAAAATCCGCCATACACTAATAATGTTTCACAGGCACTCGATAACATTTGAAATTAAAAGTATAAGAAACTTACACACAAAATGTTAACTTTAAACTTAACTCCAAAACGTTTTCAGCGTCAACTGTTGGGTCTAGAGAGCCGCATTTCTTTTATAAAGTATTATTATATTATAAAAAATATTATAGTATTTACAATAAAATTGAATAAATTTTACAATGGGTGTTATTATATGAAAATACAATTTTCCTTACAAGAAAAATAAAAAATAAAAACTAGTCACAAATTTTAAGTTTTTGTGTATGTTGTGGGTCTAATATTTCGGGTAATAATTTAGAGTCATAAAATTCAATAAGTTTTTCTTCCATTTAATTTTTCCAAAAATTTTGATCCTTTCAAATTTCAAATAAGAGACCTTTTGTGGTTTGTAATCTATAGCACAAATGAACAAAAATCTTTTCAAAATTCTTTCAGTTATTTCCAACTGCCCCATCACCTGATAATAATAATTGTGATTTTTGTAATCAAGTCAAACATAATAATAATTTTAAAACCTTCCTTGGACGTGTAGTAACCCATGTATATATTTTAATCAATTATATTTATGTTGAGAGTCTCAGCAAAAATGAACACAAATTCATTTTTTCATAAAAATTGTAAATATGTCCCTATAGTAAAAATTACAAATATTATAACGAACTCACTGCCATCTGTTAAAACTAAACTTAATTTGAAATATTCAAACCGATTTTGACAATTTTTAAGGTTTATTTTTTAAGGTCAGTTTTAATGTAAATGGTTTTTAAATGACCATCCGAAAAAGAGAAGATATTTACTTACGCAATTTTTAAAAAAAAGAATCAAATTTTTTAAGTAAATACTAAAGCTTCAGTTTTGTTTCTACTATTTCAAAAATGGTGATGTTTACAGCAATTTTTTGTAATTAAAATGATTTAACTTTTAAAAATCAATAACCATCCGAAAAATTACAGTCTTTTTTCTACGGAATTATGTTTTTATTTTAATTTTTTAAGTTAAAATAAAGCCTCAAAATTGTTTTTAGTAAACGTTGTTTTTGGAGATTTTTGGTTGAACACTCTTAAATATTCGTAAATATATAAAACAAAAATATTTATTTAAAAATATTAAATCCATGCTAATTTAACATAATTTAATTAAAAAACGCCGTGAGCAGCGGGGCTCCATCACGGAAGTCAAATTTTTTGCTACAATTTCGGTATTTTCACGATATCTAAATGTGGTTGAAAGACTACAGGCGGATTGTATTTTGGTGGTTTCAAAAACTGATGATAAGTGTCCGGCTCATCGGGGCTTTAAAAAAAGGTTAGGTTTTTAAGGGCTGAATTTCAGTAAATTTCAACTTTTTGTCGATGCCAATTATGCTTATCCGCCAATAGATTTTGTGTTTTATTTTTAAACATTAAAAAAAAGGACCTTAACTAGTGAACTGGAAGGCCTTTATGAAGATATTTTTTCTTTTCAAAAAATCCAAAATTTATATTTTATAGATATAAACTGACTTTTATAATATTTTTTTTTTTAAATTACAATATTTACCAGGTATAACAATACCATTGAATTCCGATGTAAAAATGGGAGAAGTGGGGAAAAGAGTAATGTGGAATCCCTAAAAGGTACTAACTGGATATTAACTCAATACACGTACAAAATTTCAGCCCTCTAGTTTTACTCAGAGTCTCTAGGCGTGTTTGAAAAAAAAGAAAAAAAAAAAAAAACAAGAAAATATTGGCGTAAAATCGTGGGGGTAAGGGTTAAAGTTCAAACCTCCAAAAAGAAGTGGCTGGCTATTAACTTAATCTATACACAAAATTTCAGCCCTCTAGGTTTATTTGGGGAGATTTTGACCCAAACAAAACTACTAAAAAATAAGAAAAATCATGTTTTTTAGTATAAAAATGGTGAGGGTAAGGGTTCAGACCCCCAAAAGGCATCCCCTTGATACAAACTCAATCCGAATACAAAATTTCAGCCCTCTAGGTTTATTTGGGTGATCTGTGCTAGTGGTACAAACTTCGAAATTGTAGCTTAAAAATGGTGGTATTGGGGGTAAAATATTAAAACCTCCAAAAAGCAGACTCTAGGTACGAACTCTATCAACATACCAAATTTCAACCCTCTACGTTAATTCTGGGGGGCTGTAGGCGTGTTAGATCCAGCCAAAACACTTTTTTCCCTCTCTACTCCCTCCAAATCACCTTAGGAAGCTGAATTTTGGATATGTTATAGAAAATTGACCGAAACATTGTTTCCAACTGGTTTGGAAAAATTTTATTGTTTTGTTTCTTCCCACCATCCCCTTAAAGGTTGAGTCGGATCCAAAATTTGCCCCCACTTTTATAGTATTTTTGTGCATCGGAATGAGCCCCACTTCAGCTCCTCCCATCCATACGGGAGCCCTACACATGTCAAAAGGTAGCGGGAATATATATATATATATATATAGATATATATATATATATATATATATATATATATATATATATATATATATATATATATATATTTATATATATATATATATATATATATATATATATATATATATATATATATATATATATATATATATGACTTTTCTTCAGAATCGTGTTCTACGGGGTCCAAAAACGGATAGCGCCCCTATTCTCGGCTCGTCCCGTTCTTATCATATAGGCTGTGTAAGTCTAATTTTTTCAGTTGAAAAATTCGACTAAAAGATTTAAAAATTTCTGTAAAAATGAAATGGAACTGAAGGAATATTAAGAGTATTAATTTTAAACGCTAAACGATTAAATACCAGTAAACCATTAAAAACTATGACAACAGTCCAACATAAACAACTAATAAAAGTATGACAATAATACCTTTTAAGGTAGAGTCCCTATAATAAATAGCGTCGTGACATGTCATCCATCTCCTTTCCAAAACAGAGCGGGAAGCTTCAAAATTAATTATCACATGTTTGAGTAAATATTTTTGAGTACATAATTATTGTTCATAAGTTATGAATTAATAAACAGTTAAAAATTTTTAATTTAATTATTCTTTCTAGGTTCATCTAAATGATTTTTGTTAATATTTAATTTATTTCTAATGTATTTTACGCAAACTTTGGACAGAAAATTCCGGAACCAATCAGCGTTTAGCACACATGTCACGACTCTATTATAGGGACTCTATTTTAAGGTAATGCTATCCTTTTTACCCCTGACTCAAAACTAGTATTCCACTAAGAAATATATCTTGTCATTTGTTAGATGAAGAGAATACATAGTATAAGAATGGGGTATTTGACAGTATCAAAGAAAAACAATAAAAACAAATTTTAATGAAAATTGATAATAAAAGTCGGCAATTTATTATGTTAATTCATCCTAACTGTGATTATTTAATTTTAAAAAAATTAATATTTTTCAGCTATAGATTACGTCAGCAGAAATGGGCTGTGACGTTGCTTTCTCTTATATTTCAACACTGTCGCCACTAGGGTCGCTACATAAATTCCGGTTAGCAAAATAACTATGGAAATTAACTTGAATTTAATTAATTTTTTTTAAAAAATCAATTTTTTCTCCCAGTTATAAGAAAAATAAACAGTTTTTTTTTCTTAGTTACATGAGATCTGTTGCTATCTAGAGCATGTGACGTAATTGAAGCTAATAAACGTTTTCGCGCAAATTTTGAGAACAAATATTAAATTAATTTTTTCTAACGATTTTCGACATTATTTTTAAAAATTAAAATTATATACATGCATAATATATAAATATGCGTATTTTAAAATAGTTTCCCAAAATTAGTCAAATTCCCCATTCAAATGGCTGCTGCTATCTTTTTCTGTAATGACAATTCGTCTTTTTAAACAACTTTTTCATTTGTCTCTATACATCTCTATGGTTCATCCTTATCCTGTACACAAATTTTTTCTATTAATTTTGATTATTTTTTGAATTGAGAACAGAGGGTCGAAATAAGGGCCACCAAACCATACATTCATCCTTCATTAAAATATTTTAATACATTTTTGTTTTCAAAAAAAAAACCTATAACAACAAGCAAAAACACATCATTATAATTATAAGTCGATAAATATTGACATTTGTACAATATTTATTGCATATATTATTTAAATTACATTATTTTATAAAAAAAGAAAAAGTGATATAATAAGATGATACATTGATACATGATATCTTTCATAAATAACGCTGATTTAGTACTTGCGCTGGCTGCGAAGTTTTCGGCAATTCACTATCATCTGACGACTCGATATAATCGTAAGAGTTCCGAGTAGACATATGCTAAAATTTCAAGTCTTTTATCGCTTGTGGAATATCAGGCAATTTCATATCTTTTATCTGTTGTGGAATATTCATGTTTTTAACAGCAGATACGGCTCGAGCTGGTGCTGCAGTTATACCAGCCTAAAAAATATATTCATTAATTTTGTTTCGCGGCAAGACTATGATTTGTACGGCACCAAGATTTGATGGCAGTTCCTTGTAGAACTGGACAAAATAAAACGGAAAAACAATAATAAAATTTTGCGATATTTCGCTTCGTTTTCGTAATATTGAATGTAAAACTAGTCTTTAATTTCGGATATATTGCATGATTTGTATGTATATGTCTGTATGTGTAATATTTTAACAATGAGCGTATTTCATTTAGAAAACAAACGACCTAGTTTTTATATCAAAGTCGAAGAACAAGAAAGTACAGTCGAAGTATATTGTCAAAACTAACTAAACTAACCTAACCTTAACTCTGTACCTGAAAATAAAACTCCGGTTTTTTGGTTTTTACACTATCCTATACTATGTGGTCGCCTCTATAAAGTCATAAAACTGTAACTGAATTAACCAAAAACTGTTTGAGATGTGGAATTTTATAATACTGTATTTCTCAAAAAATCTGCAAGCAGAACAGTGTAAATGACCAAAAAATTCATGTTCTGTAAACTTGGTGATTTGGCGTTTACAATTTTATGCTTCTCAGGTACAGAAGTAACCTCATCACCTAGTTTTTATATTAAAATCAAAATGTATTGTCAAAACTAAACTAACCTCACCACCTAGTTTTCATATCAAAGTTGAAATATATTTCCAAAATTAAATAGTCGTAATATTTTCTGGTAGAAATTTCAAGTAATTCTGAGCATTCCTATTTTCGGAATTCCAACTAAAAAAATTAGTAGTTTTGTGAAATAGAAAGTACAAAAATCACTGAAATTTGGTTGGCATTACTTTTTCCCTATGCACGTATCACAGTGTCGTCTGTTTTCTAAATGGAACACGCTCAACAAGTTTAACGTTCAATATCTCCAAAACAAGCGCGATATAGAAAAATTTTATTCTTGTTTTTCGTTTTATTTTGCCGAGTTCTACAAGGAACTGTCATCAAATCTTGGCGCCGTACTAATCGTAGTATCCCGTTTCGCAATTATTAAAACAAAATTTTACCTCTTGTTTTTCAAGTTTATTTTGTTCTTCTATTCGTGTTAAAATTTCAGTCATATTTGTTTCTAAAACCATTCCGCCCATTACAAGTTCATTTAAAATAAAATGCACTTTATCAACGTGGAAAATTAAATCTAGTTCACAGACATTCTCAAAACATTTATCTAAAGTTTCAACAAATACTTGTATCAAATCTAAAATACCTAATTCACTTTCAGAAGAATCAACACAAAAAACAAAATATAATGTAGCATAATGGCGATATATCAATTTATAATCAGAACCACCAATTAAACTGAAAATTTGAAAAAAAATTTTGAAATTAACTGTGCATATTTATTTTATAAAATAAGTGCAAGATCACCTTCCACCTTCCAAAAAATTACACACATTATCATCACGTTTGGAAACCAACTGGAACGTTTCTTTTATTATTTGTTGTTGCATGTCTTCCGTCTAAAAGTAAAAAAAAAATCCATACATAATACTATAAATACCTACTTATCCTTGAATAAATAAATTTCTTACAAAATATTGATAGAATTTTGATAATCTTGGTTTTCCATGATTATTAAATACAAGAATTGCTTTAATCATACTTATTTAATCTTTGAAGCTTTTATTTTTTAAATTATCATGTTTCCACACGTTTGTATAATATAAATTATAATATTTTGGGTAAGAAAAACCTAAAATGACAAACGTCAAATTAACGACATTCATAGATTAAATCATGGAGACTAGATAAGGAGCACGCACTCTAAAAACTTTTTACTCGTTGTAAGCCCCAGAGTACAGACACAACATATCTATCTCTATACTATGTACTGAAATCAGTGTAATCAGTAAAGGATAGAAAATATGTTCTATACGTGCACTGGGTTTACTTTGCATCTGTGCGGTAATCTGTCTTTGTATGAGTGATCGGTCATGGTGTCGCGTACATATGTATGATTTAAACAATACTGATTTAAAATCGGTTCCGTTTCAGTCGAGTCATGTGTGGTTCTTTATTCATATATACGTGAAAGGTCGCTAAACCGTTGCTTGCTCAATTGGTTTGAAACTCGAGTTGCAAAACAGTCGATTCGTGTGCGGAGGGTTTTATCTTTTTAAACAAACCATATACATAGAAAAATTTTTTTGTCTCAAAATGCTAGACTTTTTACTGCCAGTGATACTGCCAAGTACAATAGATATGGTTACAAAAAAAGAAAAAAAATCAAAGATCCCAACATCAAAAAAGTGAACCCTAGGAATTTACAAAATATAAATTCTACCTAAACTATGTTGTTGAACTATGTGGTGGTTCAAACAATGCTCATAAAAATCAAAATGTGATCAAAACAATTGACCTACACTCATCCACTGCTATCGAGTAAGTGACTACTAAGTGGCCTAACTTGCTCAAAACTGCACACTCCACATTACACGATAGAGATAGTAGTGCCAGGTCTGTATTCTGTGTTCACATCAGTATAAAAGGAATATTAGCGCGACAAGTGATGAAAAAAGAAAACGTATTTAGTATGAGTTGCGTGGACAGATTTTGGTAACCCCCCCCGTTTGAGTGCGTCCTCCTTATGTAGTCTCCATGGATTAAATATTAAAACCAATGACGTAGGTGGACTAGTCATTTTGTCAGAAGTTAGATGATCTGAAGCCAAGCACTGGTGCTTCTACCGCTCCTACTGTCAGTTTTTTAGTAGTGTGTGTGTTGTTTACATTGACAAAATATCTGCATCTCGTTTTATTTTACGTGTGTGTTAATGTGTGTGAATAGGTGTGTAGGCTTCATTTCTGTAATATTCACATAAACTGTATGCCATCTCCACCCCACCTCCCTGATTAAAACCATCGAAGCCTGTATCCATAGAACATTATGCCGAGTACACATTGAGATGAACATTGTTAGCTAACACGAATGTTCGTGAACATTTGTTAGCGAACAATGTTCGAGAACATTTGTTAGCTAACAAAGTTCGCTAACATGAATGTACACATTGAAATTTCAATATTTTTAAGAACATTTGTTATTTTATCATTGTTATTTCATTCGTTACTGGTGTAAAAAATTTCTTAATTATGTCTAGTTCAAGTAGTGACGATGATATGATTTTATGTAGTGTCGTAAGTGTAATTTTGGATATCGAAACAAATAAGAATAAGAAAAGAAAGCGTCGTTTGTGGGTAAAAAGTATTTTACAGCAACGTTGCGGCTTACAATTACTTAATGATTTGCAAATGGAAGATGCCAGTGGATTTAAAAACTTCTGCAGAATGTCTAAAACAGATTTCGAAATACTACTCAACATGATTGGACCGCGAATTACTAAAAAAACACAAATTTTAGAAAAGCGATAACCGTTACCGAAAGACTAGCGATTACCCTCAGATTTTTAGCAACAGGTGATTCCTATCAAAGTTTGATGTACCTTTTTAAAATTTCTAAGCAGAGTATTTCATACATAATACCGGAAGTATGTGAAGCATTGATTGAAGGATTCCAGGATTTAATAAAGGTAAGTCTAAAGTATTTTATACGTTAATTTATTAATTTAATTACAAAGATTCAAAAAAGTATAAAAAAACATGTACAGTTGATCCTTTTTTGGTGCAGTGGATAGCGGACGCATAAAAAAATCGCACAAAAAAAATATATTCAAAAATAAAATAAATAGCTATAAAAAGTATAGTTCGATCCAGATTGTACAAAAAACTTTTTTTATGCGGTTGGTCGGGACCGCATAAAAAAAGTTTCATCGAAAAAACAACTCAAAATGCTCAAAACTTAGAAATTTCCTTGGAAGTTACTTCTATAAACAAGATAAAGCATTAATTTACACGTAGAAACATTTTATTTCAATTTTATAATATGAAAATTTTGAAAAATACATCTGTAACAAAATTAAATGATGCAATAACTTATGTTCTTATGCAATGTATTGATTAAATGCTTAAAAGCCGTTAAAAAGTATTTTTATCAAAGAAAGTTATTATAGTAAATGCTTAAGTTTCTTATTGTCTCTTGATTTTGATTTATGTTATGCATTTTAATGGCCATTTTTTTAAAAATCGCATAAAAAACGCACAAAAAAACGGCTTAAAAAAGAGTTCAGCTGTACATTCCAAATTTTTTAAAAAAAAGTTTTATTAAAAAAGTAATTAGCCACCAGTTATTTAGGTTTTAAATATTGTAAGAATAAATCAAGTCGACTATAAATGGCCTGATGTTATGCCTGAAAATTAGACGTACAATTTTAAGTTACTGTAGTTACTCTAATATAAAAATTACGAAAAGAAAAAGAGATAGAAAGCTAGGTACGTCTAATTATGTTTCATTTGTCGCATTCAAACCATTTTCAGTTGATATGATCTACAGTAACCGCTGTAAAATTTTCGTAAAATGATTGTGCGGTTTGAGACTGATTTTCAGTATTTACTGTTGTGATTGAAATTTCAGAATCTACGCTATTTGACGTAGATGGTCGTGAATAGGTTTCTTCCTGTCGGTAATACCCCATTCCTGCTTGAAATAATATTTGGTTAATTTGATTTTGCACTATTGCCTGTTCTTGTTTTGTTTCTAAATTTCTTATTTTGGAAGCTACTAGTTCGCCATAAATTGAAAACACATCTGTTTCTTTTTCTTTTTTCAATTTTTTATGCTCCACAAATGATTCCAATACGTTGCAAACTTTTTCTAATGTCGGACTAGAACGCTCCATATTCATTTGTTTTAATTTCCCTAACTTTGTAACTTTCAAGTTTTTTGGGGGTAACTGAACTATTTCTGGATTTGTTTCTTGCACTAATTGAGTGGTATCATTGAAATCGTCAAAATTATTTTCATTTTCGATTTCAGTTTCCATTTCAATATCTGTATTGCTTTCAAGTTGACTCGCTTCTAAACTGAAGCTCTCATCGTCTTGTGAAACATTCTGAAACAAAAATAGTTAATTTAAAAAAAAATAATAATAATAAATTCTTATTGTTTTTTCAGATTCCATCATCATCTGAAGGCTGGTTGACAATTGCCTCCCAGTTTTTTTACAAAAAGAATTTTCCTCATTGCCTTGGAGCAATGGATGGAAAGCACGTCGTATTAGAATCTCCATCTGGAAGTGGAAGCGAATATTACAATTACAAGGGAACATTTAGTATCGTTCTTATGGCAGTTGTGGATGCTGACTATAATTTTATATTTGTAGACGTAGGATGCCAGGGAAGAATTTCTGATGGTGGTGTGTTTAGAAATACGATTTTGTATAAAAAATTAGTTGATGGTGATTTACTATTGCCTGATCCTAAAGAGCTTCCAGGTCGAACAAAGAAAATTCCTTTTGTATTCGTGGCAGATGATGCATTTCCTCTAATGGACAACATAATGAAACCATACAGCGGATATCAAATAAAAGGTTCCATAGAAAGAACATTCAATTATAGAATATCGAGGGCTCGAATAACAGTCGAAAATGTTTTTGGAGTTATTTCGTCAGTATTTAGGGTTTTAAGAAAGCCTATGTTATTGAATCCAAACAAAGCGCAAGTAGTTGTCCTAGCAATTGCTTATCTCCATAATTTCTTGCGTAGAAACTTGGAATCACGATCAATATATACGCCGAATGGAACATTTGATTCAATAGATTCTGACACAGGAAATGTTATTGAAGGTTCTTGGAGAATGGACTCTAATGAAGTAGCATCATTATTGCCATTACAAAAAATTGCACGAAAACCTCCGTCGTCGGCGCAATCCATACGCAATGAATTTGCAAATTTTTTCACATTGCCACAAGGCCAAATTATATAACAACATAAATACATACATGTCTAGCAGCATAAAGCTGAGCGTCCACTAGATCGGAAACGCGGAGCGGCGCGGCGCAATTTCGCTCTCGGAGAAAAATACATCTGAATAAATGAAAGTTCGTTCACCATGTCGGCAGAACGGCGCGGAACCGCCCGAAGATGCTATTGAGGCTAGTACCGCGCCGCGCCGCGTTTCCGACCTAGTGGACGCTCAGCTTAATTATACTTGTTATTAATAAATATAATTAAATAAAATAATTTTGTAAAACTTACATGTTCTTTCATAGAATTCCTAGTTTTTTTCGGTTTATTTATTCCGCTTAAAAATTTAAATCTTTGGAAAGCAAACCATTTTGATTTATAAATTTCATCTCTACCAGCACCACTCTTCATAGAATCATTTTCCCTCCTCCTTTCTCTTCTATAGGCTGCCAAAAGCGACTTCATTTTTTTCTCCACGGACTCCACATCCATATTCAAAATTTTCGCTATTTCACACCAAGCATCTTTCTTCTTTTGTTGATTTTTATAGTCTTTAGAACCGACATTCCATAAGCAATCATATTTCTCAAAATTTGATATTAAAGTTATTGTTGTATCTTTATCCCATTCCATATCTACAAAAATAATTCAATCGTATTCAAAATCATATTTCATACGTAATTATATTTTTAAAATACACACTTTTATTATTTTGTATATAATTTTTCTTTTTTATAATAGTTTAATATAAAAATAAAATATACGAATATAAATAGCTAAATATTTTAAAGTATATATTTAAACGTACTTACTTGTTTTGACTTGTTAAAATTAAGAATAAACTTTTTCAAATATATAAACTGATTTTGTTCTATTAAAAAAATGTTAGCTAACATTTAATTCTTTTGAAGTTTACCGCTCATCGATGGGAAACATAATAACATGCCAAATAACATTATTTTTAACAAAAATGTTACTTAAAAATGTTAGTACAGCAGAAATCAAACGAACATGTTAGCGAACGGTGTTAGCTAACAATGTTCGTCTCAGTGTGTACCCGGGGTTAGAAGCCAACTAATATCAAAAAAGTGTAATTTGCTTGGAGTCATTTGTAGGCCAGTCACAGCTTTAGGCATGTAGTCAGTCAGTGTCCGTCGCCGAACACACAGTACATTGTTAGACAATGCTTAGACATTGTTACTTAAATTGGACAGCTTGGTCTGTCCCATAATACGTGTGTTGTAGTCGTTGTAGTAGTATGTGTGAATACGCACACAGACGCAACCATTAAACCAATACCACTGCAAACAGTGTGTATCTACACGCCAGAGTGGGGGAGATTTTACGTCACAAACTCATTACAAGTGGAACAGAGCCATAGACAATCTAGCTTGACCCCTTGCCTGTATCCGTTAGCCAACATGAATTTTAAAACTTTAATTTTCTTACTTAAAACCAACTCCGATCGTTGTGAATATTTGTGACACCATTCACAAGTTTTGTGACTAATTAGTTATTGAGTAATTAAATGGTCAATTAAAAGCTATCCGTTAGCCAACGTAATATTCAAAACGATAGTAATGTTTTAATTATTATCCCTATGTGTATTTATTAATTCTTTTAAATACATAAAATTACAAATGAACATTAATTATTATAATAAATGAAAATGTTATTCTTAAATACGAGTAGTTGTAATAGTTGCGAATAGGGTACCTGACTGTATTCAAAATTTATTTTAAATATTAAATAATTTTATGTATTACTCGTAAATATATTTAATTTTAGTAGTGATAAATAAAAATATTCTTTAGTTTTTTAAAAATTCTACTTTGAAAGTGATAAATTTTTAACCTTCATTTAAATGAGTAAAAACGCGCCGTTACATTAAAATGACGTCATATTTTGTAGCAAATATGACAAATATCATAGATAAGATAAGTAACATGTAACTGATGTAAATAGTTACTATAGTTTAATGCATAATTTTTACACGTGTGTTAAATATTATTTCGACTGGACACAATAATTGTAAATATTGCAAAACAAAAAGCCAACATCTAAGGTAACGGGCCTAGTTTCTGACCTTTTAAGAGTGACGGCTGAGGTTAAACGACAGTAATAAATATAAGTTTCAACTTAAGAGACAATTAATAATTTTATCAACTAGTTTATGGCTTTCAAAATAAAGCCATACAAGTAAAATAATTATTTGAATTGAATTAATAATTTAAATTAATGTTTTAAAAATTGACAAAAAGGACCCAGTTTCTGACCTTCAAAATTTCTCATGTGACAGTTTCTGACCCTGACAGTGGCCTAGTTTCTGATCCTTAAATTTAAAAATACAGTTTTTTAAAATTTAATTTATAAATAATTTTTTATTGATAAAAATGAATGTTTAATGTAATACGTTATGAAAAATAACAAAAACTAATCGAAGATAACTATAAATAATAAAATAACTAACAAAAACTGGTTAGAATTTAACTGGGCCATACCACTTTAGAAGTGAGCCTAGTAATTGACCCTCATATTTCAATAATAAAAATCATTCTAAGGTATTTTATAAATATTTTAAAATAAATTTTAAACAAATATTAACCTGCTCATATATTTTTAATTAAGTTTTCATACTTACATGATGAATATTGCACAAATCAAAATGAGTACTTTGTAACATAAACTGTTAAGAAACTACCAAAAAAATAGTGTTTACACACATTTTAAACTTAAAAATTTTTTTTTATTTAGTTAATATATTCTAAACTTTTTAAATTGCTGTTCATTAGACACAGAATAGATTACTTTAAATTAAGAATTTATTTTTTTTCTTATTTAAAATATAGTTTTTTTATTAATTTATAACAAAGTTGAAAAGTTCAGAAACTGGGCCAGGGTCAATTACCGGGTCTTTTACCTTACGGAAAATATTTTTTTGTTAAAAATGTTGTAAAACATACAGTAGTGGGAACACATTAATATTTGCTTGCATCAAAATGTGACGTCATCGCATACGTCACCATTGTGGATCGTTTTTGGCGCCAGTTTATTCGTTTAAAATTAAACAGTGTTTTTTTTTTACGATTTTCAAAAATTTATTAAAAATTAATTAGTTAATACGTAAAAACAAAGCATTTAGAATCATTTTTTAATTGCAGTCAAGTACGCTATTGTATGTTCAGCCATCTTGACCATGGATGCATCTGTGTTATGGAGGGTAGATATCAGGAGCACCATCTCTGTATCAAAAAGTGTCAATAGAAAGGCGTAAGGAGTGGCGGCGCTACTATAGCAAAAGGGTAAATTTAGAAAAGTAAACAAGGAAAGAAAAACATCCGCGTTGTTAAGTAATTATTGTTTTTTTATTATAATTGTTACATATAATAGTTTTATTATTTTAAAAATTTTTATAAAACAACACAAAAAATCACTATACTTTTTTGCTACTCTAGCGCTGTTCTGGCGAGTTTTTGAACTGTTACTTAGTAATTAAAACGGCACACTTTTTGAACTATTTTTCTATTGTTTTCCGTACAAGATAGTCCTCCTATATTCTACACTCCATAATGTGTGTGATCCCATTGTCGAGTCTATCGAGATTAGACACGGGGACGAAACTAGTTATTCAAAAAAGTGTCCAAATCAAAGACGGCGCTCGTGTTCGTCCGATACCACAGATGAGACAGATCAAGCCTACATATAAAAAAACGCCGTGAGCAGCGGGGCCTCATCACGGAAGTCGAATTTTTCCCTTCATCTTCGGTATTGAATGTCTACAAGCGAAATGTGATTGAAAGTCTACAAGCGATTCGTCATTTTGATGGTTTCAAAACTGCTGATGAGTGTCAGGCTGATTGGGGCCTTAAAAAAAGGTTTTAAGTTCTTAAGGGCTGAATCTCAGTAAATTTCAATTTTGTGCCGATAGTAGTTAGCAGGAGAAAAGCCAACACAATTTGTACTAGGGCATTCCTACCCATACTTACCTGCCAACTGCCTTTGTGTTTTATTTTTAAATATTAAAAAAGGACCTTAAATAGTAAACTGGAAAGCCTTTATGAAGATATTAGTGCTTTCCAAAAAAGAAAAATTTATTTTATAAATACAACAATATTTTTTTTGGGATATATAAATTTCACGAAGAATTTTTTCAACCTTCTCCCAAATTGCGTGGACTAGCTTTATAGAAGGATGGACGTAATGAAACCAATATCTTCTATTTCATAGCTTTTCTTTATTAAAATTGCCAAAATATTTTCGATATGTTTAATATCATCTTCAGTGGCAGAAATTATCTAAAATTTCAGATTGTCATTCTTGGATAACAACCAGCCATACCAACAATCCATTAGAACAATTTAACTAGTTTTTTTGCATTTCACATGGAAATTTGTCAATCGAAAAAATTTTTTATAAAATAATTACTTTAATTTAAAACAATTAAAAAAGTCAAACATATTTAAAATGTAAAAACAAAAAAATTTTTCAAGAGAATTTTTTTAATTTAAATTATCACAGTTTGTACAATGTACTCCTCAAGTACATTGTTATTGGTATGGTAGCACAGTGATCAACTGAGATCAACTTTGTTTTCAATATGTGACGATGCCATGGACAGACCAACCATATCATCCTTACTAATCAAATGTTGTAGGTTATTTTTAATTTTCCTGTTTAAATTAATTAAATTTTTTTGTTTAATATAAGAATCTGTAATAATTATTTTTAAGATTTTTAATGAAAAAATGTTCTTTGCAGAATCTAATTTCATCAACGTTTTCCTATCCCAATATGGCAGGCATAACTTAATATTATTTTTTATGAATTCAGGAATTATTCCCTTTCTTTTGTATTGTGTCAAACAAGCAATATGATTTTTTAATTTTGTAAGTTTTATGTTATTGTTCACAAATTTGTTAATATATTTCCGTACATATATATTATATTTTAATTTGATATTTTTTAGGTTATTCATATTAAATTACAACAATATTTTTTTTTGGGATATATAAATTTCACGAAGAATTTTTTCAACCTTCTCCCAAATTGCGTGGACTAGCTTTATAGAAGGATGGACGTAATGAAACCAATATCTTCTATTTCATAGCTTTTCTTTATTAAAATTGCCAAAATATTTTCGATATGTTTAATATCATCTTCAGTGGCAGAAATTATCTAAAATTTCAGATTGTCATTCTTGGATAACAACCAGCCATACCAACAATCCATTAGAACAATTTAACTAGTTTTTTTGCATTTCACATGGAAATTTGTCAATCGAAAAAATTTTTTATAAAATAATTACTTTAATTTAAAACAATTAAAAAAGTCAAACATATTTAAAATGTAAAAACAAAAAAATTTTTCAAGAGAATTTTTTTAATTTAAATTATCACAGTTTGTACAATGTACTCCTCAAGTACATTGTTATTGGTATGGTAGCACAGTGATCAAATCAAATAGCACAGTGAAAACGTTGATGAAATTAGATTCTGCAAAGAACATTTTTTCATTAAAAATCTTAAAAATAATTATTACAGATTCTTATATTAAACAAAAAAATTTAATTAATTTAAACAGGAAAATTAAAAATAACCTACAACATTTGATTAGTAAGGATGATATGGTTGGTCTGTCCATGGCATCGTCACATATTGAAAACAAAGTTGATCTCAGTTGATCACTGTGCTACCATACCAATAACAATGTACTTGAGGAGTACATTGTACAAACTGTGATAATTTAAATTAAAAAAATTCTCTTGAAAAATTTTTTTGTTTTTACATTTTAAATATGTTTGACTTTTTTAATTGTTTTAAATTAAAGTAATTATTTTATAAAAAATTTTTTCGATTGACAAATTTCCATGTGAAATGCAAAAAAAATAGTTAAATTGTTCTAATGGATTGTTGGTATGGCTGGTTGTTATCCAAGAATGACAATCTGAAATTTTAGATAATTTCTGCCACTGAAGATGATATTAAACATATCGAAAATATTTTGGCAATTTTAATAAAGAAAAGCTATGAAATAGAAGATATTGGTTTCATTACGTCCATCCTTCTATAAAGCTAGTACACGCAATTTGGGAGAAGGTTGAAAAAATTCTTCGTGAATTTTATAAATAGTTAATAAAAATCCAAAATTCCTACTTTATAAATAAACAGTGACTTTAAAAACATTTTTGAATTACTTAATATGTATATATTGCATTGGTTATAAAAGTAAGTTTTTAAATTTTTATAATTACTATTCGCCTACTTATATTAGAATAAAACTAAACATTTAAAACACATTTAACAATACCATTCAATTCCGATGTAAAAATGGGAAAGATGGGGGGGGGAAGTAATGTGGAATCCCTAAAAGGCACTAGCTGGATACTAACTCAATACACGTACAAAATTTCAGCCCTCTAGGTTTCCTTAGAGAGCCTCTAGACGTGTTAGAAAAAGAGCAAAAAAATCAAGGAAATATTGACGTAAAAATCGTGGGGGTAAGGGTTAAAAGTTGAAACCTCCAAAAAGCAGTATGTATATATATATATATATATACGTATATATATATATATATATATATGTATATGTATATATATATATATATATATATATATATATATATATATATACATATAGATATATATATATATATATATATATATATATATATATATATATATATATATATATATATATATATATATATATATATACATACTGCTTTTTGGAGGTTTCAACTTTTAACCCTTACCCACACTGTATACTGTATATATATACTGTATATATATATATATATATATATATATATATATATATATATATATATATATATATACCCATACTGTATATATATATACAGTGTCAGTTTTTCGGGAGTTGCCATTTTTATTACAGCCAAACCGTTGATTTAATCGAAAAATTGTTCAAATAAGAGTTGTAGATATCGACGGGGGCAACCGATTGCTATAGTCAGGAGCTTTATAGCTCTTATGGTTTTCGTGTTATGATACAAACTTATAGTTTTTTAAATGGAAACGTATGTTTAAAAGTTTTTCAAAAATTTGTTTGTGATTCAGAACTACCAGAAACACTCAAATTCTCATTGTTTTATCTCATATTTTTGAGTAATCACGTTTTAAAAACGACACTTTTAAATTTCGTACTCAAGTACTTGCAAACGATTAGGATTTAACGTAATTTAAAAAGATATTGACTCAATATGGTTGCCATTTTTGACAATGTAGCAACGAAAAATTAAACGATTATTACGTTTTCCATCGGAAATTAAAATTATTAAATAGATTAAATTGTCCTATAAAAATGATAACTAAGTACAATAAGGAAATAAAATTTCAGTCTTAATTCATTGAAAAATAAAAAATTATTTTTCTAAAATGTCACTGTTTGACAGATACATAGGCGTCTAAACATATTTTTGTAGCAAGTATTTTTAAAGGAAATGAAAAGTTTTTTGTGAAAAAACTTCTCCTTTTTAATTTGATTTGTAATAAAAAGAAAATACTATCGAATTTCAAATATTTTTACACTATTTGAGTACTTTTATTAATAATATTTTCGTTCCCAATTAACCTCACTTTGCTACTATTAAGAAACGCCAATGTCATCTTGATTTGTATTTAATGTGTACATTAGAGTCATTTATTTCACTTGCCACCTGTCATTGGCAAAAATAAAATAAATAAATAAAAAATAAATATATTTTTCAGTAAATTAATGAAATACATCAAACTATTTTTAAATTAAGTTACTTTAAATACTAATTTTTTAAAATAATTTGATTTTTTATGCAAAAATGTTAAAAACTTGAAATAGAGCCCGACATCTATACTCCAAAATCTGAATTACTGCCATTCAGTATTCAATGCTGTATTATAGAGAATGATATTGGAAAAGGTTCTTTTCTTGGATATAATAGAAATTTTAGCCGTTAAAACTCTGTCGGTTGGAAGAGCCTCAAATACATATGCATATTTCTACCGCCTAATTGCTAAATTAAAGAAAAATTCAAAAAATAAACATGGGCAAAAAAATTTTTTTTCTTCATTTATATTTTTAATTGATGTATTAGAACAGTTTTATTGAAAAATTAACATATAGTCTCATTTAAAAAACTATAAGTTTGTATCATACCTCGAAAACCATAAGAGCTATAAAGCTCTTGACTATAGCAATCGGTTGCCCCCGTCGATATCTACAACTCTTATTTGAACAATTTTTCGATTAAATCAACGGTTTGGCTGTAATAAAAATGGCAACTCCCGAAAAACTCACACGGTATATATATCAGACATTTAATTTTCTACATAATCGTGTTCTACGGGTCCGAAAAGGGATAGCGCCCCTACTCTCGCCTCTTGCCGTTCTTATCGTACTTATCGTATAGGCTGTATAAGTCTAATTTTTTTAGTTGAAAAATTCGACTAAAAAGTGAAATCTTAAAGTTGCAATAAGTAGCAATTTACACCACTACTGCTTTAGTCTGTTACTGACCGTCGTGGTCTTCACGTCATAATAAATATTGTGTTTTTGTAAACAATTTTTAATAATAAGGAAATACGTTTAACATTTAATAATAAGGAAATACGTAGAAATTACATATCTATGAAATAAACTTTTATAATTTAAATTACTTTATACGGCGAATATCCAATGGTACTGACTCCGATTTTACATAGTGATGTCAGCGAATTATATAATATACAATGTAAATGATGCGATGTAAAATAAAAATTGTTAAGTTTATTTTAAAAACGATCGAAAAACCCACTTTATAACTGAGTTGAACATTGGAAAAGATTCCAGAAGATTCTTTTCAAAAGCTAATAATGATAATATAGAAGCTCACGTTTTCCTTTGAAAGTGTTCCATTTGAGAATAAGTACTGTACCGCCTTCGTATCGTACGAACACGAGTGCCATCTTTGATTTAGACACTTTTTTGAACACATTGAGTTTCGTCTCCTTGTCTAGTCTTCATAACTCAATCGATCGGAAATCGTTTGTTAATTCTTAATCTATCAATTAAAACCAAGGGGTCAAACTAGTATGTCTACCAAACTGTGCCCGTTGTAACCAGCGAGTGACGTGCACAGCACCCATACAATCAAAACACATGATGTATGGACACGAATAACGAATGTATTAGTATGATATGATGATGATGATGATGTTGATGATGTATGCAGTTCGCATACATATATTATATACTATGATGGCCGACCTATGTGACAACCAGTCAACAATCAAAAATAAATTTATTTATTTTAAGAAAGATATCCCTTTATTTTGAGAAATTTTTTATTCAATAGAATTTTGACACTTAAATACGACACACTTAGTAGTGGTGTAAATTGCTACTTATTGCAACTTTCGGATTACACTTTTTTATATGTAGGATTAGTAAGTTATATGTAAGTTATATTTTTTTGAAGCTTAAAATTTTTTCTAAGACATACCATAGAGGTATCTGAAACATATAATATAAAAACTTCAACCAAATCTGCCAAGGGGTAAGTTTTTAATGGCTGAAATACAGTAATTTTCAACTTTATGTCAATAGCAGTTAGCAACAAAAAAAATTAACACAATTCAAATTCAATAGAAGCACATACGTTCAAGAGTAGTAGAATGGCTAGGACAGTTCTAGCACACCGCAAAACGGAGTAACTTGAACCCTTTTAACGATGTTTGAAAGCATGTGTCTTAGGGCCCTATTGCATCCATTTTACGGTACTATACATTCCGAACTGATGAGTCATCAAACTGTATCGATGTGCAAACCTTGACATTTGATCCCACACGCGCTCATACTGTTGGCCTTGAAATTCCAAAGACATGAGTCATCACGAGCAACCAAATTAATTCAAGTTAACCCATTATGCGTTACCACAATTTGTTCATCACGATATGGTTTTGTGTTAACCCATTACCAGCCATAGTTTTTGAATCCAAACCTAACGCATGCGCAGACTGAATTTTAGAACCCGACGCATGCGCAGACTAAATTTTAGGTCACAAATTGATAGATGGGGTACACTAACGCGTCAAAAATATGGGGTTACCCTAACTCGGGGGTGGCCACAAACTTTTGACACCGTACTGTACTTAAATTTTTGGTACACCGCGGTGTCAAAAGTGCGGCCCCCTGACTAAAAAGGTATCCGATCACTTTTTGAAGCGTACTGTACTTATTTTGTGTACGTGCAAACCTTGACCCTAACACGCGCTTGCCTTAATTGCGTCATTTTAAACGAACGGTACACTATCGCATCAAAAATGTACCATCAAACAAATTTGAAATCCATTTCCTCTTTTCACTGTGCTTGACGTATATGACATCATACTTCTTTAATATAGGTTTCAATATGGTATGAAGTTTTTTGTACGGAATAAATCCATACGACCAAGGCATCCCATGCCAATTTCGACAAAGCAAACGTGCAGCAGCCCGTTCATATTTCTTCGGCAACTCGTTGAAATCAAACGGTTCGTCGAATATAAGATGTAATATTTCATCCGAATTTTCCGCAGCAATACCAACTTCTTTAAAATAAAAGTCGTTGTTAGCTCCTTGATAGCCTTGTATGTCAAGAAACGCCATTTTTTACCGCCGCCGTAGAACTGAATTTATTCACACAATCCACAACTTTATATAGAATAATTAAAAGTGGTGAGGTTAGTTAGTTAATTTGTGAAATGTATTACTATTGCTTAATGCTATTGCTAGTTTACAATCAAATTACAAACTGTTAATAATATTCAGCACATTAGTGAGTACCATGTTCTTTTCATTTTAAGACCTAGTGATGGTAGGTCTTAGGTTTCGAAAACCCTTTGCATTGTGGCTAGCGGTGAACTGCTCTGAATTGTAAATTAACATGGTTCGAAATGCAATTGTTTTACCACGAAAGTATAATTTTTAACGAAAGAGATGTTAACTCTTTGACAACCACCGGTAAATAGACAATATTTTGTGTAAGTTCAACTATTTTATTCCCTTTAACCACGGTAAGGTGTATGAGCTGGAGTATAACTCAGCAAATTATATAGCGGTGGTGACGTAACACACAAATGCGGTGGTTGTGTTGCGGTTGTGGCGGTTGTGTGGTGGTGGCGGTGTTTTTGTGGCGGTTGTGATGGTTTTGTGGTGGTGGCGGTGGTGTTTGTGTGGCGGTTGTGGTGTTTGTGTGGTGGTGGCGGTGGCGGTTGTGTGGCGGTTGTGGTGTTTGTGTGGCGGTGGCGGTGGTGTTTGTGTGTCGGTGGCGGAGGTTGTGTGGCGTTTGTCGTGATAGCAGGGTAGCAGCGGTGTTTGCAGCTGAAGTGAACAACTTATCATTAATTCAATCGAAGCAGCAATTTACTGTAGATAATAAATCGGTGGTGACATCTCGCGGTGTTTGTTGAACGCAGTATCTAAATTAATCATCATCATAATCGCTAGCATCTTCTTTATCAGTTTCATCCAGATAATCACCTAGTGGCTCAATAACATCAGCCTTTTGAAGTTCGCGAAGTACAGAGAATATTTCTTGACCGACAGTAGTTTCTTTTAGCATCTAACTCTTCGATTAAAGCTTCACGATCGTCAACGTTAAACAACATGTTTTTATTTTCCTCTAAACTTCGAATAATGTTGAGTATTTTTTCACCAGTCTCTGAAGTCTCGTATAAACGTCGTAATTCATCTATTAAAGTATTAGGATTGTGCCAGTATTTTATTTTTTTCGATTGCCCATTAGCACTTTCAAAATCTTCCGAACCGCTGTATTTGATACGCTTTGCAAGTAGTTCTTGGTCCGTTGAATTGACTGGACGTTTCATTGCTATTCGTTCATTAGAATTCTCACCTTTACTTTAAGTTTCTTTGATTAATAAAATATCCAAAAGAGTTTGCAGAGCTGTAGTTAACTTGGGAATGATAACATTTTCACTATCAGAAGTGGTTAAAACCCTGTTATTAAACTCATCGCTGGGTGTGTAAACATTATTTTGATTTCTTAATTTATTAAATTTAGTTTTAATTGCTTTTGATGCAGCTTTAATTCTTTGTTCAAGTGGATTGGACCTTTCTTCAACTTCATTGTTTCGAAATTCACAATAAACATCATTCCTCCCGGTATCATAACTAGATAAATCATCAGTGGTGTCTAATGCTTGTCTTCTTAGCGGATCAAGAGAGTAACTATTTCCAAAACTTTTTGGTGAAAATTCCCGCATATGTGTATCTCTTATATGACGTGAAAGAGAATCTTTCCGCGAGAAGCTTTTATAGCACTGCGTACACTCGAACATTATAATAGATGTGTAAAGCTCAACTAGTCTTACAAGATTAATTCAGAATTGTGTTAGCGATTACTTATATACTCCACCACCACCGCCGCCACCGCCACCACATAAATAAATGCTTACGTTGGTTTGAGCAACCGTAGAATTGGTCAATACGTATTATGTGGCAATCAGATGATTGATTTTACTAAATTAATTGCAATTGCAGCGGCTTTTACATGTGGTACAGTTTATATAATTGCAAACACAGTTTGGAAATGGCATCATACATCGTTTACAACACATGCAAATTCGTTTTTCATTTCGACTCCTATCACAATACTCGTAGAAGTCACACTTACACTGTGACGGTGGAAATTTACAAATCCCACAAATCGGCATGTTGCTGTTGTTGTTGTTTACGTTCTGGAACTTTATCAACAACTGACATCCGGTTAATAATTCAGTTGTATTTGTAGTATTTTGACTGAAATTTTCCAATATTTTATCTAAAATCGATATTTAATAATTTTCCATGATAAGAGCAGGGAACAGGACCGTCACCAGATTGATTAATTTAGATACTGCGTTCAACAAACACCGCGAGATGTCACCACCGATTTATTGTCTACAGTAAATTGCTGCTTCGATTGAATTAATGATAAGTTGTTCACTTCAGCGGCAAACACCGCTGCTACCCCGCTATCACGACAACCGTCACACAACCACCGCCACCACCACACAAACACCACCGCCACCACTACAAAACCATCACAACCGCCACAAAAACACCGCCACCACCACACAACCGCCACAACACAACCACCGCATTTGTGTGTTACGTCACCACCGCTATATAATTTGCTGAGTTATAGTCCAGCTCATACATCTTATCATGGTTAAAGGGAATAAAATAGTTGAGCTTACACAAAATATTGTCTATTTACCGGTGGTTGTCAAAGAGTTAACATCTCTTTCGTTGAAAATTATACTTTCATGGTAAAACAATTGCATTTCGAACCATGTTAATTTACAATTCAGAGCAGTTCACCGCTAGCCAACATAGCAAAGGGTTTTCGAAACCTAAGACCTACCATCACTAGGTCTTAAAATGAAAAGAACATGGTACTCACTAATGTGCTGAATATTATTAACAGTTTGTAATTTGATTGTAAACTAGCAATAGCTTTAAGCAATAGTAATACATTTCACAAATTAACTAACTAGCCTCACCACTTTTAATTATTCTATATAAAGTTGTGGATTGTGTGAATAAATTCAGTTCTACGGCGGCGGTAAAAAATGGCGTTTCTTGACATACAAGGCTATCAAGGAGCTAACAACGACTTTTATTTTAAAGAAGTTGGTATTGCTGCGGAAAATTCGGATGAAATATTACATCTTATATTCGACGAACCGTTTGATTTCAACGAGTTGCCGAAAAAAAATGAACGGGCTGCTGCACGTTGGCTTTGCCGAAATTGGCATGGGATACCTTGGTCGTATGGATTTATTCCGTACAAAAAACTTCATACCATATTGAAACCTATATTAAAGAAGTATGATGTCATATACGTCAAGCACAGTGAAAAGAAGAAATGGATTTCAAATTTGTTTGATGGTACCGGAAACCAGCCGTGGATTTTGAATTTGGAAGAAATATTTGATGTACCGAAGATTTCCATTCTGCGAGATGAATATTATTCAAGACGCTGTATGCTTCATTCTGACAAAATTTTTTCATTAGAAAATTGTATTCTTTTAAAAAATTTTTATATGGAAAATAAGTAGATTTTAAGTAATATATAGATTTAAGCAATTAAATTTCTGTATACATATTCTATAAATAAAATTTAAAAAAAAAATTATGTGCGTTTTATTTATTACCCTAAATTCCCCTATTTTTTACAGCAAGAAGTTTCTTTCGTTAACCTATAAGAGTATTAAAAAAATCCAATTATATTTATTATTCTAATTGAAAAGCATATTTCATGATACACCCTGTATAAGAAAACATTCATTAAAAATACTAAATATACACCCGTTATATATTATATGTGATATTATATGTTAATATACTATGTGTATCTATTTGCAAACATCATAAAATTACATCATCCTGAGTCAGCTAAAAAATCTTAAATAAACAAACTCAAACCGTATAAAAGTCACGAGTTTTTTACTAAATAAACAACGTAATCTTATAAAGTGCTGACTCATATACAAAAAAATCCGCTGAGGTACAATCGAAATCCGATTTCCGGAGGTACAGTAGCGGTCAGAAATCTTGAGTCTGGAGTCCGAAGTTAGTTTTGCGGTAGCGCTTGGTACAGTGCCCCCCACAAAATTTAGCGGCCTCCCGATTTCCGTTTAAGATGACGCAATTAAGTGAGGCCAAGGTTTGCACGTGATAAGTACAGTACGCTTCAAAAAGTGATCAGATACCTTTTTGATCAGGGAGTCCACACTTTTGACACGGTAACGTACCAAAAATTTAAGTACAATATGGTGTCAAAAGTTTGGGGCCACCCCTTGGGTTAGGGTATTCCCCACATTTTTGATGCGATAGTGTACCGTTCGTTTAAAATGACGCAATTAAGGCAAGCGCGTGTTAGGGTCAAGGTTTGCACGTACACAAAATAAGTACAGTACGCTTCAAAAAGTGATCGGATACCTTTTTAGTCAGGGGGGCCCGCACTTTTGACACCGCGGTGTACCAAAAATTTAAGTACAGTACGGTATCAAAAGTTTGTGGCCACCCCCGAGTTAGGGTAACCCCATATTTTTGACGCGTTAGTGTACCCCATCTATCAATTTGTGACCTAAAATTTAGTCTGCGCATGCGTCGGGTTCTAAAATTCAGTCTGCGCATGCGTTAGGTTTGGATTCAAAAACTATGGCTGGTAATGGGTTAACACAAAACCAAATCGTGATGAACACATTGTGGTGACGCATAATGGGTTAACTTGAATTAATTTGGTTGCTGGTGATGACTCATGTCTTTGGAATTTCAAGGCCAACAGTATGAGCGCGTGTGGGATCAAATGTCAAGGTTTGCACATCGATACAGTTTGATGACTCATCAGTTCGGAATGTATAGTACCGTAAAATGGGTGCAATAGAACCCTAAGACACACGCTTTCAAACATCGTCAAAAGGGTTCAAGTTACTCCGTTTTGCGGTGTGCTAGAACTGTCCTAGTCATTCTACTAGGAGTATTCCTACCCATAATAATAATAATAATAATAATAATAATAATAATAATAATAATAATAATAATAATAAACGCCCTGTGGGTGGGGGCTTCACTTTGCAGAATTTGCCCACAGTAAGTCCTGCTTGTCGTAAAAGGCGACTAAAAGGACAACCCATTAAGATGGTGAAAAAAAAAAAAGGCCTCGGAAAACTGCCGCTGCCGGTGGAGCGACCGGGCGCATCAGGGTCACCACTGAATGTGACAGCTCAGATCACGGTGACGACAGGTTGGGTTCTAGGCAGCCACCTGTCAGCTGTAACAACACCTTCAGCCAAAATGCTACTGCCCTACTTACGGAGCCCCCAACACCTTTGGCTCAGCCGACTTTAAGTGTTTCCTCGGAGCATCCTTTGGGGACCACTAAAGCTGGTAAGAAGCGTGTGCGTATGCAATGGACAGATGAACTGAATGAATTCATCGTACGCACATACTTCCAAGTTACTAGACTTGAAACGGACAAAACTGGTTACCGTACGAAATTACATCAAGAGTTCGCGCGCACCTACCCTCACCTTAGTCGCGTCACTGAACAGAGACTGGCAGACCAAAAACGTGTCATTTTTACCAATAACCTTATCCCTTTCTCCCTCATAAACACGATTAAAACACAAGTCGCACATCAATTTGCTCAAAATGAAGAAAGTCAGGACGACGGCCCACCAGAAATGGAGAGCCCCACACAAAACGACACTCAACAACTTGTCGAGAATGAGCCTGACCACCATGAGACAGCAGTAAATGACACCCTACTGCAAAAGATCGAACTGGAATTTAACACAGCGCTTACTGAATTTGAAGGGACGGACCCCACACATAGGTACTTGTTGCCTAAACAACACACCTCACGTAGATTGGCTGAGATCGTTGAGATATTGAACAATACAATACTGCCTAAACACTTAGAAACATGTGACAATTTTATCGAGTTACACACAGCTATCTATTGTGGAGCCGTTGCAGCTATACGTTGTAACGGGTCCGATGTAACACCACCTGTAGCGCACAACTCGAAGGAACACAAAACTCCTGCCTGGGAAACACGATTGAATAAACGCATCAGCAACATCCGATGCAACCTCGGCAGGATCACCCAATACCAACAGGGTACGAGGTCCAAACGGCTCAACAAATACATACACGACATATTACACAAACACACAGTACACACACAATATGAGGAACCCAATAAAACACTCACAGAGATCAGAGATACGCTTCACCAAAAATTAACAGCACTAGCGAAGCGCTTACGAAGATATAAGACCAGTACTGAACGCAGACGACAAAACCAAGCGTTCAGCAGAAACGAGAGACGGTTTTATCAGTCTCTAACGAACACGGTAACTGACAGTAATGGTCTACCGGAGAAGAACGCACTCCATAGTTTCTGGGCGAATATATGGTCCAACACCATTGACCATAATGACAAAGCCAGCTGGATCGATACAGAGTACAGGAATAACGAACATCTTCCGGAGATGCCCTATACGGACATTACTACAGAGGACGTCTCCAGAGCTTTACAGAGATCGCATAACTGGAAGGCACCTGGCATCGACAACATACAAAACTACTGGCTCAAACACTTTACATCAACACACAAGTATCTCGCTGAACACTTTACACTATTTATAAAAACACCAAACCTGACACCGAAGTTCCTAACGCAGGGTATCACATACATGAAATCTAAAAACAGTGGTACAAAAAATCCTGCGAATTATAGGCCTATCACCTGCTTGCCTACAGTGTATAAGATTTTGACGTCCTGTCTGGCAGAAAAGATCAATGAGCATTGTCAGATTAACACCATACTGACAGAAGAACAAAAGGGATGTCGAAAGAGGTCACAAGGCTGCAAAGAGCAGCTTCTGATTGACTCCGTAGTACTGGAACAAGCGAAAGGGAGAAAACGTAACCTGTACACAGCGTTTATTGATTATAAAAAGGCATTTGATTCGGTCCCGCACTCCTGGTTGCGGAGAGTATTGGAGCTGTACAAAATACACCCAAGTATCGTGAACTTCCTTGGAACGATCATGTCCGACTGGCGAACGACCTTACATTTGAGTATTGGTAATGAAAAAACAACAAGCGACCTTATTCAAGTAAGACGCGGCATATTCCAAGGCGACTCATTGAGTCCATTATGGTTTTGTCTCGCAATGAATCCACTTTCTCGCCTGTTAAATGAAACCAAATACGGTTACAATGTAGGTACGCAAACGAATTCGCGCCATACCATTTCACATCTAATGTACATGGATGATATTAAGATCTATGCAGCTACTAAACATCAATTACAGCAGCTGCTGGGACTTTCCAACGAGGTTTCGCGAGACCTCTGTATGGAGTTCGGAATCGATAAATGTCGAACACAATGTCGTTCTGGAGGAAAACGAGATGCGGTCGCATTCGAACTCGAACCAGAGTCTGTTATGCAGCCCATGGACGAGGGAGAGTCGTATCGGTATCTCGGATTCAATCAGGACGAACGTATAGATCACAACGCTGTAAAACAACACCTGATGCAGCAATACCTAACGCGTGTACGGAGATTACTGAGCACCCACCTTGATGGAAAAAAAACCATCAAAGCAATTAACACCTACGCAGTCCCGGTGCTAACATACTCATTTGGGGTAATCAAATGGACGCCTACGGACTTGACAAACATCGAGATCAAGACCCGCGTCCTTATGACCAAATACAGAATTCATCATCCCAAAGCAGCGATAGAACGATTGACGCTGCCAAGAGCCGAAGGGGGTCGAGGTCTTATAGACATAAGGAACACGCATAATAAACAGGTTCATAACTTGCGAGAATACTTTTACACCAAAACACACACATCACACTTACACAATGTAATAATCCAAGCCGACAAGGCATACACACCATTAAACCTCTCACACACAGAAATGCCAGACAGTTTTTGCCGTTTGGTCACGAAGGAGGACAAAATTCAGCAATGGATTCGGAAGCCTTTACATGGGAGACATCCACATGATCTTAATCAGAGTAACGTCGACAAAGCAGCGTCCCACGCCTGGTTGAGTCAAGGAAGTCTTTTCCCGGAGACTGAAGGATTCATGCTAGCTATACAAGATCAAGTAATTCATACAAAGAATTACTCAAAATACATACTTCGTGACTCGTCAATAACATCTGACTCATGCCGGAGATGCCATTCCAAACCTGAAACGATCCAACACATCACAGCTGCCTGTACTCAGCTCGCTCAATCCGAATACAAACACCGTCACGACCAGGTTGCCAAAATCATATACCAGAAACTAGCGGTCAAGCACCACCTTATAACCGATAAAACACCTTACTACAAGCTCACACCAAAAGTAGTAGCGGAGAATGACTCCTGTAGACTTTACTGGGATCGGTCGATTATTACAGATAAGACCATAAATCATAATCGACCAGATATCACCTTCGTAATGAAAAACACTAAGACAACCTATCTGATCGATATTGCGGTTCCAAATACACACAACTTACAAAAAACACACGCAGTTAAATTGGATAAATACACTGACCTCGCAGCCGAAATAAAACAACAATGGCGAATGGAACATGTCCACATCGTTCCAATAGTGCTCAGTGCCACCGGGGTCATTCCACACACACTACATAATAGTTTGAGCCTCTTGGGTCTCCCAAAATACACATATGTCACTATGCAAAAGGCAGTGATCATAAACACGTGTCGTATAGTACGGAAGTTCCTCAGTAATACGAATCCGACTGCGATATGTGAAAGCACAAGACCTGCTTCTACTCCATCTGAGCGATCTACAGTGAGCGAACAATACACTGACACTCATCCTACTGACACACAACACACATACATAAACACACAATACACTAACACTGAAAGACAAACACTTAACACACATACAGATCCAGATTCGTCTGATGGAGAGGGGGTATCGAACAACTGCCGCACTGTCACTGTTACCGCTCTGGTGCACAATCCTCCTCAATTCAATAACACACAAGGTCCGTCAACCTCTGTACCATCTAAACGCGCAGTTCCAGGAACACCCGATCTTAATGAGCAATTTGATGAACCAGAAAACATCTACACCAAGAAACGTAAAATAGAAAGACACATCCACACACATACACAAACACACACACAAACACAAACAGTCCTTTCCCTTCCCTCTGTCCCTACTCCTACCTACCATCTGAGGACACGAAAACGAACTAGGCTTTCACAGCCCTCTGTCATTGAGCCAACATCTACGCTCCCACAAAAGTCTCGTCGTACGAACCAGTATACACCAAAATAGACGCATAACACCTCGTTTCAAGCAACAACAACAACAACAATATAAGGAGTGATGTGACAAACCCGTCCGTGAATGTACTACGGTACTTTTACGGATTGGTTTGGCACATTACCCTTCCACAGAGCCTAATACCTTGCATAATGCCGGTATAGGTGAATGTTACCCAGTACTGTCCTACTGAGTAGTGAGCGCCAGGTTGGCGTAAAAGTCTATAATAATAATAATAATAATAAAGCCTGAACATGTCCCACTACTGGACAAAGGCATCCCCCAACCGAGACCATTCGTGTCTATTTTGTGCAGTTCGGTAGAGTGCCGACCATCCACCACCCGCAGATGCAATCAATTCGTCCTTCCATCTTTTATACTGTCGCCCAATTCTTCTTTTACCGTCATATGGGATCCATGTAATGCACCGCTTAGTCCAACGGTTGTCTGACAATCTCAACACGTGACCCGCCCATCTCCATTTTAACTTACGCACACTCACCACAACATCTTTAACTTTTGTTTGGTTTCTAATGTGTGCACAACGGATTTTATGTTTACGTGTTATATTTAACATATTACGTTCAATGCTTCGTTGGCACACTTTCAACTTTTGATACTGCTTTGTAGTGAGTGCACAGGTTTGTAGTCCGTAAGTAAGTACAGGAAGAATACACGTGTTAAACACTTTACTCCTTAAACTAAGCGGCACATCGCTTTTCATGATATGTTTTAGCTGCCAGTATTTCCGCCAAGCATTGGTAACCCTCTGTTGAATTACTAGATCGCCACTGTTATCAAATGAAAGCATCTGTCCTAGATATTTGTAGTTATTTACAATTTCTACATTAGTGCCATTAATAATTATTTCTACTGGATTTGCGTTTGACATAATCTTTGTTTTCTCACAATTTATAATTAACCCTGTCAGTTTACTACAGTGTTCTAATTGTTTTAGCATATAAGACAATTCATTAGGACAATGTGAAAACAAGACTATGTCATCGGCGAATCGAAGATTAGACAAGTGTATTCCATCGATTTTAATTCCCACTTTTTCCCAGTTTAACATGTCAAATATTAGCTGTAAAACAGCATTGAATAATTTTGGCGATAGAGGGTCCCCTTGTTTAGTGCCCCTACCCAGCGGAAACACTGGGCCATCTCTGTCCAATCTCAATTTATAATACTTATGATTTTATCATAAATGCGTTTTATAATACGAATATACTTATCATGAACATTAGCTTTCTTTAATGCCTGCCATATATATGGATGTTCTATGGTATCAAAAGCTTTATAATAGTCAATAAAAGCCATGTATAAGGGCTTACCATATTCTTTACATTTCTCCATGACTTGATTGATTGCCTGTAAGTGGTCGATCGTCGAAAAGTCTCTCCTAAAGCCTGCTTGCTCATACGACTGCTGAAAGTCTAAAATTGGTTCTAATCTTTTAAGTAAAATTGTTGTAAATAACTTATACAATGTAGAGGATAAACTTATCGGTCTATAATTAGATATTAATGACGGATCTCCTTTCTTGTAGAGGAGCATTATTGTTGATTGTAACCACTGTATCGGAACACTTTCTTTATCGAGAATTTCATTAAACATATTTGTCAACACTGGATATAACTCTTCACTACCTTGCTTTATGAACTCATTTTTTATATTATCATCACCAGCACATTTATCAATTTTTAAATTTTTAGTAGCTTCAATTGTTTCACTCACTAATATCGGTGGCACGGGAGATTTATCGTTTAGAAGTGGGATTATTCTTTTTGCATCTTCTACTGGAATTAAACTGGTATATAATTTTTGGTAAAATGAAGTTGCAATTAATATTATGAAGTTTCTATTGTATTTGTGTATACCATGTTCATCTTGAAGTTTAGAAATCCATTTCTTATTCTTTAGTACTAGTTTTTTATGTAGTTTCTTAATTGAGATAGTATCTTCTAGAACATTTTTAATCAATTCCGAGTTGTTATGCCGCAAATCTTTTCGAATTTCCCGTTTGGTTAGTTTATCCACTTCCGCTAGTTCAATCTTCTCCTGTAACGTTTTATTCATTATGTTTTGCAAAGTGGTTCTTTTCTTCATAAGGTTGATGGTTTCTTTTGAGAATTTTCCACGTCTGGATGAGTCTGGTTTTTGATATAAGATACTCTCAGTAGCCGACAATATACTACTTTCTATTACATCATAATTTTTTTGTAGTGTGTTGGCCTTGCTGTTATAAGCTTCCAATTTTTGTGCAAGGATTTTGTTGTATTCTGGATTTTCGGTTCGTACAATAGTTGGCGTCGTACGTCGTTGAAAATTTTTTCGGCTTCTTTTTTGTGTTTGGTTAATATTTATTTCACTTCTTAGAAGTCTATGATCGGAGTAGAACTGAAAGTTAGTTATCACACCCGTGTTTTTAACGAGCTTGATATTATTTGTTAATATGTAGTTAATTTCGTTGAACGTTTTATTATTTGCTGATCGCCACGTCCATCTAGAGTTTTTGTTTTTCTCAAAATAGGTATTAGCAATTTTTAAATCTAGTTCAAGTGCCTACCCATCATGTGACCTTAAACAGTGAATTTGAAGACCTTGTTGAAGATATTTTTTCTTTCCAAAAAATTCAAAATTCCTATTTTATAAATAAAAACGCCGTGAGCAGCGGGGCCCCATCTCGGAAGTCGAATTTTTCCTTTCATTTTCGGTACTGAATGTCTACAAACGAAGCGTACTTGAAAGTCTACAAGCGATTTGTCATTTTGGTGGTTTCAAAACTGATTATGCGTGTCCGGTTGATCGGGGCTTTAAAAAAAGGTTTTAAGTTTTTAAGGACTGAATCTCAGTAAATTTTATATTTGTACCGATAGCAGTTAGCAGGAAAAAAGCCAACGTAATTCGTACGAGGGCATTCCTACCCATGCTTATCCGCCAATTGCCTTTGTGTTTTATTTTTAAATATTAAAAAAGGAACTTAAATAGTAAACTTGAAGGCCTTTATGAAGATATTTTTTCTTTCCAAAAAAATCTAAAATTTCTATTTCATAAATAATAAAAATCCAAAATTCCTACTTTATGAATAAACAGTGACTTTAGTAAGATTTTTAAATTACTTAATATTTGTGTATTGCATTTGTTATAAAAGTAAGTTCACTTTTTAATCGAATTTTTCCTTGAAAAAATTAGACTAATACAGTCTATACGACCAGAACGGCGAGAGGCGAGAGTAGGGGCGCTATCCGTTTTCGGACCCGTAGAACACGAATATGTAGAAAAAAATGTCTGATATATATATATATATATATATATATATATATATATATATATATATATATATATATATATATATATATATATATTCCCGCTACCTTTTAATATGTGTAGGGCCCCCCTATGGAAGTTAAGAGCTCAAATTTGGTAAATGGGGCTCATTCCGATGCACAACCATACTATCAAAGTGGGGTCAAATTTTGAATCCGACCCAACCTTTAAGGGGGTGGTGGGGGGCAGAAAAGCAATAAAAATTTTTCAAACCGGTTGGAAATAATGTTTCGGTGAATTATCTACAACATATCCAAAATTCATTTTCCTAGGATGATTTGGAGGGAGTAGGGCGGAAAAAACGATTTTCGCTGGATCTAACACGCCCCCAGCCCTCCAGAATTAACGTAGAGGGTTGAAATTTGGTGTGTTGATAGAGTTCATACCTAGGTTGTGCTTTTCGAAGATTTTAATATTTTAACCCCCCCCCCCCCCATTTTTAAGCTATAATATCATGCTTTTTTGACGTTTTCGAAGTTTGTACCACTCGCACAGGTCACCCGAATAAACCTAGAGGGCTGAAATTTTGTATTCGGATTGAGTTAGTATCAAGGGGGTGCCTTTTGGGGGTCTCGACTTTTAACCCCTCCCCCCACCATTTTTATACCGAAAAGAACATGATTTTTCTTGTTTTTTAACAGTTTCGTTCGGTTGAAAATCTCCCCAAATAAACCTAGAGGGCTGAAATTTTGTGTACAGGTTAAGCTAATAGCCAGACACTGTTTTTTGGAGGTTTCAACTTTTAACCCTTACCCCCACGATTTTTACGCCAATATTTCCTTAATTTTTTTGCTTGTTTTCTAACACGTCTCGAGACTGTCTAAGGAAACCTAGAGGGCTGAAATTTTGTACGTGTATTCAGTTAGTATCCAGCTAGTACCTTTTAGGGAGCCCACATTACTTTTTCCCCCACTTCTCCCATTTTTACATCGGAATTGAATGCTATTGTTAAATGTATTTTAAATGCATTACTTTTATTCTAAATACAAGTAGGCGAATAGCAATTTTAAAAAATTTTAAAAAAAGTGAATATAATTTTTAAACAAATGAAATACATACATATTAAGTAATTTAAAAATGTTATTAAAGTCACTGTTTATTTATAAATTAGGAATTTTGGATTTTTAGTATTTAATATTTTATCCCTGTTAACTGCTATCGGAACAAAATTGAAATTTTCTGAGATTCAGCCCTTAAAGACTTAAAACCTTTTTTTAAAGCCCCGATCAACCGGACACTCATCATCAGTTTTGGAACCACCAACATGACAAATCGCTTGTGGACTTTCAATTACATTTCGCTTGTAGACACTCAATACCGAAGATGAAAGGAAAAATTCGACTTCCGTGATGGGGCTCCGCTGCTCACAGCGTTTCTTTTTTTTTTAATTTTGTAAAATTACTATTCGCCTACTTGTATTTAGAATAGAAATAATGCATTTACAACACATTTAACAATACCATTGAAATCCGTTGTAAAAATGGGAGAAGTGGGGGGGGGAAAGTAATGTGGAATCCCTAAAAGGCACTAGCTGGATACTAACTCAATACATGTACAAAATGTCAGCCCTCTAGCCTTAGAGAGTCTCTAGATGTGTTAGAAAAAAAGCAAAGAAAATCAAGGAAATATTGGCGTAAAAATCGTGGGGGTAAGGGTTAAAAGTTGAAACCTCCAAAAAGCAGTGGCTGGCTACTAGCTTAACCTATACACAAAGTTTCAGCGCTCTAGGTTTATTTGGGGAGATTTTGACCCGAACGAAACTGTTAAAAAACAAGAAAAATCATGTTCTTTTTGGTATAAAGATGGTGGGGGTAAGGATTAAAAGCTTGGACCCCTAAAAGGCACCCCCTTGATAGCAACTCAATTCAAATACAGAATTTCAGCCCTCCAGGTTTATTTGGGTGACCTGTGCGAGTAGTACAAACTTCGAAAACGTCAAAAAAGCATGAAATTTTAGCTTAAAAATGAGGGGGGTGGGGGGGAAAATATTAAAACCTCCAAAAAGCACAACCTAGGTACGAACTTTATCAACGCACCAAATTTCAACCCTCTGCGTTAATTCTGGGGGGCTGTGGGCGTGTTAGATCCAGCCAAAATACTTTTTTCCCCCTCTACTCCCTCCAAATCATTCTAGGAAGCTGAATTTTGGATATGTTGTAGATAATTGACCGAAACATTATTTGCAACCGGTTTGGAAAAGTTTTATTGTTTTATCGCCCCATCACCCCCTTAATGGTTGGGTCAGATCCAAAATTTGCCTAAAATTTGAACCCACTTTGATAGTATTGTTGTGCATATGAATGAGCTCTACTTACCATATTTCAGCTCTTAACTTCCATAGGGGGGCCCTACACATATTAAAAGGTAGCGGAAAGTATATACCATGTGAGTTTTTTGAGAGTTGCCATTTTTATTACAGCCAAATTTGTATGATAGAAGTGGTACTGGAAAAGGCTCTTTTCTTGGATGTAATAAAAATGTAACCAAAAAGAACACTGTCAGTTGAAGTAGCCTCAAGTACATATGCATATTTTTACCGCCTAATTGAAAAATTTAAAAAAAATTATTTAAACTTGGATAACAATAGTATATTGTACAATAAGTGGGAAAAGAAGCTTATTTCTCACGATTATGAGAAATTTCTCACAATTCGTATGAGTGAGAAATAAGCTTTTCCCACGTATTTTACACTGTACTTTTTCTACAAGCACTTTTTTTCGTAAAATTTAACATAAATAATTAAAATAAAATTTAAATAAGTAGTAAAAATTTTTTAAATTTATAATATCAGTGGTAAGATGTTCAAATTTTTGCCAAAGCATACTTTGAAACTATGGAAACAATAATAAATAATCAACATACATATGTATATTTTTAGTATTATTTCTATATATTATATATATATATATATATATATATATATATATATATATATATATATATATATATATATATATATATATATATATATAACTAACGGAACAGCCTAGTTTTTTATTATATTAAGGCGTGGGAAATAATTTCCCACTGTATTTCCGCACAGTGTGGGCAATTGTTAATTTTTACATATAGTTAGCCGTGCATAAAATGTTACTTTTAATAGTAGGAGTAGAAAAAATTTTTTTCCTCAGTTATATTGTTAATTAATGCATTAGATCAGTTTTATCGAAAAATTAATATATAGTCTCATTTAAAAATCTATAAGTTTGTATCATAGCTCGAAAACCATAAGAGCCATCAAGCTCCTGACTATAGCAATCGGTTGCCCCCGTCGATATCTACAACTTTTATTTGAACAATTTTTCGATTAAATCAACGGTTTGGCTGTAATCAAAATGGCAATTCTCGAAAAACTCACGCTATATATATATATATATATATATATATATATATATATATATATATATATATATATATATATATATATATACATATATATGTCCTACGGGTCCGAAAACGGATAGGGCTCCTACTCCCGCCTCTCGCCTTTCTTATCGTATAGTCTGTATAAGTCTAATTTTTTCAAGGAAAAATTCGACTAAAAAGTGACTTTAATAACGTTTTTAAATTACTTAATATTTATTTTATGTATTACATTTGTTATAAAAGTAAGTTCATTTTTTTTTCAGATTTTTAATTTACTATACGCCTACTTCTATTAGTATGTAAATAAAGCAATTTAAAAACATTTAACAATACTATTGATCTCCGATGTAAAAATGGGAGAAATGAGGGAAAATTAATGTGAAATCCCTAAAAAGCACTAACTGGATACTAACTCAATACACATACAAAATTTCAGCTCTCTTGGTTTCCTAAGGGAGTCTCTAGACGTGTTAGAAAAAAAGGAAAAAAGTCAAGGAAATATTGGCGTAAAAATCGTGAGGGTAGGGGTTAAAAGTTGAAACCTCCAAAAAGCAGTGGCTGACTATTAACTTAACTTATACACAAAACTTCAGCGCCTTTAGGTTTATTTGGGGAGATTTTGACCCGAACAAAACTGCCAAAATACAAGAAAAATCATGTTTTTTTTTTTAGTATAAAAATGATGGGGGTAAGGGTTAAAAGTTGAGAGTCGGTGAATTTTCTTTTCGACAAATTGCGAGACGGTGAATTTTCTAAGTGACGAATTGCTGTCGGTGAAATTTCCGTCGGTGAATTGCAGTAGGTGAACTTTCCTGGAACCGGTAAAAAAGTAAATCTATTTAGGTAAGTTTTAATTAGCCACGTTGCTAGTGAATTTTCTGTTAGAGTATTTTAGATTACTAATAATAATAAATATTTATTATATTTTTACAAAGGTAAGTAATTTTTGATTAAGAAATATTTCAAAAAATGGAACACATAATTTTTTCCATAATATAATTTCTGATTGAATTGTACCTGGCACAATCAATCTAATTTCGAAATTTTTAAAACTAATTTTCTTTTACGTGTTTTTGAATATTGTAGAATAATAAACATAGGTAATCAAATTCACAAATTATTTTTTATTACTCATGCGGGAGAAGTACTAACTTGGCGCACACATTTCTGTACGCAAAATAGCTGTTTGCCCACTGTAATCTTCCCGCATACATTTTTGCGTGTGGAAAGTAACTTTTGACAATAAAACACGCAAAATTTAATCAAAACACGCAAAGCCGCCTCTTAATTTTTCATTTAATAAATATTTCATAATTATTTCTATAGAAACCACCAACAAAGTAATTTAAACGATAATTAATTCAGAAAAAAAGACGAACACTTAAAAATATTATTTTAAAAAGTAATAAACATGTCAAAAATAGTGGATAATAATAGAAAAAAGTATGTGAAATTCGTAATAAAAAATAGTATGTGTAACTCGTGCGGGATTGTCGATTGCCCCACTCAAGCAAATGAGCGCACTCACTACCTTCGTGCGCTCAACTTCACTTTCGTGGGTAGTCGACAATTTCCCGCACTTATTGCACAATATACTATTTAATATTAATTCACAGCTCACAATGATGAAACTTAAATCTGGTTACTGAGTACTAATTTAGTTTCTATTGTAGCTATGGATTTTGTTGGATTAACTTGAGTAGATCATAAATAAGACGCCGTGAGCAATGGGACACTATCACGGGAGTCGAATTTTTCGCTACATCATTGGAATTTTCAAGATATCTAAATCTGATTGAAAGGCTACAGGCGAATTGTCATTTTGGTGGTTTCAAAACCGATGATGAGTGTTCGACTGATCGGGGTTTTAAAAAAGGGTTAAGTTTTTAAGAGCTGAATTTCAGTAAATTTCAATTTTATGTCGACAGCAGTTAGTAGGAAAGAAAGTCAACACAATTCGTACGAGGACATTCCTACCAATGCTTACCCGTCAGTAGCCTTTTTTATGTTTTATTTTTAAATATTAAAATAGGACCTTAAATAGTGAACTAGAAGGCCTTTATGAAGATATTTTTTCTTTCCAAAAAATCCAAAATTCATATTTTATAAATAAAAACTGGCTTTAATAATATTTTTTAAATTACAATATTTATTACATTTATTATAACAGTTAGTTCACTTTTTTTTAAAAATTTACTCTGCCTCTTTGTATTAATATGAAAATAAATCATTTTAAACACATATAACAATACTATTGAATTCCCATGTAAAAATGGGAGAAGTGGGGTGGCAAGGTAAAGTGGAAACCCTAAAAGGCACTAGCTGGATACTAACTCAATGCATGTACAAAATTTCAGCCCTCTAGGCATTCAGCCTTTTCCATTCACCCCCAAAAAGCAGTGGCTGGCAATTAACTTAACCTATATACAAAATTTCAGTCCTCTAGGTTTATTCGGGTAACCTGTACGCGTGACAGAAACTTCGAAATCGTCGAAAAAGCATGACATTGTAGCTTAAAAATGGTGGAGGTGGGAGTAAAATATTAAAACGTCCAAAAAGCACACTCTAGATACGGACTCTATCAACAGACAAAATTTCAACTCCCTACGTTAATTCTGAGGGCCGTGGGCGTGCTAGATCCAGCCAAAACTTTTTTCCCCCTCTACTCCCTCTAAATCACCTTACGAAGCAGAATTTTGGATATGTTGTAGATAATTGACCGAAACATTATTTCCAACCAGTTTGTCAAAGTTTTGTTTTATCGCCCCCACCACCCCCTTAAAAGTTGGGTCGGATCCAAAATTTGCCCACAGTTTGACCCCACTTTTTGTTGCCCCATTATTTCAGCCCCACTTACCAAATTTCAGCTCATTCTGTCCATAAGGGGGCCCTACAAATTTCAAAAGAAGCCGGGAATTATCTATTATATACAAGGCAAATCTCCTCACTCACTCTCTCATCTATCAAGAAATCTCCAGAAATATAATACATAAAAACGTAAAATTTGGTACGTAGGTCGCTGTTGGGTCGTAGGCGCTCGCTAGGAAAGAGTTTTGCAAAATTTTTAGTCTAACCGTAGAAATTTACGAAAAACCGCAAAATGTCAATTTTTTATTACTGTATACAGCAATCTATGGATAAATTTATAAAAAAAAGCATTTAAATTTTGTTAGTTGCTAAGTATTTGGAGAAAAATAATTTTGGAATTTTTTTGTCATTATAATTATACGTGTCTAAAATTAATGTTTTTGTCTGGCTTTTAATTAATTGTCTTTTTAATAAAATAAACAATAAAATTATCCAATTTATGGATTTGGAATAATTTATTTCTATTAAACAAACCGAGGTGAGAGGTAAGAAAAACGTTAAGATAGCGTCTCCCAAAGCATTGGAATTTTCTCAAAAAATTCAAATAAAATGGTTTGATGAATTTTGACTAAACGTTACTCAAATCTCGGAATAAATAAACGTGAGTATAAAATTGATCCCCAGGAATCTGTAGCAACAAAAATTACGCAAAACTAAATGACCAAAAGTACTCCACTCCTAAAAATCTAAATAACTATGGTTGTCACAAGCTGTTAAAATTAGGTATATTTTTGAAATAAGAATACGGCTACGCTGGAGTCGTTTGACGAGCAGAGCAACTTTCAAAAATTGGTTTACTGGTGGATACGTGATACCTTATTTTCTAATATAGACTATTATAAAGCAAACGGCTGGACAAATCTCTACCAGATTTTGCTGAAATAGTATTGAGATTCTAAAAAATGAAAGCTCTCTAGAATGGATGGATCTTGACCAAATTTTTCTCAAACATTACTGAGGTCATGAAATAAACGAATGTGCGGTTGAAATGACCCCCTAGGGTGCTGGGACCCAAAAATTGTCTAAAAAAGACGGCGAATTTTGACTAAATTTTAGTTAAACAATATTGATATCCCTAAAAAAATTAAGTGAGATTAAAATTATTCTGGATTCTGGAGTAATACAAAAGGCAAAAAATTAATGACTGGACGAATTAACGCAGGTTCAGAAATGTTCTCCAAAATACTCGAACTTCAAAAAAAGTTCGAAATTTAAATGCTTCTAAAGTTATCAATATGGGTATCTACGGAAAGGTCTCAAGGCATAAAAATTTAATACAGTAGAAACTCGACAACTCATCAAGCTCGGGATCGGAGGAGTGATGAATTACAGAAATAAACGAATTATAGAATATGTCTGAAAATGAGTAACAAAGAGAAAAATTAATATAATATTTTTACTTATTTAAAGAAAGATATCCCTTTATTTTGAGTATTTCTTTGTTGAATGGAATTTTCACAACTAGGTACGACACACTTTATATTTTTTTCTATTTAAATTTAAAAAGTTAATTAGAAAAACAACGACACTACGTACATTTTTTTTAGGAGTGGCGAATTATAGAATATGATGAGTTACAGGGTGATGAAATATCGAGTTTCCACTGTACACTATAAATATGAATATTTCTATTTTAAGATTATTGGACGAGCGGAGTGGAGCCCTATAAAAAAACTGATTTTGTAAAGAAAAGAATATCTAATTTAAATGTAAAGTGAGTTCAAAATTAACCCCCAGCACTATCGAATAGGATTCAAATTAATCGGTTGGATTTGGACAATATTTTATGAAAATTAAATATACTATGGAAATATGAATATGGTTAATTTAGAGTTTATAGGCGAGAGAATCGAAGCACTACAAAGAACTATTTTTGCTAAGAATTTTAGAATATCAAATTTGAATGAACCTGGGGGTCAGAATTGTCCGTCAAAGCCATCAGATAAGAACCAAATTAAACAGCTAAAGGAATTTTGACAAAATTGTGCTCAAATATTATTGAAATTTCTGGAAAAAATGAAAGTGAAATTAAAATGAAAACCCTACGGACTTAGTGTCCCAAGCGAGGCCTAAAATGGAAATACTTCTAAAACTCCTTTAATTAAAAATAGAGCCATGCGGGAAACGTCCTATAAAAAAGTCGTAGAAGCAATGATCATATCAGGTGTACCAGAAGTCAAATCTAAAATGCGAAATTTAGGTTCAACTTATTATCAGGAAAGACGAAAAATTGAAAAATCTATGAAATCCGGCAATGGCACCGAGGGAAAATTGTAGAACACGTCGACATACTGTAATTTCGATGTTTGCCGGAAAAAATAAACAATCTTATTCTATGAAAAATTAGTGTATTTTATTTTATATCCCGAAAAATTCTAAATAATAATCAAAACGAAATAATTAACGATAAAATGACAAGTGGTCACCCAACAAATAAAGTATACCAAGAAAATGATCCATAATCATTTGGTTACAGATTAAAATAAAAAAAATTTCGCAGTTTTGTAAGATACTAAAATATAGTGGACTTTCGGAGATTGTCCAATCAAAAATTGTCAATATTGCAGTGATAGGTATTTAAATATCGCATGTTTACGTCACACGAATACTGCAAACACACTATTTTTGTGAATACAATGTTTGTGTGACGTAAACATACAATGTTTAAATCCCTAACACTGAAATATGGACAATTTGCGATTGGACAATCTCCGAAAGTCCACTGTACGCTGCCAATGAGGTGTGGCACACAGCTTTCTCGTATTCGTAAAAGCACCTTGGTAATTTAATGCCCAATATATCTTTGTGTAATTTAATATAGGTACATAAATTAATAAAAATAAATAAACAAAACGATTCATAAAAAATTGAGCGAAATGGGATTAGCAGTAAATAAGATATTGACATTTAATGGGATTTCATGGTAGTGCCGTGGATACTATTACTTCGAACGCAATGAAATTTGTAGGGGACCATCTAGGAAGCAGACCGCATAATTTCTGATAATTTCATAAAAATGAATTAAATAGTTCAGAAGTTATGTCCCTTGGTGCAATTTAGTATATTAATGGAATGACATGGTAGGGACGTAGCTACCGTTTCTACGATTTCGATTAAATTCATAGGGGACCATCTAGGAACCAAACTGCATAACTTCTAAAAATTTTCATTACAAACAATCGAATAGTTCAGAAGTTATGTCACTTGGTGCAAACTGGTGATACACAGACGGACAGACACCAAACCAAAATATTCAGGAAGCTCTAAAACGTAAAATGTGCGTAAAAAAATTATTTTGGAGGGGAAAAATTTTTGTTTTTCAAAACTGATCGAAATGCTTCCGCAGCTTTAGTAGGTAGTCTCGAAGCAATAAAACAATTAGGCAATTTGATTACACACTAAAGTAATTAGAATTAATAAAATTATACTTTAAGTATATTTATTTATTATATTTTATTAAGAAGTGGTTGTAATTAATTAAAATTAGTGTAATTTTATTAAAAACTTTATTAAATACTGTCGTTTTCATAATATGGAGAACCGTTTTAACACGGAACACCTTTTCAAGATGATAAAATTGTAATAAAATCGGCGATTATTTTGAACTTTGAACAACCTTCACTAACGGCGTGTTTAACTAATTCACGCGGTAATAATAAAATGCTTTAATTTTAAACATTCCATAAGATGAACTTTGCAAATTTTTAATTGATTCTTGATAAAAGAAAAAAATTACTGGAAAAGAAATTAAGGTTATATAAGAATATGTTAAAAATACATGTCTTAGAGACATATTGTTAAAATACATACTGAAATCTTAAAAAAATGTTGTATTAAAATACTTTTTGGACAATAATTTTACTTTTTTTTTTTTTTTTTTTAAAAAAATCGTTTAGTAATTTGACAAATGGACATCTGTGCCTAATCTATGTCCGCCATCATTTAGATTTGAAAAAGGTAATAGGTAATGCCAGTTTCACACGTAAGCAATTTTGACTTCTTTAATATGGTGTAAATATTAAATATTACAACCGCAGTTGTAATTTAATAACCTGTTTATGAAATATTAAGTTGACTATCTGAGGAAAAACTACAAATTAAATTAATAAATTTTGTTCTATTGTAACAGTTTAATGCGAACATACCATCACTAGTTATTTTGGGTGTTTTGAATGTAAATTGCAAATTATCCGTATTTTTTGCGTTCGATTAAATATACTTGACCACGAGTTTTGAAAATTAAAACTTAAAAATGCAATTTCTCAAAAATATGAAATAAAATAATGAAAATTTTAGTATAATCGGTAATTTGAAGTAACAAACTAATTTTTAAAAAACATCTCAACATATGTTTCCATTTGAAAAAAAATTTTTTTCTATTCCGAAAAAGCCGTAGATCCTAGAAGTCTCGAACAATTTTTTGTGAATGGCCTCTTCTATTGTGAATATTTTTTGTATAAACTTTTTTTCGATTAGATACATATTTTAGGAATAAATCGAATGGCAACTCTCGGAAAACTCACACGGTATATATATATATATATATATATATATTATATATATATATATATATATATATATATATATATATATATATATATATATATATAATTCTCGTCCTTTTGAAGGGTGACTCGTAGCACCCTGTAGACACTAAAATCACAGGAATTTTTTCGGAATTCATAGTTTGAGAAAATCGCAAATTGACTCGCTACATGATGCTTCAAATTTCTTTTAAGTACGGCCCTGACTAAATTATGCAAAAATACCTTCTTAATATCAAAGGTACAAAATAAGACTAAAATTCTATAAAATATTGTAAACATGTTTATTTCTAGTTACCATTTATTGAAAACAAAACATAGGTATGTACATTGTGTCACAGCTAAAATCAGACAAAACTTTTTGACTATAAAGTGAGTTCCTTGTAACTGATCATGTCTCAGATTTTGCTATTTTCGACACCACCCAGGGGGTATAGCAAAAGGCGCATTTTTTTTTACGTGATTTCTCCTTTAGATCTAGCCCACTTGCCTGAATATTACTCACTTTTTGAAAGTGAGATAATTGTTGCGATTTTACTATTACGGACGCAAACCAAAAAGACCGCCAGAAATTGCGGTGAGGGGAAGTCAGTTTGCATTTATTGACATAGTTACATAATCATGTTTTTTAATGGGTGAGGACAAACTTCTGTTTATTATTATGATAGACAAAGATAAACACAGATGTAGATAAAAAGGTCCTTTTTGGCTTGTGCCCATATTACATATTTACTATTATTTACATTATCTATGTATATAATTATAATATTATTAATCAAACTACTTAAATGTTAAGAATGTAAAGTATTTAAAACTACTTACGAATCATGCTGACATGAAACTTGATAAAAAAATTAAGCTACTATAATAAATGCTGGAAGTGATTTCCATCGACTCGAAGACAGTCCTCTATCCTGCGATTAAAATTTTGCCTAATATTACTTAAAATATGGGGATCTTCGTGAATAATCCTAGCCGCATCAAAAATACGAGCATGAAGTTCCTGAATATTGTCTATTCGGCCGGGAGTCGAACCCAGATCTCCTGGTAACTAGCCAGGTGTGCTATCCATTACACCACCGGTCCTTTGCTCGACAGGCGTCCGATACAGACAACATTCAACCACTCATGTGTATGTACTCTCTATAATGCGAGAAGCAGTTACAATTTTTCAATTTTCAAATATTATCGAGTGCTTGTGAAACACTACTACGTATGACAGACTTTTGTCTGCATTTTAAACACATGTAGTATTCATATGTTCACTTATCGTTCAGCTAAACTGAAACTTTAAGCACTCGGCTTCCTTGGTTAACATGACCAAAAACCACATATGTAAATTAAAAATCACAAAGTGATTGAAAAAATTATCTATCAAATATCTATTATATATCAAAAAAACTTATCTATTATATATCAAAAAAACTTTGTGATTTTTAATTTACATATGTGGTTTCTGGTCATGTAAACCAAGGAAGTCGAGTGCTTAAAGTTTCAGTTTAGCTGAACGATAAGTGAACATATGAATAATACGTGTGCTTAAAATGCAGGCAAAAGTCTGTCATACGTAGTAGTGTTTCACAAGCACTCGATAATATTTGAAAATTGAAAAATTGTCAATGCTTCTCGCATTATAGAGAGTACATACACATGTACATACACATGAGTGGTTGAATGTTGTCTATATCGGACGCCTGTCGAGCAAAGGACCGGTGGTGTAATGGATAGCACACCTGGCTAGTTACCAGGAGATCCTGGGTTCGACTCCCGGCCGATCCGGATAATTTTTTCAATCACTTTGTGATTTTTAATTAACGGCCAGCTTGTTGAAAAACATGTGGATTTGTATCTGACCATACGTGAGCATTATGATAATTTAAAATTCCGTCACGGCTTAATCGACATTCATTAGTAAATAAAATATTTTTTAAAAAAGGAGGATTTTCTCTTTGCACCCCTTGAATCCATTCACAGAATGCACGTCGACGTGGGAAATCGACTGCAGTTAAATGTTGAATGTTGTTGCTGTATATGATATGGATATAGCAAGTGGTCCCTTAAAATGTGACTGACAGTAGGATGCGACAGACCAACCTGACATGCTATATTACGAGTACTTTCCCTCGGATCATTTTCCACAATATTAAGAACTTCACCCTCAGCCTGTAATGTTCTACGTGTTCTTTCTCGTCCCCTACCTTCGAAAGTAGGAAAAACAGTGCCCTGATCTCTTAGATGCTGTATCGCTGCAACAATGGTTTCCCGTGCTGGTGGTCGTCTATTAGGAAAACGTTGCATGTACAATTGTCGTGCAGCAGTTGAATTACAATTGGTTTCCCCATAAATTAATATCATATCAGCATATTCTTGGCTAGTGTACATTGTAAAAATAAATTTATAATCAAAAATATAACACAAATTAAATTAAACGTAATTAAACAAAAATTCACCACTCTTCACTTTACAAACTTATAATGGGATATTTGACAATTTTTTAAAAACCATCTTAGTGTGTTTATTAGTTCTTACTAAACTCATAATACATATTTTTAAAATATTTTGTACTATATTTGTAATAAAAATCACCGATAAAATTTCAGTTTTTAAAAAGATCGCCAAAACGATACGTTCTGTCTCTTTTAAATCGTATGACGTCATTGGCTCTAAAACATTAAGTAGTAGTAGTAGGTCTAGTAATGAAAATTAATACCTAATGAAAATTTCTTTCATAGTTACCAAAAAAGTAAACAATTTTTTTCCTAACTACAATATAATACCTACATATTGGAACGAGCTTGCGACGTAAGCTGCTTTTGCTTGATGTTTTTGATTACGTCATTTTTAACGTAAATTTTCTAATTTTATTTAATTAAAATTTTTATATTTTTGAATGAAATAACCTGTAAAAAAGCAATATTCAGTATCATTATTACTCGAGTAATTATTTAAAAATCAAAATAGATATTTTTTCAACTACTGTCAAATACCCCATTAATATTAACAAATTTTATCAATCACTTAATATTAATAATTAAAAAAATAAAATATTTATAGTTAATATTTTTACACAAAACTTCAGTAAGTATTTACACAGAATTATTTTTTTTAATCTAATTTTTATAACTTATAAGTATTTAATTTACAAAATGTAAAATTTAACAAACGCAACAATCAGTAATGCCTTTTATGTAAGGAGTACATTAAAAGCAGTAAGCAAAAACTAGAAGACATGGTATTTCAGTTATGTTTACATACATCAACATACTTAGAACAGAGAATGCCAATAGAACCAATACAACACAACAGCAAGTCGTATCTGCGTTGTATGCTATGCATATTATTGTCTGACATACACACACTAACGGAAGACATAAATCATTGACCACACCGACCACACAAATAGAAAAAGAACGTACCTACGGTACCTACACAGTACATATCAGGAGCCTATTTTCAAAAGTGGTCAGCTCCAGTTTATGATATTAAGAGAAAATCATATGTTTTTGTACGATTGCATTCAACCGTAGGGCCATTGTTAGTAAGACTTACATTTTTTCCAGGGTGCTTTTGTCCATTACAATTCACAACCACAAAATTGTCAACGGCAAACTCCGACGGGTCGATAAAAACTGAAGAATTGAGAGGGGGGAGGGGGGCTTCATGATCTTGAATGCAATCTTCAAGATCTGAGAAGGTTTCATTAATTCCATCGGACTCTATGTTGGGCTAATCATGCTCCAATACTTGGGCCAAAGTTACCCCAGCTTACAAAATCACATTTTACAAATAAACAAGGTCAGTATCAGAAAAAACAAACTTAAAATATTTTGAATATATATTAAATGAAAGCTGTTATACACTTACCAATCAAAAATCTTAAGTAGTTCTGGATGTGTAAACAAAAGTAGGTTTGCAACAAAATATTCACAAGAAGTAACGGTGAAGTTGGAGCAGCACTGAGCAGTGGCAAAAGACGGAATTAAATCAATCTTAGCATTCGTGTATAGTCAGTGTTGCTGCCTGTCATTTACCACAAGAACCAAGTTGATAGCTGTATTTGCTAACTAATAGTAAATCAAATTGTCTTTTTCCAAGATTTGGGCCAATGTTACCCTTAAGGCCCAATCTTACCCCAAGTTACTGTACTTCTTAGAAAATATACTATTTTAAATTACATATTACTGAAAATATGAGTTATTAGTTAACAGTTTATTTTTCACATGAAATTAAATTTATTCATAATTATTACTGTACGTATAAAAAAATATCGAGCCATTACCGCTGACTTATCGTAAGCGACACTTTTATCGAAATTCAGTTTTTTATTGTAACATTTTAAATTATAACGGACCAAGCATTGTTAACGTTTCGCTCCAAAAACCATTAATTACAGAGTTACAGCAATGTTAAATTTCATATTAATAACACATTTCTGTGTAAAAATATTTTCAAAAAACCTGTCGTTTACGATAAGTCGGCGGTAATAGCTCGATATTTCGGTTTTTGGGTTGAAATTTTTGAGACTCATTGTACACAATGTTTATACGTTTTTAGGACACACACACAATATTCTTGTTTTCATAAATGGTGGTTCCTAGATGGTTTTGGAAAAACTGAAAACTATTGTACAAACATGACATGATCAGAGCCGGATTAAAAAAAATTTTAAGGGCCCTTTTTTAGTATCAATTTTTTTTCTGTTAAAAAACACTTTTGGTTAAAATTTTTTGGCAAATATTAATTACATAGGTGAGATCAACCAATTGCTTTCGTAGCGAGATTTATATATTTTACACCCAATATATATATATATATATATATATATATATATATATATATATATATATATATATATATGTATATATATATATATATATATATATATATATATATATATATGTATATATATATATATATATATATATATATATATATATATATATATATATATATATTATATATGACATTTTTTTCTTCAGAATCGTGTTCTACGAGTCCGAAAACGGATAGCGCCCCTACTCTCGCCTCGTTCCGTTCTTATCGTATAGGCTGTAATAGTCTTATTTTTTTCCATAAAAATTCAACTAAAAATGAGGGCTTAAAATCTCAAAAATTACTTCGCATTACTTATTGGTGACGCAAAGATTTTCATATGCAAATTAGAAGTTGTTTCAGTTAAAAATATACGTATAGGTTTAATTAACGATATAAAATCTAGTAACTTGCACATAATTTGTACATATAATACGTATTTCGATGCCATTTGAGTGTATATGCACATCTTTTACTTGATACAGCTTCTAATACTACCACAAGAGGCGCACGCGTAATCTATGCGTTAAAATTCTTATAGTAAAAGTTATGACACCGCGTATTCGATTGTTTGGTCATTTGATACGCTATATATATACTAGGGAAAAAGAACAATTGAACAGAGATTACTAGCAAGTAAAGGTTCTGAGGCCGCACCTTTCGATTTTGATGAAACTTCTTGTTAGATATGGCCGGGGTTACACAGTGCGAGTTAGCATGTAAGATAGCCTGGTCAGTTACTGGAGTGCACCTGTTCGCACCGTATGACCCCATCAAACGAGTTACTGTCATGAGCGAGTCAGACAGTACCTCGCATCCGAGTTACTACAACATTTTTTGTTTTTACTCACCACTCGCCTTCCCTCACCATGCCCAAGCACCAACTCGCATGCGACTCGGACTTGCACGGTATTGAGAAATAATGTAAAAATATAAAATATAATGATTATAATAGTTCTTTAAATATTGTATGCGTTGCCTCTTTCAGCTCGAAGTATTTCAGCGCAAAGTATCTTTGTAACCGTTTTTATTAAGGTATGAACTGCGATCAGTCGTGTATTTTGCGACAATATTGCACGAGACCTAGCTGTTGAAAAGATGCGAGTATACATGTCCACCAGCTCGTACTTGAGTGACCGGGTGAGGCGAGTCGAGCTACTGTCATGCGAGTTGTGGTGCTTAGAAGAATGCACCCCTAATTAACATTCCAGCAACTTTCCAAAAATACGTCACAGCGAACTTTCACCTAAATACTAATCACTTAATTAATATTTTTTCCATACAGAACAAAGGGACTTTAAAATCATATAAATTCAATTAAATTTTAACACATATTGTCATTCGTTATTAATATTCTAATCAGATTGTTACTCTGTTGTAAATAACTTCGATTTTTAATAAAAGTACTTTAAATAGGGTACTTGACTGCAATTGAGAAATGATTCTAAATGCTTTGTTCTTACGTATAAATTAGTTAATTTTTGTTAAATTTTTAAAAATCTTCAAAAAAACCATTGTTCAATTTTAAATGAACAAATTGGCGGGAAAAACGATTTGGCGTAGTGACGTATGCAATGACGTCACGATTTAACTGAAACAGATGTCGCTTTCATTCATATCAACACTTGTCGACACGGTTTCAAATTTGTACACAATATTCAGCAGTCATCATGCTCAGTTTTAGTGGTATTTACAACTTTCTACTTTGTTATCTTCTTCATTTATCATCATTGTAAGATTTTCATGAAGCCCTGCAAGTATTAAATGCACTTTAAGAAAACGTAACTTTAAAATTGTAGCAAAAAATAAAAGCATTTTTAACATAATATTTAAAACAAGTTGATAAGGATATTTTACGTATTAAGTGACGATGTATTCCTTCCATAAATCTTTTTTGAGTGCAAATTTAATTGCAAACCAAAAAGTTCAAAATAAATTACAAAGAAAAACAACTTCTCTTGGTCAATTAGAATTGTAAAAATGTCACAATGAAAATGCAATTTGTCATAGACAAGCTGTAACTAGAGTAATAAGATCTGCTATTAAAACATGACGTCATTTTCAAATATCACTGCGTTTTTAACCATTTAAATGAAGGCTAAAAATTTATAATTTTCGAAATCGAATTTTTAAGTAACTAAAGAATATTTTTATTTGTCACTACTAAAATTTAATATATTTAAGGACAATACATAAAATTATTCAACATTTAAAACAAATTTTGAATACAGTCAAGTACCGTATTGTAATTGTTGTTTGGTATTTCTCTGAAAAAAGTGAAATAATAAGAAACCGATATTTTAATATCATTTTGACTGTAAAAACATCAACGTCAAATCATTCAGCGAGGAGTTCCACATCACGAAAAGAGGACCTTCGAGTACGTGGTTGTCTATTGCCACGATAAAGCAAGTAATAGACTGGTGACAGCTATCTGCAAATCAATTAGTTGTTATCAATTTCACGTCTGCCCTCGATTGTCGCGACTTTGCCATCAACTTAAATTGGACAACGTCATCTCGGCACGACAGAGTACACAGGTGCAGTAGCTGTTCACTGTTAGGTCAGCAACTCGTATTGTGTAACCAGGCCTTATCTTTATTTCTCTCATTCAGCTCTTTCATTCAATTTTCACCTCATTTTGTCCATAGAACTACATGGAAATATATTCATTTCGTATAATATTATTCAGTGTCTTTGGCTAATTCGTGATTTACCTGGTTAGTACGTATAATCGAAGTTTTTGTATATTAGCCATAACACATACATTGTAAAAGCTATGTTTTAGATATGGCTGTGCGCAATTTTTTACTTATCGCACAATTGTTTGTAAAGAAACACAGCTCACGATACTTTTGTTAATTTATTAAATGTTATATTTGTACAAAATTTTACCCTGAACGTTAACATTTATTTTTAATACTCTTGACATAATTTTAATGTATTGTATTCATACCAAATTAATATTATTTATTATAAATTTCATATTAGTCATAGACAAAGTCTAGTATGTAACTCGGTTGTAAGGTATATTGCACAATCGGGAAATTGCTCACTCGCCACAGTGCATCTCTTTTTGTTCGTGTGTATTATGTAATTTATAACTCTCTCTGCGTAATATACTATTATTGTGAACTTTTCCCATTTAGTTTATATTTAAATGTTATTAAGGTCGTACCATTTTCGTATATACTTATTCCATTCATATTATTTATACTTAAAATATCAATTAAGCAAAAAAATCGATAAAACATTATTTATTTTAAATTTCTTATAAAAAATACGTAAAGAAAGCACCAGGAGCTTTCTGACACTAAAAAATACTATAAATATTAGCACAAACATTTTAATTTCTAATTTATTATTTAGTGTTCGTTGAAACAAAATGAAAAAAAATCATTATTTTTCTATATGTTCTGCCGTAATTGTCATATATTTAGTAATAAAATGTAATTGTTTTCAACTTGAATCTGATCAGTTTTTAAGTAAGTAACTGCATATTGATATTACAATAATTATAATAATAAATGAAAATTATATATATATATACTAGTCGTATGCCCGATGGGATTTCCTATCGATAACATCTTCTTATTAAGTACCCAGTTTCTGCTCACTTTTAATATTTTCCAAAAGCCTAAATCAATATCCACGTTTCTAACTTCAAAAATGACGAACTTCCCATATGAACTTTCTTTTTCTGTTTTAACTCCTTAGGGAATTTTCCAGAAACAACTGATTTTTATTTATAAATAGAAGTCTAAACGCCAATTTTCATAACTCTTGTGCTTAATTTCGTTCTTCTGAACCCGACAGTTTAGGTTGTGCGTTGTTTGTCAGTCAAAGTTAAAGATTCATTAAATAAGATATTTTTTTTAATAGTCATAGTAACATATTTTTCTAACTTCAAAAATAACGAATTTCCATAAAATTTAGCATTCCCTATTTAACCCACTTAGGGGGCGAATTTTCAAAAATCCTTTCTTAGTGGTCACTTACGTTACATAGGGAACTCCTGTGCAAAATTTCATTCTTCTAAACCCAACGGTTTAGGCTGTGCGTTGTCTGTCAGTCAGTCAGTGTTACAAATTTATTAAGTATATATATATATATATATATATATATATATATATATATATATATATATATATATATATATATATATATATATACTAGGCGTACACCTACCCGATGGATTTACCATCGGCAACATTTCAGAATGTCAGTTCGTGTTAAAGAAATAGCCCTAGCAAAATATTTTTACACAATATTTCTAGCTTCAAAAATGATGAATTCCCATACAAATTTTCATTCCTTATTTAACCCACTCAGGGGACGAATTTTCCAAAATTTTTTCTTAGTGCTCATTTACATTACATGTGGAACTTCTGTGCAAAATTTCATTCTTCTAAACCCAACGGTTTAGGCTGTGCGTTATCTGTCAGTCAGTCAGTCAGTCAGTGTTAGAGATTTATTAAGTATATAATTATATATCTATACATACACGGTGGTCCAGAATTATGTACCGTAACTGATAGCTGATAGTACATTCAAAAATAATGGTACCTTTTCATGTTCGCTTTTTTCCAAAACTCAATAATAAGGAAAGTACAACCCTGTAAAGTGGTGAAACGAAAACCATTTTTTCCTAAATATTTTCCAAGCGCTTTTGAATAACGGATTGATATTTTAGGGAAACGTATTTTGCGTTAGGAGGATTAAATTTATGTTAACACTTGTTCCACCACTTATGATCAACCGGTGGTTTTGGGTAGTAAGTGTGGGTTATTAGTGATAACGTCTTTTCTTTCTTAATTTGCAGTTATTTAAACAAAATTTTTAACAATATGATACCTCATGCAATTCCACGCAAAAAAGGTATACATACTTGTTACATTTTGACAAATAATACCGTTTTCGAGTAATTTAAAGTAGAAATATTTATTTCCAAATTATCCCCTAACCATAAGTACGTATATTTAATGTAATAATTGGTACCATAAATTTAATTATTCTGATGTTCATATGCATCCCTAAAATATGAATTCATTATTATTCAACAGCACTAAAAAAATTTAAAAAAAAAGTCAGTTTCGTTCCACCTCTCTACATTTTACCCCCCTTTTATCTCACTGATTATTGAGTTTTGGAAAAAAGTGTAGATGAAAAGGTACCATTATTTTTGAACGTACTATCAGCTATAGCAATTACGGTATATAATTCTGGACCACCTGTATAAAAGTGATTTACCACTCATTCACTCATTCACTTACTCACTTATCTATCACAAAATCTCCAGAATTATAATACCTACAAACTTGGAATTTAGCATGTAGGTCCCTATTGGGTCGTAGGCGCTCGATAAGAAAGGTTTTTGCAAAATTTTTCATTTAACCGTCCAAATTTACGAAATACCGTAAAATATCAACTTTTTATTTCTGTATAAGCTACCTATGGATAAAACGGATAAAATTATAAAAAAATCATACAAATTGTTAGTTGCTAAGTATTTGCAGAAAACAATTTTGGAATTTTAAAAATTAAATAGCTATGGTTACTATTAATTTGTACATACTATTTCTCCATTCTCACTTGAATGTTTTTTATCTGGATTTGCTTACCTTTAATTAATTATTTGCTGTTATCGGTTCTGTAAATCATTAATCCTATTTACTATAACCAACAGAAAAAAAGAAAAAAAAAACAGTCAATCAAAGCCAATGTAAGTTTAAGGCCTACTATTTTTATATTATTACAAAAAAATGAGTTTTCAGATATATAATTAACATATCTTTAAGCGAAACATACGAAGATATAATTGCATTAAAATTTGATCCGGTACTAAAGAAGTAGTCACAAAACACGAAAAAAAATTAAGTAGTAGAGCTAGAGTTAATAGTGTAGTTCTGGAGTAATGTTATATTTAAATAAAAATGAAATATGGACTGTATTTATGCGTTCCCAATGGTTTCAAGAAAACGGTAATAGGTATATATCGAAAAAATGATGAAAGAAAACTATAGGTAAAATTGGCATACGAATTGAAAGAAAAATATCAGAATTAAGTCAAAGTTACCCCACAAGACCGTAGAACTTAAAAAAAAAAGCTTAAAGTAAACGACTGGACGTATCATTACCAAATTTTGCGCAAATATTACTGAGATTCTGAAAAAAATAAATGTAACATTATAATTGATCCTTAAGGCCCTAAGATCTCAAAACGAACTCAAAATAATTGGCTGGACGGATTTTGACTAATTTTTTTGCTCAAATTGTACTGAGATTCTGAAAAAAATGAACATTTTAAAATTGCCCTCTAGGGTTCCGGGGACTCAAAAAGACCCAAAATAAACGACTGCACGGATCTGAACTTTTGCCCTAATGTTATTAAGAATCCGAAACAAATTAACGCGAGTTCGAAAATATTCTCCAGAGCCCTGTGAACTCGAAATGTCTCGCAAAACAAAGTACTCTTAAAATTATTAATTTGAGTACCTCAAGGTGTGAAAATTAGATACGCTATTAAAATATGAATATCGCAGAGTATTTCACTATATCTGATTTAAAAGCAGGGCTTCGAATCGAAATTTTTTTTTGTTCCGGTCCAACGCAAAAAAAGAATAGCGGTCAATAACAATAACAATCTTAATATTTTTCAAAATGCTTGATATTATCGAAACACCATTTTCCCTTAGTAGGTGTTTACTTTAGGCCTGAGAAAACTCTTTCGACACTCGCTTGATTAGTTGATACACTAAACACAATCTCCGAAATTAGTAAACCTGGGAATATAAATTTTCATTTCTAATCCAGCAACCTGTTCCTTTTCTATTTAGTTTAGAAATGTCGTCGAACGCAGATATCATACACATCTGTTAATTACAATTAATAATGAGATGATACAGTAAAAAATAAATAAATAAATAAAATAAAACAAAAAATATATTTTAAAGACGATTATGTACGAACGTTAGAAAAGTTTATTGGTTACTATCTCTGTAAAATTTTATATTTTGATCCATGAGAACTTTTCGAATGTTATTGTAAATTTTATTCATATACCTACCTACTTGTATTATAGAAACATCAGTTCGTTAAATTTTGAAATTTATTGTTGGAGATTATAGAATAAAATTAAATATTGAATTTCAGGTATGAATCGGAACGAAAAAAATAACAGTTTCCTTTTGGTTAACGGTTTTTGAAATAAATAACTTGGCTCCAGTAACCGTTAAATGGAGCCAAATTATTTTTTTTCAAAAACCGTTAACCAAAAGGAAACTGTTATATTTTTCGTTCCGATTCATACTTGAAATTCAATATTTAATTTTATTCTATAATCTTCAACAATAAATTTCAAAATTTAACGAACTGATGTTTCTATAACACAAGTAGGTAGGTATATGAATAAAATTTACAATAACATTCGAAAAGTTCTCATGGATCAAAATATAAAATTAATCGGTTTTACCGATTTTCGGTTACGGTTATGGTTCGGTTCGAAGCCCTGTTCAAAAGATGAGATCGAACTTGATTCGCAGGACTATCGAATACGACTTTAGTTAAACAGCTGGACCGATCTTAATAAAATTTTATCAAAATACGTTATGTTATTGAAGTATGAATAAGTCTACTTGAGAGCCGTTGAGCGAGCCAAGCGATGTACTATAAGAAACTGATTTGGTATAAAATTTCAGAACATCAAATTTAAATGGACATGTCCTCAGAATTGTCCATCAGTGACACCAAATAAATTCCAAATTAAAAAGCTGAAGGAATTTTTGACAAAATTTTGTTCAAATATTGTTGAAAGCTCTGGAAAAAATTAAAGTGAAGTAAAATTGTCCCCTAGAAAGGCCCAAAATAGAAATACTTCTAAAACTATTAATATGGGTATTTACATGACGGTGCGGAAATTAGCCATGCTTATGAAATATGAATATGATTATTTTAACCCTTTATAAGGCCGAAATTTTAGTATGCTTATAAGTTATTTTTTTAATGAATTTTAAGCATTTTTTTGTTTCGGAAAATCATTGGAAAACATACGGAAAATGTGGTGGCAGTATAGGTGCCACCATCCATAACAAAGCAGGCATTTTCTTCCATTTTAGTAATAGTGATACAAAATTTTTGGTGGCATATATTATGCCACTACGTTATAAATGGTTAAGATCGTATGACAAGCGGAGCCAGGCAAAATAATTAATTGATTATGTACCGAATTTCCGAATAGCTAATTTAAAATATAGGTTCCCAATTTCTCTAAATTCAAATAATTTAATCGAGTGAAACCGAGGGTCGCAGTTGGTATATATATATATATATATATATATATATATATATATATATATATATATATATATATATATATATATATATATATATATATATATATACTGTGTGAGTTTTCCGAGAGTTTGCCATTTTTATTACAGCCAAACCGTTGATTTAATCGAAAAATTGTTCAAATAAAAGTCGTAGATATCGACGGGGGCAATCGATTGCTATAGTCAGGAGCTTTATAGCTCTTATGGTTTTTGTGCTATGATACAAACTTATAGATTTTAAATGGGACTATATGAGCAATTCCATGTATAAGTCGATCACCCAAAAATGGCATGTTCGCCAAATTTAATTTCCCTTCGTATATAATAAGTTTAAGTTGTGTTGAGCTATGAACTCGAATATTATTGAATTATCTTTTATTTTGTCGGAGTTATAATTATTCAAAGTTGTGTTCAAGGTCACAAAATGGGGATTCCCCAAAATATTTTATTAATTTTTTCAGAGCCTAAGAATAATTGAAAAATGATTACATGTGCCATTGAATGTACTTTACATACACTTTCAATCAGACCTATTTCCGTCCCAATATATGCACATATATTGAAGTAATCGCAACTTTTATTTTTTTCTTTAATCGCTTATACTGAAAATACCTTATCTTCGATTTTCGATTTTCTTTTTTTTTAAATGAAAGTACTCAGTCCCCTTTATAACATGGTACTTAATTTTCTTGGTTTTTTTGAGCTTTACGGATTTTACGGGGCTTAGTTTTAAAAAATTCGTGAATTTTTAACTAAATAATAAAATAAAGTATTAATTATGATATTACCGCACTTTTGATTTTCGATTTTCTTTTTTCAAATGAAAGTACTCAGTCGCCTCTACAACGTTGTACTCGATTTTCTTGGTTTTTTTGGGTTTTACGAATTTTACGGGGCTTAGTTTTGAAAAAATACGTGAATTTTTTACCTAAATGATAAAATAAAATATTATAGTTATAATATTACCTCACCTTTGATTTTCGATTTTCTTTTGTCAAATGAAAGTACTCAGTCGCCTCTACAATGTGGTACTCGATTATCTTGAATTTTTTGAGTTTTATGGATTTTACGGGGCTTAGTTTTAAAAAATACATGATTTTTTAACTAAATGATAAAATAAAATATTAATTATGATATTACCGTACTTTTGATTTTCGATTTTCTTTTTTTAGATGAAAGTTCTCAGTCCCCACTATAACGTGGTACCCGATTTTCTTTTTTTGAGTTTACCTAATTGATAAAACAAAGTATTAATTTCAATATTAGTAATCCAACTTGTATTTTCGTCCCCCTATAATGGAACACTGAATTTTATTATTAATATTATTATTATTATTATTATTATTATTACTATTATTATTATTATTATTATTATTATTTTTTTTTTTTTTTTGATTAAAATTGGGATACTGCTTCCGGTGGATGGCGCGGTCAGCAGCACCGGGCGGCATCGCCAACTAATGGCATGCGCCGCCAAACAGTAAAAATAATACCCCAGTCGCAGCATCTGCATAACATAGCGAATTTCGAAATATTGGGTACTAGCGGATCTCATCTAAGACCTGCATCCATTTAAAATAATTCAGCTTTCTAAGAGTGAAAAGATTTTCAAAATCAGTTGAGTAGTTAATTTTTGGCTCTTTTTCGCAAAAGGTGCTTGGCGCATATATCCATCTAAACTAGTTTAGCTTTCTAAAAGTAAAAGAATTTTCAAAATCGGCTAGGTAACTTATTTTTGGTATATTTGGAACCCAACACCCCGAACGGACTTTGTACAGAATAGTGCTATCCACCTAAAATAAGTTAGTCCTCTTGCAATGAGAAAATATTGAGAATCGGTTTGGTAGCTTATTTCTATCCTATATAATATAGGATATTTTGTCTTTCTAACAATAAAACTATTTTTAAAACCCGTTGTGTAGTTTTCTATGCCACATTTGCATCCACAGGACAGTTGTGGATCTCAGATAACATACTGTACTTATCTAAAATAGTTTACCTCTGCAATAGTGAAAAAATTTTCAAAATCGGTCAGTTATTTTATTTTTGACACTTCTAGGTCCCATGGACTTTGACGGACCTTACATAACGTAATCTATAACTATCTAAAATAGCTTAGCTCTCTAACAGCGAAAAAATTTTCAAAATCGGTCGGTTAGTTTATTTTTAACACTTTTGGGTCCTATGGACCCTGGCGGACCTTACATTACGTAATCTATATCTGTCTAAAATATCTAAAATAGCTTAGATCTTTGACAGTGAAAAAATTTTGAAAATCGATCTAGTTCTTTAAAATTTTTTTCCTGGCATATAAACATTATTATTATGTTATCTTTCTATAATATTTAATAATATTATATCATGACATTACCTTTATTATCTTGTTAATTTAAAATTCAATAAAAAAATTAAAAAAATCTTCATTACACATGCTTAAAATATCTGGTTAATTTTAATTTAAAAAAATGAGACAGAGATATGGTATTTATAATACATAGATTTTGAATAACTACCGTTTGTTTTACGTAAAAAAATGAAATTTTTGTATATGTTATAAGCAACTGAGATAGAAATATAAATTACTTATTACAATGACAAAGAGAGCAAAATAAGGCAAAAGTGAAAATTACGATTTTCTCGAAAACTACTTAACATAGAAAGAAAATTATAAGAACATTTTCTTCATCGAACTGTCTTATGATAGGATCGAATGATAAAAAATGGCCAGAAAACCTACTTCTGGGCATCCGACGTGTTTGGCTAACGAACTTAGCCAAGCCAATTCAGAATCCAGTCCGCACACAAAATTTCATAAGCGTTAGACGTTTCGTTCGAGAGTTATCGTGGGAGCACTTAAATATATATATATATATATATATATATATATATATATATATATATATATATATATATATATATATATATATATATATATATATATATATATATATATATATATATATATATATGTATATATATATTTTAGTGAATATCATTTTCGTATTCTAGGGACCTCAAAACATATTTCTGCCATAGTCCCGGACTCAGATTGCGTCATGAGACCTACTGTAATAGCTGAATTTCGAGTTTTCGAAATTCGCTAAAAACCTAAACAAAACGGACAGGAACACATAAATGCATTAGACAAAGGACAGACATACACATAATAAAATCGACGATGAGCCCTGCCATCCCAGGGCTTAAAAAGAGCGGACAGTCCTTGGTGACGGTACGATAATTACTAGACAGAGCGTCCGGGCACCAAGGCCTGAAAACCTTGGCTGAGACTCCCCCGAGGTGTAAAGGGCCTCGGAGTGGAGGAACCTAACTAGAAATACACAAATCACGACTAGATAAATATCACAAATGGTATCACAGATAATACTTATTACGTCACTGGGGAGCCGCAGGCCCACCAGTGACGCAATAAGGAGTTAAAACAATACCGCTGTGGAGCCGTAACAACAGGCCCACAGCGGCATAATAAAATATCACAGATAAAAGGAAACAAATGAAGTACCACCTCGGGTGTAAAAGGCCCTCGGTGGTACATCGTTAAAAAACAATAACGGAAACAAAACAACAAGTATGAATAACAAAGAGTACCACTAAGGGTGTAAAAGGTCCTTAGTGGCATAACGAAAAACTAAAAGTACACTGCCAGATCAGCTGGAGCAGGGTATTGTTAATAAATAAATAAATTAAGACACACACAATACTTTTTTAAACACAAATTAAAGTCGACTGTAATTAAAATTCTATCGGGGGAGATAAAGAGAGACGACTTGAATAAAATTAAGAGATGTTAAACCCCTAAAGTCTCTGAAGAAGATGCGAATTTCGGAGAAATTCAAGCATCTTTCTTTCAGAGACAGCATTATAAGCAAGAGCTTCGGCTACATTATTCGGGAGTTGCAGCCTTTGGCGCAATGGTTCAAGGGCTACACATTCCTCAACTATATGCCTCACGGTCAGCGCCGTCCCGCAGGCGGCGCACCTTGGCTGATCCTGACCGGCGAGAAGATAACGATGTGTTAACGCCGTGTGGCCCAAGCGTAAACGTGTCAGGGCCACACTCTCTCGCCGGCTCAGATTTACAGGTGCCGGAGTTTTTTTGACCTCAGGTTTCACCTGTCTGAGCTTAGCCGTGAGGTTGTTCCACTCACGTTGCCATTTCTGATCAATCGCGGATCGTATGCTCACTCTCAGATCCTCTGGGCGTATGGCAATGTCCTGTGGCTCACTGACTTCGGCTGCATGACGTGCTGCCTGGTCGGGGAGTTCATTGCCAGGTATCCCTACATGTCCGGGAATCCAAAAGAAGGTGATAGATTTTTGGCGGAGCATGTAGAGATACGTCAAAATGTTCTGCACCAGTGGATCGATGGTATGAGAGTGGCAGATCGCTTGCAACGCGCTCAACGAGTCGGAACAAATGAGGAATGCGCTGTCTTCGGATGTTTGACAGAATCGCAGGGCTTGCAAAATAGCAAATAATTCTGCAGTATACACAGTGGCCTGGGGAGAGGGGAAGTGACTAAGCGTGGGGATCGTCAGGAACGACGATGGCACTTCCCACACCCGTAGCTGTTTTGGAACCATCTGTGTATATACAGGGAGAGTCAAGTTCGCTAATGATCTCATAGAAGCGGGATCGGTATTCGAATGGACTGGTCTCCTCCTTGTTGAGATCAGTCAGGTCGAAACGATACCTTACTTTAGGGATCAACCAAGGGGGCACTTCCTCTCTAATAACTCCTGCGTTCGAACGGCCACTGGTCGACTTATGGTGGGACGTCGACCATAGAGCCCCTGTAACTGCATGGTGAACAGGATCTAGAAGTAGAAGCGCAAACGCCCGGGCGGAAGAGTAAGCAATGCTGCCGTAATCGATCCTAGTCAGAACTAGCGATTGATACAGGCGAAGCAACGACTCCCGGCCCGCACCCCACGATGTACCAGCCAAGCACTTGAGCATGTTTATTGTCCTGCGACAACTCGCAGCTAAGGCTTGGAGGTGTGGACGCCACGTTAATTGTTTATCAAAAATAAGTCCTAGAAACCTGACGCTATCAACGCACTGGAGATTGGATCATTTTAGTGTGAGAACAGGATCCAGATGTGCGCTGCGCTTTCTGCAGAAGTGAACCACCGATGTTTTTTGTGGTGAGAAACGAAAACCAAGAGCTTCTGCAGAAGTCACCACTTCGTTGATGCCTTGTTGCAGCCGTTGTTGAATATCTTCGATGGAATCGGCTGCATAGAATATAGTGAGGTTATCAACGTACAAGCAATGACGAATTGGGGCTGAAGCTGCAATATGACTGACTGCGATAGAAAACAAGGTGACACTGATGGTGGAGCCTTGAGGAACACCATTCTCCTGGGAGTGGGCCTCAGACTCGGTGTTACCTACCCAGACATGAAAAGTCAGAAAACATTTTACGAACTGAGGGAGGTTACCTCTTAAACCCCAGTCGTGCAGCTTCTTGAGAATGCCATACCTCCAGGTCATATCATAAGCTTTCTCCAAATCGAAAAACACAGCCACAAGGTGTTTTCGTTGGAGAAAGGCGTCGTGAATGGCATTCTCTAGGCGAACAAGATGGTCTTGGTGGTAGTCGAATGGTATCGGCGGAACCCACATAGATGTTTAGGTATAAGGTGGTGGGATTCCAGCCGCCAGACGAGACGGTTGTTCACTATTTTTTCCAATACCTTGCTGAAACAGCAAGTCAAGGATATTGGATGGTAGCTAGATAGTTGCCATGAATCTTTACCCTCTTTTAGCAACGGAATGATGGTAGCTTCTCGCCACTGCGGAGGGTAAACGCCTTGCTTAAAAATTCCGTTGTAAAGATCCAGTAACCTACACTTACCAGGATAAGGCAGGTTCCGGATCATGGTGTAGGGGATCTCATCAGGTCCAGGGGAGGTATCCCCAGACCCCCGAAGCGCCTCCAGTAATTCTTGCATAGAAAATGGTTGGTTATACTGGAGGGATTCATCTGAGAAAAAATCAAGATCATTTTGTTCGTGTTCGATCCTGATCCGCAGGAAGTCCGGGTCATAATCCTGGGAGCCACTGACGCGCTCAAAGTGCTTAGCTAAGCAATTAGCTATTTCTGGGCGTTCAGTGATGTTCCGACGGTCGACGACGAGATAGGAAGGCATGGGTGAATGGGAGGATTTCCCTGTAATGGCCCTCACTCTTCTCCATACCTCTGAGGTGGTGGTGGAGGTATTAATGGCCGAAACATATTGCTCCCATGATAGCCCCTTTTGTTCTTTAATTGTGCGTTTACACCGTGCTTGAGCACGCTTGTAGGCTATCACATTTTCCTGCGTGGGGCGACGTCTGAGTTCGTGGTACGCCCGCTTTTTCTCGGCAACTGCTACTTTCACGACTTCATTCCACCATGTTAAGCGACGTTTAGGTGGAATGTTGGACGACATTGGTATACTCTTATGTGCTGCTTCAATGACACTGGAGGAAATTTGCTCCACATCGTCTTCTACGTCTCCAGTCAGCTCGGGTGTACGGAATGGATCAGCGTATATTTCCCAGTCAGCTTGACGGAGACGCTATCTCGGCGAAGACGATTGTGGAGTCATCGGCGTCGTACTATTCAACAAAATGGGGATATGGTCACTACCGTATGAATCAGACGTCAGCGTCCACTAATAACGGTGTGCCATAACCGGCGAGCCGAGTGATAAGTCGACAGCCGACAACTCACTGGTTCTTGCATTAATAAAAGTACCTTCACCGGAATTCAACAAGACCGTTTCAGACTCATCTAGAAAACGTTCGATGAGTCTTCCACGGGTGTCTCTTGTGCTACAGCCCCACATAGGGCTGTGAGCATTAAAATTTCCTAGTAACAAAAATGGACGTGGTAACTGTAAGGTAAGCTCGGTCAGGGTTTCGACATTCCAGTCGAAATTTGGTAAGTAGACCGAGCATACTGTGAATTGTGGCGGTTTTAGAAATTGTACTTCAACTGCTTGTAGGGGGGTGTTTAACTGGTGGTCCCGGAATGGGGCGCCATCTTTAATTAGGATGGCAACACCCCCACTCGCCCGGATGTCTGGCTGTACATTGTGCCGGCGGACATAATAATTTTTTATTGAAAATTGTTCCGACGGCCGTAAATGTGTCTCTTGGACGCACACGCACATAGGCGTGTGCTCAGCCAGAAGCATCTGCAATTCACAGTAATGGTGCTTAGCACCATTACAGTTCCACTGTACGATAGACATTTTCGTTACTACTTGGGTTGCTTCCTAGGAAGTGTGGCTATTTCCTAGGTTTCCCCTTGGGCCAGCCTTTTTTTCGCTTAACAACTTGTACCTCGGCATCGGAGTTATCAGACTCCGTGGCTGAGGTATTGGTGTACGCGTCAGTGGTAGGGCGTTTAACGCCCATCTGCACCGACGCGGTCGACATATCCGAGTAGTTCACTAGTGTTGGTATTGAGTGACTCGGGAGGGGGGAGACCGGGCTGGTAGGTGTGCCTGTCGAGACTGCGCCTTTTGCCGCTCGGGCAGCGGAGCCGTCGATTGCGGAGGCAGCATTGACTGTCTCCGAGGTGGAGGTGGTTGGTCCCTTTTTCGGGGACCGTTGTTGAGCCACCTCCTTCTCCCCCTCGCTGTGACGTCTTCTGCCTGACGATGATTTCTTCGGTGACTTCTTTGGAGAAGACGTCACGGTTCTCACAATAGGTCCTTGAGGGGTGGTTGTCAGACCTTGGCTGGCACAGCAGCGGCTTTTTGTGGTGTAGAGCTAGTTACTCCCACAGATTGCATTATGCTTTCTTGCATTCTCTGCATTGTAATTTGAATTGACTTCATCGCTTCTTTTAGCTCTTTTATTTCATTATTAGCCACTGAAGGGGCGGGGGCCGCAGCAGCGCGTGCATAGCCATCCAGAGCGGAACGACGAGGCATGTTATCCAAAAGTTTACGACGTGCCTCCGGGTAAGTAAGTCGTTCCATGGCTCTCAGCTCCTGGATGGCTGATTCTTCTTTGAACTTGGGGCAATTCCTTGACTTGGCGAAATGATTGCCCCCACAGTTCACACATTTTATCGGTTCGCCACACGGTCGTCCTTCGTGCAGTGGCTTACCGCACACGCAGATCTGCTGCTCATTATTATTATTATAGACTTTTACGCCAACCTGGCGCTCACTACTCAGTAGGACAGTACTGGGTAACATTCACCTATACCGGCATTATGTAAGGTATTAGGCTCTGTGGAAGGGTAATGTGCCAAACCAATCCGTAAAAGTACCGTAGTACATTCACGGACGGGTTTGTCACATCACTCCTTATATTGTTGTTGTTGTTGCTTGAAACGGGGTGTTATGCGTCTATTTTGGTGTACACTGGTTCGTACGACGAGACTTTTGTGGGAGCGTAGATGTTGGCTCAATGACAGACGGCTGTGAATGCCTAGTTCGTTTTCGTGTCCCCAGAGAATAGGTAGGATTAGGGACAGAGGGAAGGGAAAGGACTGTTTGTGTTTGTGTGTGTGTTCGTGTATGTGTGTGGATGTGTCGTTCTATTTTTCGTTTCTTGGTGTAAATGTGTTCAGGTTCACCAAATTGCTCATTAAGATCGGGTGTTCCTGGAATTGCGCGTTTAGATGGTACAGAGGTTGACGGACCTTGTGTGTTATTGAGTTGGGGAGGATTGTGCACCAGAGCGGTAACAGTGACAGTGCGGCAGTTGGTCGATCCTCCCTCTCCATCAGACGAATCTGGATCTGTATGTGTGTTAGGTGTTTGTGTTTCAGTGTTAGCGTATTGTGTGTTTATGTATGTGTGTTGTGTGTCTGTAAGATGAGTGTCAGTGTGTTGTTCACTCACTGTAGATGGCTCAGATGGAGTACAAGCAGATCTTGTGCTTTCACATATCGCAGTCGGATTCGTATTACTGAGGAACTTCCGTACTATACGACATGTGTTTATGATCACTGCCTTTTGCATAGTGACATATGTGTACTTTGGGAGACCCAAGACGCTCAAGCTATTGTGTAGTGTGTGTGGAATGACCCCGGTGGCACTGAGTACTATTGGAACAATGTGGACATGTTCCATTCGCCATTGTTGTTTTATTTCGGCTGCGAGGTCAGTGTATTTCTCCAATTTAACTGCGTGTGTTTTTTGTAAGTTATGTGTATTCGGGACCGCAATGTCGATCAGATAGGTGGTCTTAGTTTGTTTCATTACGAAGGTGATATCTGGTCGATTATGATTTATGGTCTTATCTGTAATAATCGACCGATCCCAGTAAAGTCTACAGGAGTCATTCTCCGCTACTACTTTTGGTGTGAGCTTGTAGTAAGGGGTTTTATCGGTTATAAGGTGGTGCTTAACCGCTAGTTTCTGGTATATAATTTTGCCAACCTGGTCGTGACGGTGTTTATATTCGGACTGAGCGAGCTGAGTACAGGCAGCTGTGATGTGTTGGATCGTTTCGGGTTTGGAATGGCATCTCCGGCATGAGTCAGATGTTATTGACGAGTCACGAAGTATGTATTTTGAGTAATTCTTTGTATGAATTACTTGATCTTGTATAGCCAGCATAAATCCTTCAGTCTCCGGGAAAAGACTTCCTTGACTCAACCAGGCGTGCGACGCTGCTTTGTCGACGTTACTCTGGTTAAGATCATGTGGATGTCTTCCATGTAGAGGCTTGCGGATCCATTGCTGGATTTTGTCCTCCTTCGTGACCAACCGGCAAAAACTATATGGCATTTCTGTGTGTGAGAGGTTTAATGGTGTGTATGCCTTGTCGGCTTGGATTATTGAATTGTGTAGGTGTGATGTGTGTGTTTTGGTGTAAAAGTATTCTCGCAAGTTATGAACCTGTTTATTATGCATGTTCCTTCTGTCTATAAGACCCCGACCCCCTTCGGCTCTTGGCAGCGTCAGTCGTTCTATCGCTGCTTTGGGATGATGAATTCTGTATTTGGTCATAAGGATGCGGGTCTTGATCTCGATGTTTGTCAAGTCCGTAGGCGTCCATTTGATTACCCCAAATGAGTACGCTAGCACCGGAACTGCGTAGGTGTTAATTGCTTTGATGATTTTCTTTCCATCAAGGTGAGTGTTCAGCAATCTCTGTACACGCGCTAGGTATTGCTGCATTAGGTGTTGTTTTACAGCGCTGTGATCTATACGTTCATCCTGGTTGAATCCGAGATACCGGTACGACTCTCCCTCGTCCATTGGCTGCATAACAGACTCCGGTCCGAGTTCAAATGCGACCGCATCTTGTTTTCCCCCAGAACGACATTGTGTCCGACATTTGTCGATCCCGAACTCCATGCAGAGGTCTCGCGAAACTTCCCTGGAAAGTCCCAGCAGCTTCTGTAATTGATGTTTAGTTGCTGCGTAGATCTTTATATCATCCATGTACATTAGATGTGAAATAGTATGGTGCGAATTCATTTTTGTCCCCACATTATAACCGTATTTGGTTTCATTCAACAGGCGTGAAAGTGGATTCATTGCGAGACAAAACCATAATGGACTCAATGAGTCGCCTTGGAATATGCCGCGTCTTACTTGAATAAGATCGCTTGTTGTTTTTTCGTTACCAATACTCAAATGTAAGGTCGTTCGCCAATCGGACATGATCGCTCCAAGGAAGTTCACGATACTTGGGTGTATTTTATACAGCTCCAATACTCTCCGTAACCAGGAGTGCGGCATCGAATCAAATGCCTTTTTGTAATCAATAAACGCTGTGTACAGGTTACGTTGTCTCCCTTTCGCTTGTTCCAGTACTACGGAGTCAATCAGAAGCTGCTCTTTGCAACCTTGTGACCTCTTTCGACATCCCTTTTGTTCTTCTGTCAGTATTGTGTTAATCTGACAATGTTCATTGATCTTTTCTGCCAGACAGGACGTCAAAGTCTTATACACAGTAGGCAAGCAGGTGATAGGCCTATAATTAGCAGGATTTTTTGTATCACTGTTTTTCGATTTCATATATGTGATACCCTGCGTTAGGAACTTCGGTGTCAGGTTTGGTGTTCTTATAAATAGTGTAAATTGTTCAGCGAGATACTTGTGTGTTGATGTAAAGTGTTTGAGCCAGTAGTTTTGTATGTTGTCGATGCCAGGTGCCTTCCAGTTATGCGATCTCTGTAAAGCTCTGGAGACGTCCTCTGTAGTAATGTCCGTATAGGGCATCTCCGGAAGATGTTCGTTATTCCTGTACTCTGTATCGATCCAGCTGGCTTTGTCATTATGGTCAATGGTGTTGGACCATATATTCGCCCAAAAACTATGGAGTGCGCTCTTCTCCGGTAGACCATTACTGTCAGTTACCGTGTTCGTTAGAGACTGATAAAATCGTCTCTCGTTTCTGCTGAACGCTTGGTTTTGTCGCTTGCGTTCAGTACTGGTCTTATACCTTCGTAAGCGCTTCGCTAGTGCTGTTAATTTTTGGTGAAGCGTATCTCTGATCTCTGTGAGTGTTTTATTGGGTTCCTCGTATTGTGTGTGTACTGTGTGTTTGTGTAAAATGTCGTGTATGTATTTGTTGAGCCGTTTGGACCTCGTACCCTGTTGGTATTGGGTGATCCTGCCGAGATTGCATCGGATGTTGTTGATACGTTTATTCAATCGTGTTTCCCAGGCAGGAGTTTTGTGCCCCTTCGAGTTGTGCGCTACAGGTGGTGTTACGTCGGAACCGTTACAACGTATAGCGGCAACGGCTCCACAGTAAATAGCTGTGTGTAACTCGATAAAATTGTCACATGTTTCCAAGTGTTTAGGCAGTATTGTATTGTTTAATATCTCAACGATCTCAGCCAATCTACGTGAGGTGTGTTGTTTAGGCAACAAGTACCTATGTGTGGGGTCCGTCCCTTCAAATTCAGTAAGCGCTGTGTTAAATTCCAGTTCGATCTCTTGCAGTAGGGTGTCATTTACTGCTGTCTCATGGTGGTTAGGCTCATTCTCGACAAGTTGTTGAATGTCGTTTTGTGTGGGGCTTCCCATTTCTGGTGGGCCGTCGGCCTGACTTTCTTCATTTTGAGCAAATTGATGTGCGACTTGTGTTTTAATGGTGTTTATGAGGGAGGAAGGGATAAGATTATTGGTAAAAATGACACGTTTTTGGTCTGCCAGTCTCTGTTCAGTAACGCGACTTAGGTGAGGGTAGCTGCGCGCGAACTCTTGATGTAATTTTGTACGGTAACCAGTTTTGTCCGTTTCAAGTCTAGTAACTTTGAAGTATGTGCGTACGATGAATTCATTCAGTTCATCTGTCCATTGCATACGCACACGCTTCTTACCAGCTTTAGTGGTCCCCAAAGGATGCTCTGAGGAAACACTTAAAGTCGGCTGAGCCAAAGGTGTTGGGGGCTCCGTAAGTAGGGCAGTAGCATTTTGGCTGAAGGTGTTGTTACAGCTGACAGGTGGCTGCCTAGAATCCAACCTGTCGTCACCGTGATCTGAGCTGTCACATTCAGTGGTGACCCTGATGCGCCTGGTCGCTCCACCGGCAGCGGCAGTTTTCCGAGGCCTTTTTCTTGTTTGCACCATCCTAATGGGTTGTCCTTTTAGTCGCCTTTTACGACAAGCAGGACTTACTGTGGGCAAATTCTGCAAAGTGAAGCCCCCACCCACAGGGCGTTTATTATTATTATTATTATTATTATTATTATTATTATTATTATTATTATTATTATTATTATTATTATTATTATGTGAAAGATTAACGAAAAACACGACTGCACTTCAAAAACCCCCAGGCGGAGGAAAAAAGTGTCCGTGCAGCGTACTAGGTCAGGTACTTCTAGGTCAGGTACGTAATGTTCATCATACAGCATCCCCTTCCTGGTCTTGCCTACCTAATAAATCCCCGAACCTCGCTGCAAAGCCATGACAGTGGGAGATTCGAGGGCAGGTCCAATGAATGTTCGAGGACCCGCTCTAAACGGGGCATGGGCGTTCAAAGGTGTTCATGAACTCCCGGAGAAAGTCGTCTCGTGCGACCGGAGCGTGGGGAGCGTCGCAATAATAACTGCTTTTTGCATTGACGCCGCTAACATGTTGGCGTGAGATCTACAAGCCGGAATGATGTTAAGATTGCGCACAAAGGAGTTATGTATACCCCACAGACATCCGATTATAAGTATGACCAAGTGGACAGTATAGCCCGGGTACAGTTGTCGCAGTTCATGTATTAGATCTTGATATTTAATCCTTTTTTGCTCCTCCTTTTCGACTATGTTAGTTTCCGCCGGAGCAGAGAACTCAATAATATACATAGTCTGAGATGTTAAATTTTGGAGCACAACATCAGGCTTATTAGCGTTCAATTGCCTGGTAGTTGCAACCGGCATATTCCAAAAGATCTTGCAATTTTGGTTGACAACAAAGGATTCTACTTCCGCAGGATCGTAGGGAAGGTGTTTTGTCAACTTCGTAATGATGACGAAGATAAAAGTAGAGCACACGCATCGCTGCATTGTGGCGATGGATATAGGTGGATTTAGCATAATAAGAACAACCTGAAGTCAGGTGCATTAAGGTCTCCGGGTATGCTTTGCATGCCCGACACGAGGTACTCGAAACCCCTTTATTACCCATCACATATTTTTAGTGTGTTAAAGTGTTACACACTCCATCTTGAACTGCCATGATAAAGCCCTCCGTTTCCGATTTAAGTCCATTAGCTCTCAAGAAAGCCCAAGTGAGTTTGCTCGAAAGGCCAAGGTTGTCAAGGTGACGGTAGAACATACCCTGGTGAACTTTGTCGCGATGTTTATTGAGCAGATGTTGTTGCTCGGCTCTCTTGATTGCCGACTTTTGGCGCGACTGTGATAGTGAAAGAATGTTATCATCACCGTCGCGATTACGCGGATCGAAGGCTAAGCCCAAGATATCGTTTTTTTTTTTTTGATTAAAATTGGGGTACTGCTGCCGGTGGATGGCGCGGTCAGCAGCACCCGGCGGCATCGCCAACGAAGGGCATGCGCCGCCAAACACAATATAAATAAAAACAACACGTAAAGACAGGGACACATAAATGCACTAGACAACGGACAAACATACACATATATAAAATCCAACGATGAGCCCTGCCATCTCAGGGCTTAAAAAGAGCGGACAGTCCTTGGTGACAGTACGATAAGTACTAGACAAAGCGTCCGGTCACCAAGGCCTGGAAGCCATCGCTGGGATTCCCTCCGAGGTGTAAACGGCCCCGGAGTGGAGGAACCTGACTAGAACAACACAAAATATCACAGACAATTATCACAGTGGAAAATCACAGATAAAACTTATTACGTCACTGGGGAGCCACAGGCCCACCAGTGACGCAATAAGGGGTTAAAACAATACCGCTGTAGAGCCATAACAACAGGACTACAGCGGCATAACAAAATATCACAGATAAATAAAAACAATTGATGTACCACCTCGGGTGTAAAAGGCCTTCGGTGGTACATAATTAAAAAACGCCGTGAGCAGCGGGGCCCCATCACGGTAGTCGAATTTTCCCCTTCATCTTCGGTATTGAATGTCTACAAGCGAAATGTGATTGAAAGTCCACAAGCGATTTGTAATTTTGGTGGTTTCAAAACTGATGATGAGTGTCCGGTTGATCGGGGCTTTAAAAAAAGGTTTTAAGTTTTTAAGGGCTGAATCTCAGTAAATTTCAATTTTGTGCCGATAGCAGTTAACAGGGAAAAAGCCAACACAATTCGTACGAGGGCATTTCTATCCATGCTTATCCGCCAATTGCCTTTGTGTTTTATTTTTAAATATTAAAAAAGGAACTTAAATAGACCGGTGTGAACCTGGCGCCCGACTTTCGAAAATTTAAAAATAAATAATACAGCTCGTTTGTACTTCGTTTGTACCCGTTTGTACCCCATTTTATTTTGTTTGTACCTCGAAGGGTAAACATCTAGAAAAAATTTAAAAAATGACCAGCGCCCAACTTTTAGACATTTTAATTTTATTAGTGTCATTCGACAGGGGTTCGTTTGTACCCGTTTGTACCTTTTTTCTTTTCGTTTGTACCTCAAAGGGTTCGGAGATACATGATATTCGAAACATTCTAGGTCGCATTAAGTTTGTGTTTTTAGAGACATTGAAAATATGACGACGGCATTTAAGAGAGCTCTATTTCCACACGTTTGTACCTTTTTCCTTTTCGTTTGTACCTCAAAGGGTTCGGAGATACATAGCATTCGAAACATTCTAGGTCGAATTAAACACTGAAAATATGAAGACGGCATTTTATAGAGGTTCGTTTGCACACATTTGTACCTTTTTTCTTTTCGTTTGTACCTCAAAGGGTTCGGAGATACTTCGTATTCGAAACATTCCAGGTCGAATTAAATTTGTGTTTTTAGAGACATTGAAAATATGACGACGGCATTTTATAGAGTTTCGTTTGTACACGTTTGTACCTTTTTTCTTTTCGTTTGTACCTCAAAGGGTTCGGAGATACATGTTATTCGAAACATTCTAGGTCGAATGAATGTTTGACATCCTAGAATGTTTTCGTACGAGGGCATTTCTATCCATGCTTATCCGCCAATTGCCTTTGTGTTTTATTTTAAATATTAAAAAAGGAACTTAAATAGTAAACTGGAAGGCTTTTATGAAGACATTTTTTCTTTCCAAAAAAATCCAAAATTTCTATTTTATAAATAATAAAAATCCAAAATTCCTAATTTATAAATAAACAGTGACTTTAATAACATTTTCAAATTACTTAATATGTATGTATTTCATTTGTTAAAAAATTGTATTCACTTTTTTTTAAATTTTTTAAAATTACTATTCGCCTACTTGTATTTAGAACATTTAAAACACATTTAACAATAGCATTCAATTCCGATGTAAAAATGGAAGAAGTGGGGGAAAAGTAATGTGGACTCCCTAAAAGGTACTAGCTGGATACTAACTGAATACACGTACAAAATTTCAGCCCTCTAGGTTTCCTTAGAGAGTCTCTAGACGTGTTAGAAAACAAGCAAAAAAATTAAGGAAATATTGGCGTAAAAATCGTGGGGGTAAGGGTTAAAAGTTGAAACCCCCAAAAAACAGTGTCTGGCTATTAGCTTAACCTGTACACAAAATTTCAGCCCTCTAGGCTTATTTGGGGAGATTTTGACCCGAACGAAACTGTTAAAAACAAGAAAAATCATGTTCTTTTGGGTATAAAAATGGTGGGGGTAGGGGTTAAAAGTCGAGACCCCCAAAAGGCACCCCCTTGATACTAACTCAATCCGAATACAAAATTTCAGCCCTCTAGATTTATTTGGGTGACCTGTGCGAGTGGTACAAACTTCGAAAACGTCGAAAATGCATGAAATTGTAGCTTAAAAATGAGGGGGGTGGGGGTAAAATATTAAAACCTCCAAAAAGCACAACCTAGGTACGGACTTTATCAACACACCAAATTTCAACCCTCTACGTTATTTCTGGGGGGCTGGGGGCCTGTTAGATCCAGCGAAAATCGTTTTTCCCCCCTCCACTCCCACCAAATCATCCTAGGAAGCTGAATTTTGGATATGTTGTAGATAATTGACCGAAACATTATTTAAAACCGGTTTGGAAAAGTTTTATTGCTTTTCCGCCCCCCACCACCCCCTTAAAGGTCGGATCAGAAAAAAAATTTGCCCAAAATTTGACCCACTTTGATAGTATGAGGTGCCTCAAAAATGAGCCCCATTTACCAAATTTCATCTCTTAACTTCCATAGGGGGGCCCTACACAAATTAAAAGGTGGCGGGAATATATATATATATATATATATATATATATATATATATATATATATATATATATATATATATATATATATATAACATCTATATGTATATATATATATATATATATATATATATATATATATATATATATATATATATATATATATATATATATATATCAGACATTTTTTTTCTACATATTCGTGTTCTACGGGTCCGAAAACGGATAGCGCCCCTACTCTCGCCTCTCGCAGCTCTTATCGTATAGACTGTATAAGTCTAATTTTTCGGAGAAAATTCGACTAAAAATAATAACGAAAACAAATAACAAGGTATAAATAACACACAGTACCACTAAGGGTGTAAAAGGCCCTTAGTGGCATAACGACAATACTAAAAGTACCCTGCCAGACCAGCTGGAACAGGGTATGGTTAATAAATAAATAAATTAAGACAATCACAAAGCATTTGAAAACATACAAGTTAAAATCGCTGAAATAAAAGTTTAAAATATCGGGGGAGAGTCAAGAGACGACTTTGATAAAAACTGAGATGTCATGCCCCTAAAGCCTCTGAAGAAGATGCGAATTTCGGAGAAATTCGAGTATCTTTCTTTCAGAGGCAGCATCATAAGCTAAAGCTTCGGCTACATTATTCGGGAGGCGGCGCACCTTGGCTGATCCTCACCGGCGAGAAGATGACGATGTGTTAACGCCGTGTGGCCCAAGCGTAAACGCGTCAGGGCCACACTCTCTCGCCGGTTCAGATTTACAGGTGCCGGAGTTCTTCGGACCTCAGGTTTCACCTGTCTGAGCTTCGCCGTGAGGTTGTTCCACTCACGTTGCCATTTATGTTCGATCGCGGATCTAATGCACACTCTCAGATCCTCTGGGCGAATGGCAATGTCCTGTGGCTGACCGACTTCGGCTGCATGACGTGCTGCCTGGTCGGCGAGTTCATTGCCAGGTATCCCTACATGTCCGGGAATCCAAAAGAAGGTGATAGACTTTTGGCGGAGCATGTAGAGACACGTTCGGATGTTCTGCACCAGTGGATCGATGGTATGAGAGTGGCAGATCGCTTGCAACGCGCTCAACGAGTCGGAACAAATGAGGAATGCGCTGTCTTCGGATGTTTGACAGAATCGCAGGGCTTGCAAAATAGCAAATAATTCTGCAGTATACACAGTGGCCTGGGGAGGGAGTGTCCAAGCGTGAGGATCGTCACGAATGACGATGGCACTTCCCACACCCGTAGCTGTTTTGGAACCATCTGTGTATATGCAGAGAGAGTCAAGTTCGCTAATGATCTCATAAAAGCGGGATCGATATTCTAATGAACTGGTCTCCTCCTTGTTGAGACCAGTCAGGTCGAAACGACACCTTACGTTAGGGATCAGCCAAGGGGGCACTTCCATAGGACGTTTGGGAAGCATCCTGGCGAACTGTAAGTCGAGACTCTCTAATAACTCCTGCGTTCGAACGGCCACTGGTCGACTTATGGTGGGACGTCGACCGTAGAGCCCCTGAACGGTATCTGAATAGAGTCGGGTGATTGATATGCGTAGGTGTTGCATATACCTCCGCTGCATAATTGAGCAAGAGACGCTCACGTCTCAGTCGCAGCGGAGGAAGGCCCGACTCTACGCAGAGGCTCATAGAAGGGCTCGTTCGAAATGCTCCCGTAGCCAGTCGTATGCCTGCATGGTGAACAGGATCTAGGAGTAAGAGCGCAGACGCCCGGGCGGAGGAGTAAGCAATGCTGCCATTATCAATCCTAGTCAGAACTAGCGATTGATACAGGCGAAGCAACGACTCCCGGCCCGCACCCCACGATGCACCAGCCAAGCTCTTAAGCATGTTTATTGTCCTGCGACAACTCGCAGCTAAGGCTTGGAGGTGTGGGCGCCACGTAAGTTGTTTGTCGAATATGAGTCCTAGAAACCTGACGCTATCAACGCACTGAAGGTTGGATCCTTTTAAAGTGAGGACAGGATCCGGATGTGCGTTGCGCTTTCTGCAGAAGTGAACCACCGATGTTTTTTGTGGAGAGAAGCGAAAACCAAGAGCTTCTGCAGAAGTCACCACTTCGTTGATGCTTTGTTGCAGCCGTTGTTGAATATCCTCGATGGAATCGGCTGCATAGAAGATATCCGTTATTATTATTATAGACTTTTACGCCAACCTGGCGCTCACTACTCAGTAGGACAGTACTGGGTAACATTCACCTATACCGGCATTATGCAAGGTATTAGGCTCTGTGGAAGGGTAATGTGCCAAACCAATCCGTAAAAGTACCGTAGTACATTCACGGACGGGTTTGTCACATCACTCCTTATATTGTTGTTGTTGTTGCTTGAAACGAGGTGTTATGCGTCTATTTTGGTGTATACTGGTTCGTACGACGAGACTTTTGTGGGAGCGTAGATGTTGGCTCAATGACAGACGGCTGTGAATGCCTAGTTCGTTTTCGTGTCCTCAGAGAATAGGTAGGATTAGGGACAAAGGGAAGGGAAAGGACTGTTTGTGTTTGTGTGTGTGTTCGTGTATGTGTGTGGATGTGTCGTTCTATTTTTCGTTTCTTGGTGTAAATGTGTTCTGGTTCACCAAATTGCTCATTAATTATTATTATTATTATTATTATTATTATTATTATTATTTGTATTTATAAGAATTTTTGCTAGTTTTTTTTTTGATATATAGTGGATATTTTTATTGCACTGTATGTATAATAATGTCTAAATTAATCAAATACTTATTTTATTAATATGTTTATTGATGATCAGAGTTCGGTTTTTGATTGTTAGAAAAGTATCTTTTTGCTAGTCTCTAGCCCTGATTTTGTTAATAGATTATTAAGACAATTAACTGCGGAAATTATTTCTTCGTCAATTACGGACAAAACTGAGGCTTGCTTCTATGTAGATATAAAATCAAAAAGTTTGTATCGCCAAATTCATAAAACTCATAAAAACTAAGAAAATCGAGTACCATGGTATAACGGGGCTCCATACTTTAACTTAAGAAAGAAATATCGAAAATTAAAATTGAGGTAATATTGGAATTAATACTTTATTTCCTTACAATTTGTTAAAAAGTTCAAGTATTTTTTAAAAACTGAGCCCCGTAAAATCCGCAAAACTCAAAAAAACAAAGAAAGTCGAGTACCACGTTATAGTGGAGACTGAGTACTTTCATTTAAAAAAAGAAAATCGAAAATCAAAGGTGAGGTAATATTATCACTATAATATTTTATTTTATCATTTAGGTAAAAAATTCACGTATTTTTTTAAAACTAAGCCCCGTAAAATATGTAAAACTCAAACAAAACAAGAAAATCGAGTACCACGTTGTAAAGGGCACTGAGTACTTTCATTTGAAAAAAGAAATTTGAAAAGCAAAGGTGAGGTATTATTATAACTATAATATTTTATTTTATCCTTTAGGTAAAAAATTCACGTATTTTTTAATACTAAGCCCCGTAAAATCCGTAAAACTTAAAAAAAAAAAAGAAAATCGAGTACCACGTTGTAGAGGGGACTGAGTACTTTCATTTGAAAAAAGAAAATCGAAAATCAAAAGTGTGGTAATATCATAATTAATACTTTATTTTATCATTTAGTTAAAAAATCACATAAATTTTAAAACTAAGCTCCGTAAAATCCATAAACCTCAAAAAAACCAAAAAAATCGAGTACCATGTTATAGAGGGGACTGAGCACTTTCACTTAAAAAAAGAAAATCGAAAATCGAAGATAAGGTATTTTCAGTATAAGCGAATAAAGAAAAAAATAAAAGTTGCGATTACTTTAATATATGTGCGTATATTGGGACGGAAATCGGTCTGATTGAAAGTGTATGTAAAGTACATTCAACGGCACATGTTATCATTTTACAATTATTCTTAGACTCAGAAAAAACTGATAAAATATTTTGGGGAATCCCCATTTTGCGACCTTGAACGCAACTTTGAATAATTATAACTCCGACAAATTAAAAAAAAAAACGTCGTGAGCAGCGGAGCTCCATCGCGGAAGTCGAATTTTTCCTTTCATCTTCGGTACTGAATGTCTACAAGCGAAATATAATTGAAAGTCCACAAGCGATTTGTCATTTTGGTGGTTTCAAAACTGATGATGAGTGTCCGGTTGATCGGGGCTTTAAAAAAAGGTTTTAAGTTTTTAAGGGCTGAATCTCAGTAAATTTCAATCTTGTGCCGATAGCAGTTAGCAGGGAAAAAGCCAACACAATTCGTACGAGGGCATTCCTACCCATGCTTATCTGCCAATTGCCTTTGTGTTTTATTTTTAAATATTAAAAAAGGAACTTAAATAGTAAACTGGAAGGCATTTATGAAGATATTTTTTCATTTCAAAAAAATCCAAAATTTCTATTTTATAAATAATAAAAATCCAAAATTCCTAATTTATAAATAAACAGTTTGGAAAAGTTTTATTGTTTTACCGCCCCCCACCACCCCCTTAAAGGTTGGGTCACATCCAAAATTTGACCCCACTTTGATAGTATTGTTGTGCATCGGAATGAGCCCCATTTACCAAATTTGAGTTCTTAACTTCTATAGGGAGGCCCTACACATATTAAAAGGTAGCGGGAAAATATATATATATATATATATATATATATATATATATATATATATATATATATATATATATATATATATATATATATATATATATATATATATATATATATATATATATATATCAAACATTTTTTTCTACAGAATCATGTTCTACGGGTCCGAAAACGGATAGCGCCCCTACTCTCGCCGTTCTTGTCGTATAGGCTGTATAAGTCTAACTTTTTCAAGGAAAAATTCGACTAATCATTCAATAATATTCGAGTTCATAGCTCAACACATCTTAAACTTATTATATACAAAGGGAAATTAAATTTGGCGAACATGCCATTTTTGGGTGATCGACTCATACTTGGAATTGCTCATATATTAATTTTTCGATAAAACTGATCTAATGCATTAATTAACAACACAAATGAGCAAAAAATTTTTTTTTACGCAAGTTTAATTTTTTAATTTTTCTTTAATTTATGTTAGGCGGTAAAATGATGCATATGTACTTGAGGCTACTTCAACCGATAGTGTTTTTCTTGGTTACATTTCCATTACATCCAAGAAAAGAACCTTTTCCAGTACCATTTCTATCATAAAAATTTGGTTGTAATAGAAATGGCAACTCTCAAAAAACTCACATGGTGTATATATATATATATATATATATATATATATATATATATATATATATATATATATATATATATATATATATATATATATATGTATATATATATATATATATATATATATATATATATATATATATATATATATATATATATATATATATATATATATATATATATATATATATATATATATGTTCATATGTATAATATCATCTTTTTTAAAGCTCCACAAGTTATACGGGATGATATCGAATCTTTTCAATATGAAAATAAAAAATTTGTCATTTATGATAAAGAAGTTACGTTTGTTTGAAGAAGCTACAATAATATGTGAACAAAAAGGAAAAGGATCAAGATTGGCACACGTATACGACAAAGAGCTTGCAGAATTTTTAGCCATTGCGCTTTCCGAAACCGGAATAGGTAAGTAAATAGTTTAAAAAAAAGTCAAATTTATATTAAATGAATGTGGTGGATTTACCCTAAGTGCCGCTCTAGGCTCAGTGCAAAATGCCGCCCCTAAAAAGGTAAAAGAAATTTTGCCGCCCTTCTTAAAAAAAATTAGGTAACGAGCAAAAAAAACTTCAAATTCTACATTTGGTCGCCCTTTTTGCCCAAATTTGTCGCCCTTAAAATCTGCCGTCCTAGGCTCCAGCCTACTCAGCCAGCTGGTAAATCCGCCACTGCTACTATCCTTTTTCAATATATAAGATAGTAAATCTTGTGAGAGATAGCTATATTACGAGCTTTTCTGAAACATAAATTTATGTGAATGAGTCATTTTCAGTTGTCATTGTGTTCACTATAACTATCTTATCAAGTCAATTTAACACTAAACAGTCCGCGCACTTTCACAGTAAACTTGCCCAGGGGCCGGCAATATTTTTAAAGATTTAAAAAAATTTATATAAATAAATAAATCCACGAAATGATTTAATATGTGTAAAAACACCCTTTCTTAATAAAAATAATATCAATAAAAAATAAAACACTTTAATTTTTGTGAAATGTACGCATTCCAATACAATAATTCAAAAATGAAAATAAAAAAGATAAATGATAATATAAAATTATATTTTTAAATGTTATGTTTATGTTATTTTCTATAAATATTTACCAAATTAACACACAGAGAGTGTGTTTGTTGTAAGCCATTACCTGTTTGCGCACACATGTGTGATCATTGGTCACGATCGGCCTTTACGGTTGTTCTGGCTATTTTCAGATACTGAAAACGCGGACTGTAAGGTGTTAATTAAGTTACAACAATCCGAGCTAAGAAAAAGGTACTAACATTATGTAAATTCCACATTTCAAAAATTATTTTTTTTATTTTTATTAATCTAAGTAAATCTAAAAATTGTAATAAATAGGTAGTTGGAAAGCGCATCCCTGTAGAATGTTTATGTAGAGTTAGACCGGGAGATGGTAACAGAAAATCTTCCACGATTTTCGCACTTATGTTACATGCTAATACAATGTTTAGTTAAAATCTAACTATGGAAAAAGATAGGCATATGTGGCGCAAATGGCTAAAGGGTTGAAAAGATTTTCGCACTAATGCCAATTGAAAGTTAGAAAGTTATCATCATGAAATGCTTATTAAAAAAAATTGGCATAAGTCCCCGACCTGGCTAAGTGTGGTTACGTAATAGAAAATTTTGTAGAAATTTCAGACGGCTTGTGATTTTCGCAATTATATATTGAAATTATATGAAGTTTATGATGAACATATATATATATATATATATATATATATATATATATATATATATATATGTTCATCAAAACTTAAAACCAATTCGATTTTTTTTTTAAAAATGGTTTTACCTAGGCAATGAAAATTGCTTCCATATCTAATAGTACTACATATGTTTTTTGGTCCTAAATTTTTTGGCGATTTTACATGTCTTTATAAAAATAGTATTTTATGTCTAAGTCCCTGCATTTTCGGCAAAAAAAATGAGAGAGCCTTGATTTTAATACAGAATGAAAGCTTAGAATTTCTACTTTCAGAATATTTCCTTAAAATTTTTTATATTTTGGGCGATTCTCTGACAAGTGGTCAATAAAAATGAAATTTTCGAAATGGAGTAATTTGATTGAAATCTGGCTTTTGTTGTAAAAGAATATATAAACTTTATCAAACAAGTAAAATTCTTGAAAAAATATAATTGGTTTTTACGGTACAATACCGAAAAGTTGACCCATTGTAATTTGTCACCAATTTTATCTAATTTGAGAACAAATTTCAGTATTGTTTTTTTTAACACTGATATAATTAAAAAACGCCGTGAGCAGCGGAGCCCCATCACGGAAGTCGAATTTTTCCTTTCATCTTCGGTATTGAGTGTCTACAAGCGAAATCTAATTGAAAGTCCACAAGCGATTTGTCATTTTGGTGGTTTCAAAACTAATGATGAGTGTCCGGTTGATCGGGGCTTTAAAAAAGGGTTTTAAGTTTTTAAGGGCTGAATCTCAGTAAATTTCAATTTTGTGCCGATAGCAGTTAACAGGGAAAAAGCCAACACAATTCGTACGAGGGCATTCCTACCCATGCTTATCCTCCAATTGCCTTTGTGTTTTATTTTTAAATATTAAAAAAGGAACTTAAATAGTAAACTGGAAGGCTTTTATGAAGATATTTTTTCTTTCCAAAAAAATCCAAAAGTTCTATTTTATAAATAATAAAAATTCAAAATTCCTAATTTATAAATAAACAGTGACTTTAATAACATTTTTAAATTACTTAATATGTATGTATTTCATTTGTTATAAAAACTTGTTTACACGATGATAGTTTTAGTGATAGTTGCTATCATGCAAGCAACTGTCACAAAAACTATCATCGTGTAAACAGCGTGATAGTCACTATTAAACTATCATGATAGGACTATCACACTATCAGGTTTTGACCTGATAGTTTAGGGACTATCATGACAATGATAGTAACTATCATGGTTACAATCATCCTGTAGACGGGTTTTTAGTATCTACTATCGCCACTATTGGCGTCATGGCGCCACCACGCTGAATTTAAAATTGTCCAACAGAAAATATTTTTTATTGTTAATAATTTATTGCGTCTGTTATATAAAATTAATCAAACGACTTTAACAACAAATAAAAATTTCAATATCAGTAATAAAAAAAAAAAAAATAATAAAAAATTATATATTAAATAATTGAAGTTTTAAGTTTCATATTGATCTTAGTAGTTTCAAAATTCCGCCAATAGAGGCGCACGCATAATACGCATAATATTATCACAAATTTCAGTACGTGTAAGCAGACACTATCATGATGTTGACTATCACGGTTCCTATCATGATAGTGCTATCGTAAAAATACTATCATCGTGTAAATTAGCTTTAAAAGTAAGTTCACTTTTTCTAAATTTTTTAAAATTACTCTTCGCCTACTTGTATTTAGAATAAAAATAATGCATTTAAAACACATTTAACAATAGCATTCAATTTCGACGTAAAAATGGGAGAAGTGGGGGGGGGTAGAAATGTGGACTCCCTAAAAGGTACTAGCTGGATACTAACTGAATACGCGTACAAAATTTCAGCCCTCTAGGTTTCCTTAGAGAGTCTCTAGACGTGTTCCCAAAATTTGACCCTACTTTAATAGTATGAGGTGCCTCGAAAATGAGCCCCACTTACCAAATTTTATCTCTTAACTTCCATAGGGGGGCCCTACACATATTAAAAGGTGGCGGGGTATCTATATCTATATCTATATCTATATATATATATATATATATATATATATATATATATATATATATATATATATATATATATATATATATGTATATATATATCAGCAATTTTTTTTCTACATATTCGTGTTCTACGGATCCGAAAACGGATAACGCCCCTACCTATAGGTAGCGCCTGTCGCCTCTCGCCGTTCTTGTCCTGTATAAGTCTAATTTTTTCAAGGAAAAATTCGACTAAAAACTCAAATCATATGAAAGGGTAGGTATAGGTTTAAGGTACACATAGCAGTACAATTTTTTAAGCTGCATTGTTTTTTTCCTAATAAAAAACAACTGTTTTCACAAGTGTGGTCTCCTGTCCCTTGCGTCACGCATAATATGATTTTTTCAAATTATCTTGGAAATTAACAAATGGATTTTCTTTGAACGTAGGTTGTAAAGGTAGAATAACAGTGCAAATGCAAAAATATGTTTACATTAAATTTACATAATCGTGGAATTTTTTAATTTTTAATTTAAAAAATGTCCCGTGCGTCACGTGACGCAAGGGACATGCAAATTTGACCAAGAAAATGAATAAATTTACACATTGGGTGTGGGAATACATGTTTATATAACATTTTAAATAGCATACAACACACATTTTATGTTTGCAGTGCCGGATTTACACTAGGGGCACGCGGGGCACTGGCCCCGGGCGGCAAAATTTGGAGCACACGTGATAATTTTTTTTGGGTTATTACTTATTTTCTAACAGGAAAATAAGAAATGGGAGCTGTATGTTTTTTTTGCTCGCCACTTATTTTTTTATAGAAAAACGTAAAAAAGTGGGAAAGTTAATAAAAAATTTTTTAAAATTTTTGTCAGTGGCGACATTTTTCATAGTGCCCCGGGCGGCAATTAGGGTAAATTCTGCCCTCTATGTATGTATAAGTCATCATATAAATAGTATGAAAATTAATATAAATCCTGTGAGTTTGTGTCACTTTGTACTTGTGAGTTTCTTAATAGTAGAAGTTTTCTTTTCACACATCCTACTACTTGTTTTTCATTTATCTCAACAATTTTGGAAGCTTCAATCCAAAATGAGTTATCTCTCGAAATGTCCTTGTCAAAAATTACAGTGATTTTGGTCTGGTGACTCGTCAAGAATCAAGATATTTTACTCTATACTTTCGAATTTTTTCCGGTTCATTTATTGCATCACTGGATGTAAGCTTAGCCTCATTGTTTATAAATTTATTTAGCACGCTATTTGTTCCAATATCCATTATTTAATATTTTAGAATCACAATAAAGGCACTGTATTCCCACTTAAATTAGCAAACTAATGAATATACTGTTTACAAAGATATTTAAACTATAATGTAAACTTTGTACAATCATTCAGAAAAAGTTCGTAAACAAAAAAAAATAGTGAATAAATTTTATTATTTTCTTTAAAAGATGTGAAATACAATAATTATAAGTAAAACAATAACAGTTATATTTGATTTGAGAAGCTTATTAACACAATATTGAGTAAGGTTACTTTAGTGTCCCGTGCGTCACGATACAGTGTACTACAAAATATAAAATAACTCATTCAAAAAAATAAATTTTTTCTAAACAAAAATAAACATTCTAAAGGGAATAATACAAGAAAAAATATTTATGATAAAAAAAGTAAAAAAAATATCACAATTCACAGAGAATATTCAGTGAACTAGTGAACCATAACTGCAGCATTCGTACGAGTCCCGTGCGTCACGCTTATTAATTTCTAATTTCTTGTAATTTTCTTTTAAAACATGTTTTTGTTTTACAAATGTCCCGTGCGTCACGCTGAGAATCGCCCTTTTACTGTTTTTTATTTATGGTTAAAAAAAAAAACTTGATATAAGAATTTAAAATGGAATTTTTATGTTCAAAGCTCAGTATTAGTTCGAAGAATTCCTTTTCAATTAATTTTAATATTCTATTCAAAAAGATCACTTTCTTTCCTTTAATTTTTTTTTTCATCGCTATACGACAATATTTAACCGAGTTATAGTAATTCAAAGAGTAGAGCTCACACTAAACTTTGACTGTTGATAACTTCGTAACTAATCATCATACGGAAATTTTTCGGTGGTCGTTAGAAAGCTAAAAATGTGTTATTTAATATGATAGAAACGTTAGTTAAGAGAAAACAATTTTTATCTATTAAAAAAAATTATATTTAAATTTAAAAAAAAATAGAGAATATTTTTTTCACACTTTGATGTGACGTGATCGTTAAAGAAATGGCTAAATAATCTAAACAAATACACAGATTGGAAGCCAAATGTGTAGTCAAATCGTATACACAACGTTGTTTAAATTGAAGTTTTCATTGCATAGATAAAACCATTTTAAGAAAAAAAAAATTAAAGTGTTCTTAAATTTTGTGACGGGGGTGTATATATATTCATCATAAAGTTAAAAGTTAAAATCTAACTATGGAAAATGATAGGCATAAGTCGCGCAAATGACTAAAGGGTTGAAAAGATTTTCGCACTAATGCCAATTGAAAGTTAGAAAGTTATCATCATGAAATGCTTTCCCTTCAGAAATACATCAAATAGTTGAATTGTGGTAAGTAAACTGATTTCTAAAACTATTTAAAAGTACACTACTAGGTCAAGTTAAAAAGTACGATAAGCTAAAAAAATAGGCATTTTTAAACTAAAATATGAGTGAGTTGTTATTGATAGAAAAAGTTTAGGTAAGATTGAAAACTTTAGTTGATTTGTTTGTGATTAAATAGCTACAATTTATAACTAGTTAGACCATTTGCACGGTAAAATCTATGTATTCAAATATTATCGAGTGCTTGTGAAGCATTACTACGAATGGCGTAAGTTTTGTTCGTATTTAATACGTTAAAATTCATATGCTCACTTAACGTTCAATTAAACGAAAACTTGAAAACTCGATTTTTTTTGGTATCACATAGTGATTGAAAAATTTTCAAACTGAATCAGCTAAGACACAAAGACACAAAGATGATTTGACACAACCGATTTTGAAAATATTTTTACTGTTAGAAAACTAAACTATTTTAGATGGATATTAGTTATTTATACATAAGGTTCATTCAAAATAGGTATACAGTTGAGCTAAATTTTTAATAATCTTTTCTTAAATACTATTGAAATTCCAAAAAAATGAACATGAGATTAAAATGTGCTCTGCGGGTCCAAAAAGTATCCAAAATAAATCCTTGACGAGTGTTGGCCAAATTTTGTTCAAATACTACCGTGATCGGATAAAAATGGGCGTGAGATAAAAATTATTCCCCAGAGTTTTGAGACCCCAAAGACAGTGGCGTAGCTAGGCGTGGGTGAAGTGGGCCCCCGCTCAAGGCCTCGCCCCTGCCCGGACTTCTTGCGAGACCCTAAACAAACACGCTTTTAAATTTGTGCTATTTGTGCTTATTAAAATGTGCTCTGCGGGTCCAAAAAGTATCCAAAATAAATACTTGACGAGTGTTGTCCAAATTTTGTTCAAATACTACCGTGATCGGATAAAAATGGGCGTGAGATAAAAATTATTCCCCAGAGTTTTGAGACCCCAAAGACAGTGGCGTAGCTAGGCGTGGGTGAAGTGGGCCCCCGCCCAAGGCCTCGCCCCCGCCCGGACTTCTTGAGAGACCCTAAACAAACACGCTTTTAAATTTGTGGAGTTCTTTTCCGAGCGTAAAAGTGATGAAATTATTAGTCATCTGTGGTAAAGTCTGGGGGCTCCCAGACTTTACCACAGAGTTTACCACAGACTTTTTTTATTATATGATTTTGCTCTGTTTGATAAGAATAGCATAGATTTTCAACGGTTAAGATAATTTTTTTATTCTGGATTATTGTTACGATTTTCTCCTTGCAATCAGTATTGAGAAACCAATAAATGTCGGATATTGATAAGTTTTCTACTGGCACCAATGCCACCTGCGCTATTTTTATGTTTTAGTGAAATGCTTAAAACAGATAAGTCAAAGTTTGCGAAAACTTTGAAATCTGAAACAGAAATGGTGGAGCCAACAAATATCGACCACCATGCTGAATTTCACTGGAGAAGAAAATTTTTTACACAATTTACGTTAATTCCATGTGGCTCAATGCAACAGAGTCGGATTGCAAGGTCAGCATTTATATCGTTAACATGTTGTTAAGTAAAAATTAAATGAAATATCGTCTACCGCACTGGTTAGAATGAATAGCCTCTTTTTCCCGCACATTTTTATATCCTTCAGTTTTTGAATTTCAAAGCAGCCTTACAATCCTGACTCTTGACTGGTTTTTCGCAGGCAACCTTATACTAGTCGTTTTGTAATAAAATTATCTTTATTTTGATACATAATTTTTTTTGGTTACAAGATGGGTGAAGATATGGCAAAAAAATTAATTATTGAATTTTTAATTAAACATAGTCTTGACAAGATTTCATTAGGCAACCCATAACCGTTTTTTTTTTTTTTTTTTTAAATTTATTTTATTTCATAAGAAATAGATTCCGTCCAGTTACCTCATCGGTGAAGATCGCTTCCTATACGTATCCTGTACTATTAGCGCTTCTGTATATTTTCATGTTTGAAAAATTGTTATAAGGATACAATTATTGTGTATTTAAAAGTTTTCCTAGCGCTACCGCTGTCCGCTACAATTTATTTTGATTTCTGAAAGTTTTTATGTTTTGGTCGTTTTAGGTTCCAAAAATTCTAATATTAAATTCTAATATTAAAATTTTTCGGTGCCTTGAAACCCATAAATAAACCGATAAAGCGATCAAATCAGAAACTAGTTATCGGGGGCCTAGTTATCGGGTTGCTAAGTTGTGTTTTTCTTTCTTTCTTTTTTGCTCGTTACCTAATTTTCAGGGAGGCTGTTTTGAAAAAACATGAGAAGAGGGGCCTCGCAAAAGTAATTATTATTTTTCTTTTTTGGATCGTCGCTTAATTTTTAAGAGAGAAATTTAAAAAAGAAAATTAAAGGGGGCCTCACAAAAATTATCTTGCATACTCCCCACTTTTGTCTTGCAACGCCACTGTCCAAAGAAGATCTAAAATAAACGACTACATGAATTTTAAGCTTTTACTCAAATATTATTGAAGCCCCAAGAAAAATCAGTGTGAATTTAAAATTATGTTCCACGGCCCTTAAGTCCTAAGAAGAGCCCAAAATTGAAGCTTTCCCAGTGTTTCTACAACTATCAATATGGGTATCTACGCAAGGGTCTCAAGGTGTGAAAATCACTGTGAAAGAATTAATTTTGTACAGAATCTTAGAATATTTGGTTTGAAAGTAATCTCACTTTTTGACCAAATTTTAATTATTTATTGTTTCGTCATGTCTGTCCGTCTGTTTTATCATCATACTTTTCATATGTTTAGACTTATGAACAGGGCCGAACCTAGAGTTATTAGGTGGGGGGGGGGCAAGATAATTTTTGTTGTTAGCGCCCCCCGCAAGGAATAAAACTTTTTCGTAGAAAAGGAAGTGATGACAAAAAAAACGTCACCTAGACCCTATCATGAATGGTCACTGTCGATTTTTTTTTTGCTCATCACTTCCAAAATTTTTTTAATTTTACTACGCCAAAAACATTTTAAACATTTTCACCATTTTGGCGCCCCTAAAAGTTTCCAGGGGGGCACGTCCCCCCCCCCCCCCCTAGATCCGGCCCTGCTTATGAATATGAAGACTTGCATATATATACCAGAGATCTCACTTAATAAAGGGAAAAAATTTTCCTAGATATTTTGATGTACTTTTTCACATTGAAAATTGGGGATGAAAATTGCACTTCACGTATTCCATCGTGTGGAATATTATTAGCAACTTAATAAGGTATTTTTATGGTATTTAGTTATTTTCATATATTACTGAATCCTGTATTCCGATGATATTATACATAAAAAAATAATATAAATGATGAAGGTGCAAATTATAAAGTGTGGAGATAAAATACCATCATCATTATCTAATTATTTTAAGTCTTATAAAATTCGCTGTGTTATGCAGGATGCTGCGACAGGGGTATTTTCTATTTTTACTTTAGGCAAAGTTTTAAAATGTTATTATTTATTTGTGTTTTAATTTAGAGAAAGAAGATTTTTGGATTGGAGCGCAAAAAATTGATGACAATTTTGTATGGTTAACAGGGCATAAGGTCGATGCGGGTATGATTTTATGTAATATTACATTGTAGTGATTTATTAACATCTTTTTAATTTTTTCATTTTAGATAATTTATTAAATGAAACTTTGCTAAATAGAGAAACTACAGGGAGTGATACTGTGAAACCTGCAAAAATGTGCTTGGCAATTGCAAGACAATATCACGATGTACCACAGTTTGTGGACTTAGACTGTACTTTATTACGACCTTTCATCTGTGATCAAGGTATTAATTTTTTTTTTTTTGCTCCATATTCTGACAAATTGGGTAGAAAAATTTAATTTTTATTATTAATTTCATTACCTGTGTTGGCAATTAATCAACTGAGTTTTTTAATCGATTAATTTGATTAATTTTCTAATTTATTAAATATCACGATTAATTTAATCACAATTAAAAAAGAATTCGTAATCGTGATTACTTGTGTCAATCGTTAAAAGTTAATTTGATTAACCTGACTTATTGTTAGAAAATTTGTCAGTTTTTGTAAAAATCAAAATCCCAGGGTTGTGTGAATGGGAAAGATAGAGAGATAGATTGGCTGGAGCAAGCAAGCTTCCAGTCAGCTTTTTTAATACTATTATATTAGGACAACATACTATGTATAAATTGTTTATTCTCTTTGGAATACACGTCATCAGTTTTCTTTCTCTGTTTTATACAAGTTTTTTTATCTTCTCTAATTTTTTGATTTATGGCAATAATAGTCTTTTTGTAATAGGTAAATTTGGTCTATATTGTTAAATATATCTATCTGTTTCCGTATGACGTCATAAATATTTTAAAATATAGTTATTCACGATAAACGATTTTTAACTACTTTTAAATTAGTTGAAAAGAAATGCATACAATTTTTATTGCGATAACTAAAAAAAAAAGCTTAATTAACAGTACGACCATTTTTATGCTAATTTAATAATAATGGCAGCTAACATCATAAACAAGCTTAAATTATAAAAAAAGGATGTATGTATACAATTTCTGTTAACAATTATAGTATTTATTCTCTCACTTATATAAAATTGGATTAGTTTCTTTAGAATTACGGATTTATTTTTTTTCCCCATTCTTACCTTCAAATGATTTATTATTTATATAGAAAAAAAATATAAGTGGATGGTACAGGAAAAGAACTTTTATTATTTATAATTATTAAGGAATTTTATACGAGAATAAAAATTTTTAATTGAATTAGTAAAATTTGTCGAAAACTTGTTAAAGACTTCCATTATTCATTTCTCTTACCATTTTTATACTTTAATATCTCATATAGCTTTGGTATAAATAACAAAATCTCTACATAATTCATTGTTTACAACTGTGAAACATGTTAACTACAGAGCTACTGTGAACGTGAGAACTATTCAAGTACTTTCATTAGAAGAAACAAATCTGTAATTTAAATCCAAAGTACAAATACAATTAGCATTAAACAATTTTTTCTAGAACTACTCAATTGAAATAAAAATGTTGAAATATCGTCTTCACCTAAAAATCTGTTTTCTCCTCGTCACAGAATTTTTAATATTCTTTTTTTACAACATTTTCCGGATCTACAATTTTCATAAAAATTCCAGTTCATTGTTTTGTTTTCCCTCGGGAATAAGATATTTTGTCGTGATAAAAAGTAGGTTGTATCTTTCTATACCACCTCAATTATTGCTACACAACGTTTCAAGTCAGCTGGTTAAGCAGTTGAGGCCTAAAGACAAAACACTCAACGTTTTAAATACATTTTCCCTCGGGAGTCAGATAGTTCTCTAAAATAGAAGGTAACCTATACCTTTTATGTCTTTCCAGATATTACTGTGCAAAATTTAAAACTGATTAGTTAAGCTGTTGAAACGCAAAAACGAGATAAATATTCTCGCATAAATAATAATATCGTATTGACGTGTAAGATGGCGCACTTAACATTTAGATGGCTATAAAAAAATAACGGAAAATGCTATAGAAGTAAATTGTATCTATTGTAGTACCTTAATGATTAGTTAACGATGTGATAAAGGATTTTTATTATAAACTCAATACTGATCGAGTTATTAAAAAAATTCACAAAATGGGAAATGCCCACTCTTACACGACCGGTCGTGTAAGTGTGCACATTGAGGTCGGTAAGATGGCGCACTTACTAAAAAGCTTTGATTCTAGCACAAATCACATTTAAACAATCCGGCACCTACGTAACAGGTGAATTTCTTATGTTACAACTTCTCCATATTTTTCGTTATTCTGAACTTTGATCGTAAGTAACGGCGGATCGTAGCAAAAAAATAACGAAATTTTTTGAAGGTTTAAGTGAAGCAAGTTATGGGTATTCCAAACGAGTAGAAGAGCTATGACAGTACGGCGGATCACTACGTCGCCAAAAGTATGGAAATATCCTGAACCACGGTGTGCCCACACTTTTGCCGCCTTACTGTACTTAATACTATGGTACACTACCGTGACAAAAATGTGGGTACATCTTGGGTCAGGATATCCCCATACTTTTGACGAGGTAGTGTGCCGCCGTACTGTCATAGCTCTTCTACTCAAACGTAACGTGATTGTTAAAACCTACTTTTCGTTATCGAAACTTATCGATACGGAATTACTTATCATAAATTGATTACAACTGGTTAATTTAGGCTCCATGAGTCCAAATAATTGGGTCAGCAACAACACATTTTAAAAAAAAATTAATTTTTGTAACTTTTCGTAATGGAAAACTTTTGATCGTAAATATCTCGTAAACGATACGTCGTAGCGAAAAAATAATGAAAAATTTTTGAGGGCTTAAGCGAAGCAAGTTGTGGGTATTCCAAACATTTTGCGACTATTAAAATGTAGTTTTCGTTATCGAGAATTATCGATATCGAACTACTTCTTATAAATTGGTTATAATTGGTTAAATTTAGGCTCCACTAACTAATTCTATTGTTAATAATATCCCACTGATTTTATTAGCAATAGAATATTTAAAAAAAAACTACCTTTCGTTATCGTTAGTTTTCGTAATCGTAAACTTTTGATGTAGGAACTTGAGTTACACGAATTTACGTTGTACGAAAGTTTGCTGTATAGAACTCCTTAGAAAAGTTAAAGAAAAACATAATAAAGAAAACTATCGTGTAAGAATGAGTGAGTGTCTTACACGCCTTTGTACTGCGCCATTTTACACGCCTGTCCATTATCAACAAAATCATCCACGAAAGTGATCAAAGCTAGTTCGTGACTAACTTTACTAGCCTAAGGAACATTTGTAACTTTTAACTTGTTTCGACATAAACCGTAGTAACACATTCAAATTCGAGAAAAATAATATCAAATCGTACTAAAAATTTTAAACTTATCTAGAATATCGGGACTATGTCGTAAACCAATATCTTTTGGTGAGTAATTACAGATACCCGAACACTTCAAAACACGATTAACGTTGGTTACAAATTTCATTCCTGTTTCGAGAAAACAGGAGTGCGCACTTTTACCGACCGCGCCATCTTGCACGACCCTACCCTACACAGTATGATTGTATTAACTATGTAAGTATACAACATGCAAAAAAAGAAAATTCCAACATCACTAAAAACTCCTGGTTAAACTTTTTCCAATACCCTAACAGTGTACGTTTATCTACACCTGCTTTTCTCCACATTTTCCGTCGGAAATCAGATAGTTCCCTAAAATTTTATATCTTTTCCAAATATTACTGTGCAAAATTTCAAGTTGATTGGTTAAATTGTTGAGACACAAAAACGAGATAGATATTCTAGCATAAATAATAGTATGATTGTATTAACTAAGTATCAAATTTACAAATATGTATTTTCTCAATACCCAAACAGTAATCCTTTAGCTACAGCTATATTGTGATTTAGCACCTGATTTTTCTAATAAAAATTAATAGGCCAAGAGCCTAGCGTAAAAAATAAAGTTCAGTGTAAAATAATGCAAAAGTAGTTGTTTGAAACATTATCGAGGAATCTGATTCAACAAGGGAGTTCCATTTTAAACATACGCAAGTTGTTTGCTGTTTGGGTCAATATGAGATGTAAGGATCTCTTACAAAATCGATCCAAATTACAAAGAAACCTCAGAAAATTGAAAACTCAAAAAATTCTTAAACTTCATCAATTAGTAGAGGGTGGCTACTTAATAACACAAAAAATACCAGATGCTGCTAAAAAATGATTTCAGGGGGTAAAACACCGCCTCAGAATCAAAACTCAGAAATTTAAAATTTGTTTGTAGGTACATACCTTACAGAGTTCTAGTAATAGGTAGATACATATAATATAATTTTTCCATCTACACATTTTAAAGGAGTGAATTCACTCCTTCAACTGTGTACTTAAAAATTCAAAAATTGGGAAATTTTGTTTATATAATATATTATACAGAGTTCGAATAATAAATATTTATATTATTTTTTGCGTTCACAAATTTTTAACGGGTAAAACATTCCTTCAAATTAAAACTCACATAGTGTTTGAAAAATTATCAAAATTGGATCGGCTAGGACTCGAACCCGGATCTCTTGGTAGCAACCAAGAGATCGGAATTGGAGTGGCACTCGAACGAATGGTCGGTGGCCCAATTGGTAAGGCGCTTGGCTAGCAACCAAGAGCTCCGGGTTCGAGTCCCAGCCGATCCAATTTTCATAATTTTTTAAACACTATGTGAATTTTAATTAACATAATGAATTGGTCATACATGCCAAAGTAAATCGAGTGTTCAAGTATCAGCTAAAGCTGGACATCAAGTGAACATATGAATATTGGTGTATGTATAAAATACGGACAAAAGTCCGCTATACATTAATAATGTTTCACAGGCACTCGATAACATTTGAAATTAAAAAAAATCCTTCAAATGTGTACATAAAAATTTAAAAAATGATGGAATTTTGTTCACCCGTTAAAAATTTATGAACGCAAAAATAATATATTTATCATTGGAACTCTTTATAGTATATATAAACAAAATTTTCCAATTTTTAAATTTTTAAGTACACAGTTGAAGGGGTGATTTCATCTCCTAAAAATGTGTAGATGCAAAAAATAATGTTATATTTATAACAAGAACTCTTTAATAAGGTATGTATAAACCAAATTTCATAAATTCTTAAATTTTTGAGTTCAAACTTTGAGGAGGTGTTTCACCCTCTAAAATCGTTTTTTAGCGGCAGCTGATTTTTTTATGTTATTTAAGTATATTGCTATTAAGTATATATTTTCTAAAAGTCTTATCGACTGGGAAATATACTCCATAAACATTATTAAACGTTAGGCTCTTTATCTGTAAATCATTAATAGACAAATCGCTCAGCTGGGATATCTGTGTGAATATAATTATGTACTCACATTTGAAAAATTTGAGAACTACTTAGTTTGAAGTTTTGTATAATATAAGAATAATCAATACAATATTATTGACATATTAAAAAAAAAAAATTAAGAATTAAGAAATTTTGCCCATTGTAATTATAAAAATTCATATGATTCTAGTTTTGGTAATTTTCAGTTTCCAATTCAAGCTTTATTTTTAAATAAGTTTTACAAATTTTTAAAAGTAGTAGATTGATAAGCTCTTTTAAAACTTATCTGATTAGCTAACACACTAAATAGATCTAGAACTAAAATAGCTGAATTTCCGGAATTCTTTCTGGAAATTCGCTAGAAGGTACGGTTAAAATTTTTTATTTAATGACGGATATTTTCACGTTTAACTATTGTAGGAACACGTTAAAAGGTAAATTAGTCAATATGTAGATGTAGATATTAGTTATACCTATTAAGAGAAAAGGATGTATACCAGTTCGCTCCCGCGGTCAGATTTTAATATTATTTTGAAAAAGGGTCGTAGATTAGTTCGCTCCCGACTTGTTATCTACTGATAGGCAAAATTAATTACCTAAATGATGGTGGGGATAAGGGGTAGCAGGCAGATAGTAAGATGAAAAGTAACAGGCAGATAGTAAGATGAAAAGTAACAGGTAGATAGTAAGATGAACCTAACCTTAACTAACCTCACCACCTAGTTTTATATCAAAAATCGCAATATATTGTTAAAACTAACCAAACTAACCTAACCTTAGCTAACCTCAGCACCTAGATTTTATATAAAAAATCGAAATATATTGTTAAAACGAACTAAACTAACCCAACCACCTAGTTTTTATATAAAAAATCTAACGGGAGCGAGCTAGTATACGGTCTAGACGGGAACAAACTAGTATACTACCCTTCAGGGTTATCTGACCGCAGGAGCGAACTAGTGTGCTCCGAGAGGAAAGGCTTCTAAAAAAAATGTTTTGGTGCGTTATTTTCAAATAATTACAATATTGCCCGTCTTGGATTTGATAATCTAGAGTCACATACTCTATGTAATTCTTAATAGTTAAAGGGCCAAAAAACGATCATAACAAAAAAACTGTACAACTTTAATACATTTTAACGAATTCCTGAAACTTTTAGGCGATTTTATGAGGAGACATGGGCGGGGGTGTTTTCTTATCTCTTTTTCACTATTCTGTAGCGCTTCCTCAATTAAGACTTCGAAGCAAATTCTAAAATTTGCAAAATTTGTATGCTTGAGGTCGTCGACTTAATACTTACCATGCAAAAAACCTTATGATGACGAATGGGGTCATGAATGAAAAAAGCTTAGGAAGCGTTGTGTCCTATTATTCTTTAGGCAATTCGATCAAACATCAAATTTATAACCATCATTATATTTGAAGTGGTTCTGTAGGTATATGTCAAAAACATGCAGGAATTATGATGTCATATAAAAAAGAATATAAATATTTAGCTGTAGAGATCTTACGCTTTTTTTTAGTTAAGGATCATTATTGAAAAAATGTTCAGAAAGTAGAGGAAAATGGAAAATAGACATGGAAAGTCATGACGTATATTCCAAAGACACTAAACAAGTTTTACTTTTGTATCTAACATAGCCGCATCTCTACTTGTTAGTTATTATTGTATATAATCGTCACATCGTCTCGTTATATTTTGTTATATTTTGTTTACTTAATGCTCCTGCTAAAAAACAAATGATTGCTGAGTGGGAAGAATTTTATGAGAAACTTTCGGATATCTGTATGATCCTTGGATAGTGAACTAAATGTAAACAAGTTCTTAGAATTTAATCGAAATTAAAAAATAAAAATAAAAATAAAAAATAAAAAAATTAAAAAATCTGTTAACGCGTTTTACTTAAAACTATATTTTTAGATCAGTGCATAGGCTACAGCCCGTAGTCCTCTCTTCACTATAATGTCCAAGGGCGCCTTGGAAGTGCAACAATTTTTTTGTAGCCACTAAATTTAAAAAATTCACCCCGTTTAAATTTTAATATCTTTTTACAGGCAAAAATAACAAAAAAAGACATTTCTTATAAAATAATCGTCATCGGGAAGAAGGGAAAAACGGAAAAAGTATTTTTTTTATACTTAAAGGAATGCTTGATAATGTGTAGATCGATTGCATATAAAATTTCGCTAGAAAAAATTATTGAAAATGTGTCCTTTTTTAAGTTCTAACCCTGAATAACTCCTAAATAAAACAATTTAGTTTTAAAAAGAAAATAATATCAACTTGTTTTCTTTTTTTTAATTTTTTAAGCTGAATTAATTAACAAACAAATATATTTCAGCGGTTCAAGATACATCCAGTCCAATAATTGAGCAGGTACCGGTTACTTACAACGGCAAGGTGTACATCCCTTTCTACGGACGTGTAAGGATAATTAAAATTAATTTATTATTATATTTAGCTAAATGCAGGGCCAGCTTGGCCAATAGGAGCGGGAGATTTTTAGGGGCGGTAAATTTTTAAAATAGGGCGGAAAAATGAGTAATTAACGTTTTTTTTTTTTGCTCGTCACTTATTTTTTTTAAAAGATAGTTTGTAAAAAAGGTAGGAAAAGGGGTGGCAAATTTTTAAAACAGGGCAGAAAAATTTGTGATTGACGTTTTTTTTAAGATTTACTTTTTTTCAAATAAAACGTAGGGGCGGCATTTTTCAAGATGCCTAGGGGCGGACTCAGGGTTAATCCGGCCTTGGCTAAATGTATTACTGAAATAGCTAAATGATAATGAGAATGACAAAGAATGTTTGAATAATATACACGTCATCAATTTTCTTTTTCGGTTTTGGACAACTTTTCTTATCTTCTCTAATTTTTTTAATTTTTAGCAATAATAACCTTTAATTTGTAGAAGATCGATTTGGTCCATAACGTTAAATGTATCTCTACCGTTTTGTATGATGCTATGAATATTTTAAAACATAATTATTCACAATAAACGATTCTTAACGACTTGTCAGTTAGTTGAAAAGAAATGCATACAATTTTTATTGTGATAACAAAGCTTAGCAAACTGTACGCCCATTTTTATGCTAATATAGTAGTAGTGGTAGTTAAATCTACAGACAAGCTTAATTTATAAAAAAACGCCGTGAACAGCGGAGCCCCATCACGGAAGTCGAATTTTTCCTTTTATCTTCGGTATTGAGTGTCTACAAGCGAAATATAATTGAAAGTCCACAAGCGATTTGTAATTTTGGTGGTTTCAAAACTGATGATGAGTGTCCGGTTGATCGGGGCTTTAAAAAAAGGTTTTAAGTTTTTAAGGGCTGAATCTCAGTAAATTTCAATTTTGTGCCGATAGCAGTTAACAGAGAAAAAGCCAACACAATTCGTACGAGGGCATTTCTATCCATGCTTATCCGCCAATTGCCTTTGTGTTTTATTTTTAAATATTAAAAAAGAAACTTAAATAGTAAACTGGAAGGCTTTTATGAAGATATTTTTTCTTTCCAAAAAAATCCAAATTTTCTATTTTATAAATAATAAAAATTCAAAATTCCTAATTTATAAATAAACAGTGACTTTAATAACATTTTCAAATTACTTAATATGTATGTATTTCATTTGTTAAAAAATTGTATTCACCTTTTTTTAAATTTTTTAAAATTACTATTCGCCTACTTGTTAGTCGAATTTTCTCCGAAAAATTAGACTTATACAGTCTATACGATAAGAGCTGCGAGAGGCGAGAGTAGGGGCGCTATCCGTTTTCGGACCCGTAGAACACGAATATGTAGAAAAAAATGTCTGATATATATATATATATATATATATATATATATATATATATATATATATATATATATATATATTCCCGCCAACTTTTAATTTGTGTAGGGCCCCCCTATGGAAGTTAAGAGATGAAATTTGGTAAATGGGGCTCATTTTCGAGGCACCTCATACTATCAAAGTGGGGTCAAATTTTGGGCAAATTTTTTTTCTGACCCGACGTTTAAGGGGGTGGTGGGGGGCGGAAAAGCAATAAAACTTTTCCAAACCGGTTTTAAATAATGTTTCGGTCAATTATCTACAACATATCCAAAATTCAGCTTCCTAGGATGATTTGGTGGGAGTAGAGGGGGGAAAAACGATTTTCGCTGGATCTAACAGGCCCCCAGCCCCCCAGAATTAACGTAGAGTGTTGAAATTTGGTGTGTTGATAAAGTTCGTACCTAGGTTGTGCTTTTTGGAGGTTTTAATATTTTACCCCCACCCCCCTCATTAATAAGCTACAATTTCATGCATTTTCGACGTTTTCGAAGTTTGTACCACTCGCACAGGTCACCCAAATAAACCTAGAGGGCTGAAATTTTGTATTCGGATTGAGTTAGTATCAAGGGGGTGCCTTTTGGGGGTCTCGACGTTTAACCCCTACCCCCACCATTTTTATACCTAATAAAACATGATTTTTCTTGTTTTTTAACAGTTTCGTTCGGGTCAAAATCTCCCCAAATAAACCTAGAGGGCTGAAATTTTGTGTACAGGTTAAGCTAATAGCCAGACACTGTTGTTTGGGGGTTTCAACTTTTAACCCTTACCCCCACGATTTTTACGCCAATATTTCCTTAATTTTTTTGCTTGTTTTCTAACACGTCTAGAGACTCTCTAAGGAAACCTAGAGGGCTGAAATTTTGTACGTGTATTCAGTTAGTATCCAGCTAGTACCTTTTAGGGAGTCCACATTACTTTTCCCCCCACTTCTTCCATTTTTACATCGGAATTGAATGCTATTGTTAAATGTGTTTTAAATGCATTACTTTTATTCTAAATACAAGTAGGCGAATAGTAATTTTAAAAAATTTAAAAAAAAGTGAAAACAATTTTTTAACAAATGAAATACATACATATTAAGTAATTTGAAAATGTTATTAAAGTCACTGTTTATTTATAAATTTGGAATTTGGAATTTTTATTATTTATAAAATAGAAATTTTGGATTTTTTTGGAAAGAAAAAATACCTTCATAAAAGCCTTCTAGTCTACTATTTAAGGTCCTTTTTAGCGAATTTCCAAAACTGGAAATTCAGCTTTTACGCCAGGTGTCATGGTGCGACCTAAGCCCGAGACCATATCAGAAATATGTTTTGAGGTCCCTAGAATACGAAAATGATATTCACTAAAATTTATATATATATATATATATATATATATATATATATATATATATATATATATATATATATATATATATATATATATATATATATATATATATATATATATATATGTATCCGCGCGATAACTCTCGAACGAAACATTTAATGCTTATGAAATTTTGTGTGCGAATTCGATTTTCCAAATCGTTGGATGAGTTCGTTAGCCAGACACGTCGGATGCCCAGAAGTAGGTTTTCCGGGCGTTTTTTGTCAACAAAATGAGTTTTTTGCCAGAATTAAGCAATTTTTCAAATTTTTTTTTACACTAAGCCATTGTAAAAGGTAAAACGCATAAAAAATGTTTTTATACCGTTGCTCTAAATTACTTACTTTTCGAGAAAAACTAGGAAATATGTCGTTCTCCATTTCACTCGCACTCGCATTCTTTTTTTTTCTGTCTCATTTTTTGCGAGCTAAATTCGAAAAAAGCCGCTTTATAAGTAGCGTGTCATGATTTTTTTAATCCAATTTAACGATTCGGCTATATTCTATTTCTCTGTCAGTTAAATGTTTTTATAATGTATCTCTGTTCCATTTTTTTTTACAAAAAAAATCCCGACGATATCTGTTATGTGATATGATCAGAATTTAGATTATATTTACACCTTCCTAAAATTAATAAGAGTTTGCTTCAATCGTATAAAAATTACGTTAAATCATATTCAAACAATAATATTTTTACGTAATTTTTTATCCAATTGACAATACAGTTATGATTAGAATTGTATAATCAGAGCATTCTAATATTAAATAATTTTGCACATTCAATTTTTTTTTTTAACAAAGAAAAATTTTTTTAAATTTTGACACATTCTTTTATGAAATTTCGATTAAGAAATATTAAAAAATTTTAAAGTGAATCATTTAAAAAGAGTTAAAAATAAATTAAAAAGGAAACATTTCTCTATTTTAACATATTTGTAAAGAAAATTTTACAGTTTACTTACAGTTTTTTGAAAAAATGTAATAACATTTTTACATACAATAAAGATTATATTTGAACGGTAGGAAATCCACAAATTTTTTTTTATTTCTTTAATTAATTATTAAATTTGGTTTTAGAAGAAAATCTTCGTCTAATTCGCTCCAAGCCGAAAGTATAGCCACTAATAAGGACATTCCACTGTTAAAATAAATGGAAAATATATTGAAATTTATTTAATGAAAGCCATTCATACACATTTTTAAAATATCCTTTTGAATTATATAACAAATAAAATCTGTGTAAAAAAATCTAATTGACGTGTTTTTTCTCAATTTGCTAATATTAAGTAAGGCTCGTTAATTAGGGAGTGATTGTGTTAAAATTTTAATATAAAATATGGTAATTTTAACCCTCTTTAAAAGAACATTTCGATTTTAACAATAAAAAAATTTTAAAAAGTGTTTTCGTTTTTCCCGGATTACCAAAAACTGTTCATAGGCATATCTGTGACTAAAGTTGCCTCCCTTTCTTAAGAAAATAAAGTATTTTTAAAATTTTGTGCAAAAGAATAAAACACAATTAACGAAAAAAAAGTACGCGTTTCCATATTTTTAAGATTTTGTAGTACAAGAAAATCCTTATAAATTCATCATATCTGTTATTGCATTTACTAGCTTTTACGCAATTTAATAAACAAAAGTCTGAAAATGGACGTAGAATCTCACTGTTATTAATTATTATGTCTTAGTCTTTTGAAAAATTATTTTTTGAACTAAAATAAGAATAGGAGGAATATAAACTTAGGGGTAAACGACAGGAGTATATAAACTTTATTTTAGATTCTACGTTTATTTTTACAGAAAATCATCAAGTACCTATTATTTCTTTTTTGAATGTATAAATACAAAAAGTTCGAAATTATTTTATATTAGAATTTCAATTTTGGTCGACCCTACGGGTTGTCCCCATTTACTCTTTTCTCGTCTCTTTTGACCCCAATTTTTCATAGAGAAGAAATTATACGATTTTTGTTAATTTTTCAAAAACCACCGATATTTTTAAATTTTTTTGGATACTGCTGATAAAGTGACCATCTTCGCGTAAATTTTTAATATATTAAAGATTAGGTACTCATAAAATAAATACAAAAAAATACGGTGTGAAGTCGGAATGCGTACCTATTCATCCTTGTCTACGGTAGCACATTTTTTATTGACATAAATATTAGAAACGCAGGAAAAGAGACCAGGAATCAACATAGAAGTGGATTATGGTACGATATATTTTCTGAAAAAAGTGCTTAGGACCAAAGTTATAGAGTTCAAAGTGATGCACTTGATGATCTTGAAGCACTTGACTCTCGTGATGCACTTGACTTTGAAGTTGACCTTGAGGTCAATTTCCAAAGTCATTTGAAAATCATTTAATATTTTTCAAAAGGAGTAGTTTACTTTTCATCCCTAAATGGTTCAAAGTATATTCGAACGAATTTCACATGCAAGATAGAAAATAAGTGATCAAGAAGTAATTTTGAAAAATACTTGCTCAATCGCAATCGGAAAAATAATAGTTAATCATATGTTGAATTGAATTCCTAATATGATAACTATAGAGTAGCAATAAAAATTTTAAAAAATTTTGAAAATTTCTAATATAACATAAAGTTAATGTTTAACTTACAATTGGAGTGATATTAAATCTTTTCTTAACTTCTAAAATTACTTACAAAAATGTTTTCTTCTAATTTTTTCTATAAATTTGCGCCTATTTTTTCATTTCGTCAGGTTTTTATTTTTTTTATTTTAGAAAAATAACGCAACAAATCAATTTTGAAGATAGATTGAGTCAATACATGAAATTACTGCTTATAGGTACAGGATATGGTCAAAGTTCGGCAATGGCTAATCATTTTCAACTGACCTTGAAAATCGATTTCAGGGTCACTATCAAGTGCATCGCTTTAAATTCTACAAATTTGGTACTCAGCCCTTTTTTCAAAAAATATGCCGTTTCAAAAATATTTAGCTATAACTGTTTTCATCTACAGAGGTTGAATGGTGTTTTCTACCCCTAAAAAGCGTATTTAGCCGAAATAAAAAAACACGTATTTAATATTTTTCGCTGTTTAATAAGTATGTTAAGTTTCATTCAAATTGGCAAGTATTAGTTGGGTAGTGTTATTTGTCAGAATGTTTTGCCGATCTAGTTTTTTTCAATATTTCTTTGCTCGTTTTCAGAATTTGTATTTTAATTTCTACGGACAAATAACTCATTCTTTTCTTTGATTTTAGTAACTTTTATTTGCTGATGTTGACCATTAATTGATCGAAACATATCAAATATTTTTCAATGATTTTTTTAGCGAATGTCGAAAATTTTGAAAATTTTTTCACCGTTAGTAAGTTAAAGTATTTGAATTCATTAAGTAATTAAATGATGTCCACAAGAACCTTACGAACTACCATAAGTTATATGAGATCCCTAGGACCCGTTTTTTACTGTTAGGATAAACTTTTTACAAAAATTATTTTAGATGAATAAAGGTTATGTTGTATGATTTCCGCCAGGGTTTACTGTTCCCATTATTGTAAAAAATAAACTAACCGACCGATTTTGAAAATTTTTTCACTGTTAGAGAACTAAATTATTTTAGATGGATACAACTATGCTGCACAAAGTCCGTTCGGGTTCTTGGGTTCCAAAAATATCAAAACTAATTACCCAGCCGATTTTAAAAAATCTTTTACTCTTAGAAAGCTAAACTATTTTAAATAGGTACAGTTCTTAGATGAGATCCGCCAGTCCCCAAAATTTGGAAATTCGCTATGTTATGCAGATGCTGCGACAGGGGTATTTAATACTTAAAAATAAAACACGAAGGCAATTGGTGGATAAGCATGGGTAGGAATGCTTTCGTACGAATTGTGTTGGCTTTTTTCCTGCTAACTGCTATCGGTATAAAATTTAAATTTAGGGGAGAGCGGGGCTATACCGTACAGCGAGGCTAAACCGTACACTCATTTTTCGTGTCTAGATTTCAAGCTAGACAAGTCCAATCGTTGTCGCAACCTAGCGCCTGACCGCGGAAAATCACAGGATTGAGTTCGTTCCGCTGTGCGTATAAATGCCAATATGACGGTGAAAAAACTTGTTTTTATTATTTCTCTTATAATTTTGGGGCACTGACAAATAAGAGTTGTGTGGAAAACCTTTACTTATGAGCTAATAGCGATAAGATCATGAGAAATTACTTTTCTTAAGCTCTCTCTTGATCACTAGTGAAGACTAGTTAGGCGACGGAATTTGAGGTTAGGTTATGAAACTCCCACAAGGTACAGGATGGGGCTAAACCGTACAGAAGTGTACGACTTAGCCCCAAATGGTTGGTAATTATGCACTTACGATGTGCATTAGAAATGTATATTTTTTTAAATTTTAAATGAAACTAGAGACAAAAATAACAGATTCTATGTTTTTATTTTTTTGCGGACTCCTTGACAAATAATTAAAATATTGATTTAAAATTGTCGTCTGATTCAATATTATTTCAGACATTTTTCATATATGTGTGAGCGTTCTATGTATGTGTAGTAGTGTTACTACATGCATACTCTTTCTTTATTGGTTTTTTAATGGCGGTATGTTTTTAAAATCATTGGCGCGCGAAAATTTAAAATTGACAAATATATAATTTGTTGTTGTTGTTAGTGTTGCTAATGTTGTTGTTGTTAGTTGTTCCTTTTGTATTTTTTAGCTAACAATACGTGATTTAAATAGATTTTGTTTTGTTTTAAATTAGTAGTTAAACTTACCCTAATTAAAAATAACTAAATTAATTGTTAATAAAATTCATATTAATTTTAATTGTGTTTTCAAAAGAAAATTTATAAATCTGTCCTAGCTAGAGCACTCTTAAATTACAAATACTTATTTATAAAGTGTGAAAGAACTATAAATGGGACTGATTTTATTTTATATTTTACCAATTTTGTTGGTATCATTTGGTATTTAGTAATATAAAAATTTGAGGAATGTCCTTGTTTGCTTTCACCTGCATTAACTGGTGTGGTTATATGCAGTTTAATAAGCAAACAAATTTTGCTCTGAGAAGACAGAATTTTTGTTATCCTGTATCGTTTACCTCCCTAAACCAGCCCCGTCCTGAAGAGTTTTGTTCAAGTGTACTCGTTATCCTAATGATTATTCACTGTGAAGGTGAATATAATTGCCCTACTGCAACATAAAATGCATGTAAGCGGGACTCTAAATCTGGATATTTACGCTTAAATAAGTACTCAGCTAAATATCCAGTAAAATGTACCGATTTACCTCCATACCGCGGAATATTTGCGCGAACTTCTCGCCACACTCTTTCGATGGTATTTGTATGCGCACCTGATACTGGATCGACGAAGTTATAACTATGATTTACGGTAAGATGTTCGAAATCTTCCGTACTTAAGCTATGGTAAGCTTTCCAACAATCTGATATAATCGTTGTATCTGGTTCTATGTACTCTCTGATAACTTGCAACAAAGTGGCAAAATTCCTTTCTGCTACAGGTACCAAAAAAGTACGACCATTCCCTCTTTCTATACCCCCAAAAACCCACTGTCCCTTAATAATTCGACCACGGTGATATTTTCGGCGCCCGAACTTCGCCTCGTCAATTTCTACAATTTTTCCTGAACCACCGATTTTACTGCTATTATTTATAAGTGAAAAAATAAAAACTTCGCGACAATAGGAATACCAACTGACCATTGTATGTTGTGAAATTTTTAAATTTCGACAAATGAAATCTTGACGAGGTGGTTTCATGAAAAGTAAAGCGGTTGTGAGCCGCCAAATTGTAATTAGGTCTAAATGAGAATTTTCAATAAATGTATTAAACCTACCACTTTGAAAAAACCTACATCGTTGAGATGTATTTTTTGGTGTACGCTTAAAAGTTCTAAAACAACGAAAATTTAGATTTGAATCGAGTACACATTTCATTTTACAAGTCGGACAGTAACATTCGCCTAAAAGTACACCATGCCGAATTAAAAAATTTTTCACGTCCTCAAAATTAAACGCGGCACTATCCCAAAATAAAATAAATACTACAACCCTCGCATAAATTAAACGAGTTACCCGAGCTAACCATTATCCCAACAATATTTATAATCGTAAATGATCTATAATTGCCAATAAATGCCCAGAAATATTAAAGTCTGAATGCACTGGACTCTACAAACAGACTGATTAATTGTTGGCTTGCTGGTCATTTATATTGTTCTTAAACGTCAGATGGATTTTTCTAGAATTTATATGACCGTCACAAAAAATTTGAATGTTAAACAATCAACAATTAAATAGACCATTTTAAAATTTAATAACGTTTTACTGAACATTACAAACAAACTGGTTCATTGTTAACCTGTCGTTTCTTTATATTTGATATGCGTACGTTAATAAATTTGTAACAAAATTTTCTAGAGTTTCTATACCATCTATAAAATTTAAAAAATCAGAATTTTCCAAAATTAAAAGAAAAATATTACAAAACTTTTTGATAAAATGTTAAAATATACTTTTATTTGCAGCAGCTACATATTTGTGGAATATTAGAATCTAATTCAGTGTTTTGTCAAATGTTATGCATTTTAAACTTCCGCGCGCGAATTATTTTAAAAACATACCGCCATTAGAAAACCAATAAGGAAAGAGTATGCATGTAGTAACACTACTGCACATACATAGAACGCTCACACATATATGAAAAATGGCTGAAATAATATTGAATCAGACGACAATTTTAAATCAATATTTTAATTATTTATCGAGGAGTCCGCAAAAAAATAAAAACGTAGAATCTGTTATTTTTATCTCTAGTTTGATTTAAAATTAAAAAAAATATACATTTCTAATGCACATCGTAAGTGCATAATTACCAAATGGTTATATGGTAACATTAATAAATTGTAGTTAATGTAGGAAATACAATAAAGTCTGCCGAGTCTGCAAATAATTTTACTTTTGATTTTTGTTTAAATGTATAAACTTTAAATAAAATACTTTCGTTCTCTAAAATTTATCACTTTTTTTGATAAAAGTTAACCTAACACTTTTTATACTTTTATAAGCTGAACTAAATATACCGATAATACAAGTTACGTTATGTTGTTTCTTAGTTGAGTCGACAATAAATAATAAAATGTGTTTTCTACAATAATTTATTGCATTACTCTTATTTACTTCCTTAACAAGATGATTTTTTTACAATAATTTATTGCATTACTCTTATTTACTTCCTTAACAAGATGATTCTTTTACTGTACGGTATAGCCCCTCCTACCGTACGGAATAGTTCCGACCCCCGGGGCTATTTCGTACAGAGACACTTTTTTGTAATTTAATTTAAATATGTAAACAGTGGAATAATTCAAATTTCTTTGTGTGAAATCAGTAGCCAATTGTCCAAATTATATATTGCTAATTTTCTTATTATTTTATACTCGATATTAGATGAACAATAACAGCTCTCCCTTAAGTGTACGGCATAGCCCCGCTCTCCCCTACTGAGATTCAGCCCTTAAAAACTTAAAACCTTTTTTTAAAGCCCCGATCAACCGGACACTCATCATCAGTTTTGAAACCATCAAAATGGCAAATCGCTTGTGGACTTTCAATTACATTTCGCTTGTAGACATTCAATACCGAAGATGAAAGGAAAAATTCGACTTCCGTGATGGGGCTCCGCTGCTCACGGCGTTTTTATTTAGAATAAAAGTAATGCATTTAAAACACATTTAACAATAGCATTCAATTCCGATGTAAAAATGAAAGAAGTGAGGGGAAAAGTAATGTGGACTCCCAAAAAGGTACTAGTTGGATACTAACTGAATACACGTACAAAATTTCAGCCCTCTAGGTTTCCTTAGAGAGTCTCTAGACGTGTTAGAAAACAAGCAAAAAAATTAAGGAAATATTGGCGTAAAAATCGTGGGGGTAAGGGTTAAAAGTTGAAACCCCCAAAAAACAGTGTCTGGTTATTAGCTTAACCTGTACACAAAATTTCAGCCCTCTAGGTTTATTTGGGGAGATTTTGACCCGAACGAAACTGTTAAAAAACAAGAAAAATCATGTTCTTTTGGGTATAAAAATGGTGGCGGTAGGGTTTGAAAGTCTAGACTCCCAAAAGGCACCCCCTTGATACTAACTCAATCCGAATACAAAATTTCAGCCCTCTAGGTTTATTTGGGTGACCTGTGCGAATGGTACAAACTTCGAAAACGTCGAAAATGCATGAAATTGTAGCTTAAAAATGAGGGGGTGGGGGTAAAATATTAAAACCTCCAAAAAGCACAACCTAGGTACGAACTTTATCAACACACCAAATTTCAACCCTCTACGTTAATTCTGGGGGGCTGGGGGCCTGTTAGATCCAGCGAAAATCGTTTTTCCCCCCTCTACTCCCACCAAATCATCCTAGGAAGCTGAATTTTGGATATGTTGTAGATTATTGACCGAAACATTATTTCCAACCGGTTTGGAAAAGTTTTATTGCTTTTCCGCCCCCCACCACCCCCTTAAAAGTTGGGTCGGATCAAAAATTTTCCCAAAATTTGACCCCACTTTGATAGTATGAGGTTCCTCGAAAATGAGCCCCATTTACCAAATTTCATCTCTTAACTTCCATAGGGGGGCCCTACACAAATTAAAAGGTGGCGTAATATATATATATATATATATATATATATATATATATATATATATATATATATATATATATATATCAGACATTTTTTTTTCTACATATTCGTGTTCTACGGGTCCGAAAACGGATAGCGCCCCTACTCTCGCCTCTCACCGTTCTTGTCGTATAGACTGTATAAGTCTAATTTTTTCAAGGAAAAATTCGACTAAAAAGGATGTACCAATATAATTCTGTTAACACAATATATATACATAACACATTATATATATATATATATATATATATATATATATATATATATATATATATATATATATATATATATATATATATATATATATATATATATATATATATATATTAGGAATTTAAAGAATTCCTGTGCTACAACTTTAAGAAAACGTTTATCTTAGGTAATAACATAATTTCTATGGATAAAATGTACTTAAAAGTGTTTCTGATAATGTTATTGTTTTATAATAATCAATTAGAAAGTAGAATTTGTCAAGCGGACAATTCGAAATTTAAAAAAATTATACATACCTATTTAAATTAATAATTCATTAATCATAAAACTTATTGAGTCAAAATGTATTTCTTTCAATTCAAATATACTAAATATAGTTACTTATAATTAGAGTGACATAGTTTTTCCTTGATAAAAAATGAAAGATCGATAAAACAGGACTGAAATAGAAAGCTTAATTAAAGCCAGAATCTTCTGAGCATTTTTATGTTTCTGGCTACGTAGATGCCGTTTATGTGACTTTTTCTATCTTCTAAGTCTACGAATAATAAAAAATTAATGTTTTTATAGCATCTTTTTCTTATCATTACTCTGAGTTCATTTTAATTTTGAATTATTTTTGAAAATCTACGGTTTTAAAATACTTAAAACAAGAAAGCTAAATATTCGACAAATTATATTAAGAACTAAATAAAACAAACATATCTTTTATTTTAATTTTATTTTAAATAAAGCAATACAAAATTTACTAATATGAGGTTATGTTACAAAAACAAACGGACATAACCGAAAACATAAATTTTTATTAATCACTACTAATTATACAAGATTATGTTACAAAACTAAATACAATTCACTGAAACACAATATTCTTATTAGTCAGTTTCAAACAAACACAAAATTTTATCATAAACGTACAAATTTATTAGAAATGTATATATTTACACTATTATCCAATATACCAACTACTAAAATTTTTAAGAATGTGAACAGTAAGAAATAAACAAAATATTAATTAATGAATAAATGACTTATTTGACAATTTTAATGTGACATATATCTTTTTAAAAGATATAAATAAAAACGTAACACGAATTTTAAAATGACTTCGCCAAGAAATGCCGGCCATTAACTTTGTAAATATTCAAACAATGAAATAATTAAAACGAATAAAAATTAGAATGTAATAATCTCTTTGAATTTTTCTGATTGTTGCCAAATTTAACGAAACGATGAAAAAAGTTCGAATAAAAAACGATACAGCTAAATAAATTTTAAAATTACAAATAACAAAGTCATTTATTTTTAAAAATAATACAATTTACTTTTTAATTTTAATAAGAAGAGGCATTAACAAATAAAATCGATCTTTTTTAAAAAGCTGAAAACTGGCAACACTAGATTTAAACGTGTAAAAGGTAAAAATAAGAATCGACAAACGTTTTTGACGTCTCCGGACGTGTCCTATACAAATACATTGGAACATTCTTTTTTTTAGCTTTATTTCTTTCACTATTGCAATTGCGTAAATTTTAAATCTGCAGTTTGTTTTTAGAAAAGAATGGAAAATTGATTTGTTTCGAATATAAGATCGCTTGATGATCAATTATAATGTATTGGGGTGTATAAGAAGGGTGGTAGCAGTGGCTGTATTTCGGCTAAAATATGGAGTTAAAAAGTTATAGATTTCGGGACGCGACTAAATGACTCAAAAGTGACTCACAAGGAGATGCACCCAGAGTGAAATTCGGGATTTTGATGAAACTTCGCTGGTGTGTAGTATAGGTAAAAATAAGGGACCCGTATTTTTTTCTTATCGGCCATAGAAGTCCCAAAAATTGTCGTATTTCTTTAGGAGACTTTGGAACAGGATAAGTTTTAACAATAGATGTCTTTTCCGGGTCTGGGTGATGTACCAGTTTTACTTACAATGTATCCCAGATACTTTACCGATTCAGCCAAAAAAGTACATTTTTTTAATTTTAGTTTTAAATTTGCTTCTTTAAGCCTGTTAAATACATTTCTCAGTTTTATTAGGTGCTCATCAGTTTTTAGCGAATACAATTATGTCGTCAAGGTAAACTAGACATTGTTCATACGTCAGTCCGGACAAAGTAGCGTTCATAAGTTTCTGGAAAGTTGCTGGAGCATTAATTAACCCAAAACGCATGCGTAGAACTCATAATGACCATCAATAGTTGAGAAAGCAGTCTTAGGAATATCATCAGGATGAACGAGTACCTGCCAATAACCAGATAATAAGTCCAAAGTGGTGAAAAACAGTGAATCTCCTATTTGATCTAACGTTTCTTGAATATTTGGCAGTGATAGATATTCCCTGACCGTAATTGCATTTAATCAATGCAAACCCTAACTTTTTGTACTTCCCCGTCAATTGTTTTACTTAGTACCATAACTACTGGAGCAGACCAGGGTGAATTTGATTCTCTAATAATTCCTTGTTCTAACATTTCATCAATTTGTTTCTTAAGTTCTTGTCTTTGAGCGAAGGGTATACGATAAGGTGCTTTGGTATTGGGTGTTTCAGAAGTAGTAATTATTCGATGTTGTATTTTAGAAGTATGTGTCAACTTAACATTTCCTACATCAAATATTTCAATAAATTCGTTAAGTAATTTCTTTAACCTTGTTTTCTCATTTTCAGATAAATGTCCTAATTCATTAACCTTCATATCGATTGATTCCTTATTAACTTTATTAATTGTGGCCACTAATTTAACATTTTCAGTAACATTTTCATTTTTAACTTTTCCATTAAAATTCATGGTTCCCCTATTTACTTGTAACATACCCGGGTCCTTTACCCTATTAACATTTTCATTAAAATTAACTTTTTCCTCATTAAATTTTACATTTTCCACGTATTTACCTACATTTTTCCTTTTTCTCACTTTCTTATTAGATTTAACTTTTTTACCGTTGCTAGCTATGATTTCTGCATTTTCCTTTACAATACATTTATTTTCATTTTCATTATCACTTAATTCTTCGTCGACGATTACTTTTTATGCGCACGCGATTTCAGTATTTTTATCTAATTCAATTTCTTCATTAGTTAGATTTACAAATTTAACCTAATATTCGAGACATAACATAAAGTTCGAGCTATTAGTAATCCGTTAATAGGTAATTGGACTGGCTCAACTACAATCGTCAGGTCATCAGAATTTATATCCGATATTGTACCTGAAATTAATTGTATACAACGCGGTGGTACTTTCACAGAAGAAGTCAGAATGATGGTGTGGGTGCCATCCACTCCGTCACTCCGATCTACTCTACCATTATTCCTTGTCCATGGCACGGATAGTCCTAATGGGATTTCCCTGCTGCATTGCTGAACCGACTTTTCCCTATTTATTTGGTTCACACAGCCTACCTCGTTATGTTTACTCTCAAATTTTTGGCTAATTTTTCCTTTTACATTTTCATTTCCTACACAATTTTCACTAGCATTGATATTTTACTTTAATACTTTTGCTCTATTTTCCGGTTTCCTAACCGTTCGTTCAGTTTTCACAATGTTGCTAATTACCTTATTACATAACAATTTTTCATTATTGTTTACTACAGATTTATTTTTGTTAGGCCCTATACCTGCCTTTATATTTTCCTCATTTACTTTATGAATCTTATTTTCATCTACAATTCTAATTTTACGATTAACACAATTTGTTGCATTGCTTTCGTTGGCGCATACTTCTCCTAATTTTTGATTAAATTCATCATTCAATTCAACCTTGCTACTAGTTCTATTTTTAGATTTTTCACTATACAGTTCGTTGACATCATCATCTGGGTTAATTATATTCAGATGTACAGTTGAGTCCCTCAAATTACGAACACGTTCCGTTTCATCACTAATTTCCGTTTGATCAATTATATGATTTGCTACTTTTATAGAATCCGAATATAAAATTACCCTTTGCTCAATACCCTTAATTTTTAGATCTAATTCATCTAACCTTTGACACATTTGTTCTAACTTATCTAACACTAATTGGTCTAGCTCCTTATTTTCAACATAATAATTTCTAAAATATTCCGTATTTGTAAATTCTGTCTTAATTGGTATTGGTGAATTCCCTAATTGTAATATATTTTCGTCAAAATAAATGCGTGCATTAAAATATTGTAACCTATCACGGCCAATTATACCGTCTACGCGTATTTTGAAAATATACCCGAAGTCAGAGCTTATGACGTCACTGACCGATCTAGGATCGGGTATAATTTACAAAACAGAAACTAACAAAATGACTCTTTAAAATATACCTCATTTCAGAGCCAAAATCGGGTATATTTTCAAGTACAAGAATACTACTATGAGAATTTGAATATATACCCAACAATAAATTAGTGTAATCTTATATATACAGTTATACTAATAAGGTATATTTTCAAACTTATTTCAACTGTAATTTATACTCGATCTTCACAAAAAAAAATATGCACATACAAGATTTAAAACAAGATTTACTTTGTTGCAAACAAAAAAAATCGTTACAATTTTTTGAAATAATTTTTAACTTCTTCTTTCTTATCTTAATTCTTAATTGTTAGCGTGTGAGTTAAACGTGCAAAATTTGTTTAAAATTGAATAATGATTAATAAAACAGATTTACAAGGATTTTTTACAAAAGCGTATAAATATGGACAATATTATTTGAATTCGAATCCGCTGAAAAATATTTGGTGCAATTAAGGTAATAATCTGGTAACTTGGATTGAAAAAATCGAAAAATTTTTTTTTTGTTTATTTCGAAAGTACAACATATTGAGTATATACTGCGAAAATTTTAGACCAAAATTCAACGAAAACAAAACAAAACAAAACGAAAAATTTTTGAATCCGTTGCTATTTTATGAAAAAATATGTAAAAAAAAAAAATCTGCATGATCTGCAAAACCAAAAAAATGCATATTTGCATAACGATAGCTACAATTATGTACTTTAATAATTTTTTTTCTTTTTTTAATTTGAAATGATTCATCATTGGAAATCGTTGGTATAATTTGCAATTTTTTTAGGTGCATTTGCATTATTAAGTTTGCAAATATAATATTACTCTATAAAATTTTATATGTACAAATGGATACTCATTAAAGTCTTTTTAATTCGACCCTCATATAGGCATTCACTCACATTTGCAAAAAAAATTCGCTAAAATTGTCAATTTTTTGCGGCGTTACAGTGCTGTTTTTCCTTAACTACTTAATTGAACCATTTGTTTACCAATAAATTGAAAGTGGGTATGTTTTTCATACTATTCTTATTAAATATTGAGTTTGAAAATATACCCGAGCTCAGCACTTTTAATGGGTATATTTTCAAGTATCGAACTATGCTTTTAAACATTGAATGTATACCCGAGTTCAGATACATTGAGCTCTGAATACGGGTATATTTTCCAAATACGCACCGTCTACAGATAAAGCGACTTCATGATAATACATTCAATAGGACAATTTTGATTATCGATATAAAAATTTAATTTACCGGAACCTAAAACATTAATTAAATTTCCGGATACACTTCATAATACAGCTTCTGATTTACGTAATTTTAAGTCTGATTGTTTTATGCTATTTCTTCGAAAAATCGTAATTCCAGATCCAGAGTCAATAAGTAAATTTACTTTAGAATTATTCACAATTAATTCGAAAATACAAGTATTCGTTTTTTTAAAATTATTTCTACTAAATTGTTGCGAATTAAATATTGCTGGTATTTGAAACTGATAAGAAGTATCATTAATTACTTTTTATTAAATGAACGCTTAAACAAACAATCAAACTTTTTCTGATTATGTTTATGCCTATCCGGTAATACATCATTATATGCACGCGTATTAATTGAATCATTTTTCAAGGCTATTTTTCTGTATCGGTATGTATCGTCCGGCTTGTGTTTTTCTCTATGCTGGTTCCTAGATCTAAAAAAGTACCCCGTGTTTCAAAATTCGTGTGTCTGCTAGGCTCACCTTGTTTTTGAGTATATCGTGTTTGGGTACGATTTGTATTACGAGTTTCGTTAAATTGGGTATCTTGACGACCGTTACCTTGTTTAAATTGGTTATTAAAATTTTTCTGTCCCTGCTGAAAATTATTCAGGCTATTATTATTACCCACTTTAAAATAATTCTTATTTAAATTTTGAGACTTGCGGTAATTATTGTTGTGACCATTATTATTTGAAAAATTATTACGTTTAAAATTGCGTTTTTCAGAACGAGAATCAAATGGACGATTAGGGCGATTAGAATTCCCACGACAATTTCTTTTAATATGACCTTCCCTATTACAATTGAAACACGAAACTTTGTGATTAACTAAATTAATGTCATACATATTACGTGATCTTTTTAGTGACTGAATTGTAACCTCGGCCTGTTTTGCTAACTCTATAACCCTTTCAAGTCTTTTTTAAAATTACTATTCGCCTACTTGTATTTAGAATAAAAATAATGCCATTAAAACTAATATAAAATACCCCTGTCGCAGCATCTGCATAACATAGCGAATTTCCAAATATTGGGCACTGGCGGATCTCATCTAAGAACTGTGCCTATTTAAAATAGTTTAGCTTTCTAAAAGTAAAAGATTTTTTAAAATCGGCTGGGTAATTAGTTTTGATATTTTTGGGATCCAAGAACCCGAACGGACTTTGTGCAGCATAGTTGTATCCATCTAAAATAATTTAGTTCTCTAACAGTGAAAAAATTTTCAAAATCGGTCGGTTAGTTTATTTTTTACAATAATGGGATCAGTAAACCCTGGCGGAACTCATACAACATAACCTTTATTCATCCAAAATAATTTTGGTAAAAAGTTTATCCTAACGGTAAAAAACGGGTCCTAGTTATCTCATATAACTTATGGTAGTCCGTAAGGTTCTTGTGGACATCATTTAATTACTTAATGAATTCAAAAACTTTAACTTACTAACGGTGAAAAAATTTTCAAAATTTTCGACATTCGCTAAAAAAATCATTGAAAAATATCTGATATGTTTCGATCAATTAATGGTCAACATCAGCAAATAAAAGTTACTCAAATCGAAGAAAAGAATGAGTTATTTGTCCGTAGAAATTAAAATACAAATTCTGAAAACGAGCAAAGAAATATTGAAAATACATATATACTCGCCAATTTGAATGAAACTTAAAATACTTATTAAACAGCGAAAAATATTAAATACGTGTTTTTTATTTCTTCTAAATACGCTTTTTAGAGGTAGGAAACACCATTCAACCCCTGTAGATGAAAACAGTTATAGCTAAATATTTTTGAAACGATATATTTTCTGAAAAAAGGGCTGAGTACCAAATTTGTAGAATTTAAAGTGATGCACTTGATAGTGACCTTGAAGTCGACCTTGAAATCGATTTTCAAGATCAGTTGAAAATGATTAGCCGTTGCCGAACTTTGACCATATCCTGTTCCTATAAGCAGTAATTTCATGTATTGACTCAACCTATCTTCAAAATTGATTTGTTGCGTTATTTTTCTAAAATAAAAAAAATAAAAAACCTGACGAAATGGAAAAATAGGCGCAAATTTATAGAAAAGATTAGAAGTAAACATTTTTGTAAGTAATTTTAGAAGTAAAATTAAGAAAAGATTTAATATCACTGCAATTGTAAGTTAAACATTAACTTTATGTTATATTAGAAATTTTCAAAATTTTTTAAAATTTTTATTGCTACTCTATAGTTATCATATTAGGAATTCAATTGAACATATGATTAACTATTATTTTTCCGATTGCGATTGAGCAAGTATTTTTCAAAATTACTTCTTGATCACTTATTTTCTATCTTGCATGTGAAATTCGTTCGAATATACTTTGAACCATTTAGGGATGAAAAGTAAACTACTCCTTTTGAAAAATATTAAATGATTTTCAAATGACTTTGGAAATTGACCCCAAGGTCAACTTCAAAATCATCATCAAGTGCATCACTTTGAACTCTATAACTTTGGTCCTAAGCACTTTTTTCAGAAAATATATCGTACCATAATCCACTTCTATGTTGATTCCTGGTCTCTTTTCCTGCGTTTCTAATATTTGCGTGTCAATAAAAAAATGTGCTACCGTAGACAAGGATGAATAGGGACGCATTCAGACTTCACACCGTATTTTTTGTATTTATTTTATGAGTACCTAATCTTTAATATATTAAAAATTTACGCGAAGATGGTCACTTTATCACAGTATCCAAAAAAATTTAAAAATATCGGTGGTTTATGAAAAATTAACAAAAATCGTATAATTTCTTCTCTATGAAAAATTGGGGTCAAAAGAGACGAGAAAAGAGTAAATGGGGACAACCCGTAGGGTCGACCAAAATTGAAATCCTAATATAAAATAATTTCGAACTTTTTGCATTTATACATTCAAAAAAGAAGTAATAGGTACTTGATGATTTTCTGTAAAAATAAACGTAGAATCTAAAATAAAGTTTATATACCCCTGTCTTTTACCCCTAAGTTTATATTCCTCCTATTCTTATTTTAGTTCAAAAAATAATTTTTCAAAAGACTACAAGACATAATAATTAATAACAGTGAGAGTCTACGTCCGTTTTTCAGACTTTTGTCTAATACAGACGCCACCTAGAATTTTTTTATCTACAAAAACATCAGTCTACAGAATTCAATTTATTAGTTAGGAAAATAATTCAAATAGGGTAAAAGACCCGATTGTCGAACAGGGTTATAAGTCCGAACAGTTTTGACATTTATATATTAATGAAGTTATTTCTGAAAGAAACCTCTGATAAAAAAATTATTATTAATAGAATGATAATTTTTCAATTTAAATTCACCTCACATTTAATGTCTCCTCACTTAATTTAAGAAATACATATATATATATATATATATATATATATATATATATATATATATATATATATATATATATATATATATATATATATATCGAACAATTTTTGTTGAATTCGTGAATTTTTAATATGATGGATGATCATTATTCAAAACACATGAGTTATAAATTGTAACATTTTTCACCGAATTTTTAAAGTTATTAGCATAATAAAAGTATACAAATAATTGTTATTAGTCCACTTAAGAGATTAGGATAGCTAAATTATATTTTATATGCGTTAAATATTATTTCTAGAAGTGTTCCTTCTTGGGATCCAAGTTTTAAGGTTGGGTACCCCATTTTGAGAATTATATATTACATATCTATTTTATAAACATTTTTAATTAATTTTTGGGTTTAAAACACTTAACTAACCGTTTTTATAATTTCACTTTAATATTTTATTTATTTCAGAACGTAAAATCAATTGAAAAATAATTAATAATGAATTAAAACTTCGAAATTGAAATAAAAACGTCAGACATTTAGATTTGAAACAACATATAAATATATACGTCATATACTTAATTTAACTGTTTAAAAATTCACAATGGCGTATAGATAAGTTAGAATCATGTTAGAATGTACACAATGTTTTTTAAAACATAATTAGATGGCGAAAGAAAATACAGTATTTTAGTGGTTTATTTTATCGAATATTTAAACCCTTCTGTCATTGCTGCTATGTTTCACAAGGTGTCATTCTGTGATACTCTATGACACAGACTGACCCCTTGTAGTGGATAGGGTGTCAAAGTGGCTGCAAGATAATGGTTTAAATATTCGATAGGAGAAGATGGTATGTATTGCATGTCATGTACATTAAATGCGTGTTTTTTCTTACGGGTCAGTGTGTTGTTTTTTTAAAGGAGGTTAATATATTCTGTCCGTTTTTTCATAGACGTCAACAAATTATAAAACAAAAACATTAATAAATCAAAATTTTTGGGTTATATTTTCTTAAAAACATATCCATTGGATTAAAAAAACTTGGTTCCATACTTATTAAGAAAAAAAAAATGGGTGTTTTGTTTATTTTTTAATTTTTTAAGCTACTTTAATGATACAGCTAAAAATAGTGTTCGGTCATCGGGTCTCTTACCCTATGTATCACTGACAATAAATGTCTTAAATGAGTTTAAAAAATCAAAACGATACTGTTTATTAAATTGCGTAAGATCTGACACCGACTATTTAAAAGTAGCCAAGTGGGAGTAAGCTAGTAAATGCAAGAACAGATATGATGAATTATTAAGGATTTTCTTGTACTACAAAATCTTAAAAATATGGGAACGCGTACTTTTTTTTCGTTAATTGTGTTTTATTTTTTTGCACAAAATTTTAAAAATACTTTATTTTCTTAAGAAAGGGAGGCAACTTTAGTCACAGATGTACCTATGAAAAGTTTTTGGTAATCCGAGAAAAACGAAAACACTTTTTAAAATTTTTTTATTGTTAAAATCGAAATGTTCTTTTAAAGAGGGTTAAAATTACCATATTATACATTAAAATGTTGATACAATCACTCCCTAATTAACTAGCCTTACTTAATATTAGAAAATTGAGAAAAAACACGTCAATTAGATTTTTTTACAGATTTTATTTGTTATATAATTCAAAAGGATATTTTAAAAATGTGTATGAATGGCTTTCATTAAATAAATTTCAATATATTTTCCATTTATTTTAACAGTGGAATGTCCTTATTAGTGGCTATACTTTCGGCTTGGAGCGAATTAGACGAAGATTTTCTTCTAAAACCAAATTTAATAATTAATTAAAGAAATAAAAAAAAATGTGGATAACCTACCTTTCAAATATAATCTTTGTTGTATGTAAAAATGTTATTACATTTTTTCAAAAAACTGTAAGTAAACTGTAAAATTTCCTTTACAAATATGTTAAAATAGATAAATGTTTCCTTTTAATGTATTTGTAACTCTTTTTAAATGATTCACCTTAAAATTTTTTAATATTTCTTAATCGAAATTTCATAAAAGAATGTGTCAAAATTTAAAAAAATTTCTTTTGTTAAAAAAAAAATTGAATGTGCAAAATTATTTAATACTAGAATACTCTGTTTATACAATTCTAATCATAACTGTATTGTCAACTGGATAGAAAATTACGTAAAAATATTATTGTTTGAATATGATTTTACGTAATTTTTATGCGATTGGAGCAAACTTTTATTAATTTTAGGAAGGTGATTTCTGATCATATCACATAACAAAAATCGTCGGGTTTTTTTTCTCAAAAAAAAAAAAAAAAAACTGGAACAGAGATACATTATAAAAACATTTAACTGACAGAGAAATAGAATATAGCCGAATCGTTAAATTGGATTAAAAAAATCATGACACGCTACTTATAAAGCGGTTTATTTCGAATTTAGTTCGCAAAAAAGGAGACAGAAAAAAAAGAATGCGAGTGCGAGTGAAATGGAGAACGACATATTTCCTAGTTTTTCTCGAAAAGTAAGTAATTTAGAGCAACGGTTTAAAAACATTTTTTACGTAATTTGGCTTTTTCTTCCGATTGGTGTAAAAAAAATTTTGAATAATTGCTTAATTCTGGCAAAAAACTCATTTTGTTGACAAAAAATGCCCGGAAAATGTACTTCTGGGCATCCGACGTGTCTGGCTAACGAACTCATCCAACGATTTGGAAAATCGAATTTGCACACAAAATTTCATAAGCATTAAACGTTTCGTTCGAGAGTTATCGCGCGGATACATATATATATATATATATATATATATATATATATATATATATATATATATATATATATATATATATATATATATATTCCCGCTACCTTTTAATATGTGTAGGGCCCCCCTACGGAAGTTAAGAGCTGAAATTTGGTAAGTGGGGCTCATTCCGATGCACAACAATACTATCAAAGTGGGGTAAAATTTTGGGCAAATTTTTGATCGGACTCAACATTTAAGGGGGTGGTGGGGGGGGGAGGTAAAACAATAAAGCTTTTCCAAACCGGTTGAAAATAATGTTTCGGTCAATTATCTACAACATATCCAAAATTCAGCTTCCTAGGATGATTTGGAGGGAGTAGAGAGGGAAAAACGATTTTGGCTGGATCTAAAACGGTCCACAGCCCCCCAGAATTAACATAGAGGGTTGAAATTTGGTGCGTTGATAATGTTCGTACCAAGGTTTGGCTTTTTGGAGGTTTTAATATTTTGCCCCTACCCCCTCATTTTTAAGCTACAATTTCATGCTTTTTCGACCTTTTTGGAAGTTTACAAACTTCCTACCTTCATACTTCAAACTTCTGAAGTATGTGTTGTGCTTTTCGAAGATTTTAATATTCCCCCCCCCCCCCATTTTTAAGCTACAATATCATGCTTTTTTGACGTTTTCGAAGTTTGTACCACTCGCTCAGGTCACCTCAATAAACCTAGAGTGCTGAAATTTTGTACTCGGATTGAGTTAGTATCAAGGGGTGCCTTTTTGGGGTCTCGACTTTTAACCCTTACCACCACCATTTTTAAACCAAAAAGAACATGATTTTTCTTGTTTTTTAACAGTTTCGTTCGGGTCAAAATCTCCCCAAATAAACATAGAGGGCTAAAATTTTGTGTATAGGTTAAGTTAATAGCCAGCCACTGCTTTTTGGAGGTTTCAACTTTTAATCCTTACCCCATGATTTTTACGCCAATATTTCCTTGATTTTTTTGCTTTTTTTTCTAACACGTCTAGAGACTCTCTAAGGAAATCTAGAAGGCTGAAATTTTGTACATGTATTGAGTTAGTATCCAGCTGGTGCCTTTTAGTCCAGTTGGTCGGAATTCAATGATATTGTTAAATGTATTTTAAATGCTTTATCTTTATTCTAATACAAGCAGGCGTATCGTAATTTTAAAAATTAGAAAAAAAAATTACTTCCTTTTTTTAACAAATGCAATACATAAATTTTAAGTAATTTAAAAATGTTATTAATGTCACTGTTTATTTATAAAGTATGAATTTTGGATTTTTATTTATAAAATAGAAATTTTGGATTTTTTTGGAAAGAAAAAATATCTTCATAAAGGCCTTCCAGTTTACTATTTAAGTTCCTTTTTTAATATTTAAAATTAAAACACAAAGGCAATTGGCGGATAAACATGGGTAGGAATGCCCTCATACGAATTGTGTTGGCTTTCTTTCTGCTAACTGCTATCGGCACAAAATTGAAATTTACTGAGATTCAGCCCTTAAAAACTTAAAGCCTTTTTTTAAAGCCCCGATCAGCCGGACACTCATCATCAGTTTTGAAACCACCAAAATGACAAATCGGTTGTAGACTTTCAATCACATTTCGCTTGTAGACATTCAATACCCAAGATGTAGCTAAAAATTCGACTTCGGTGATAAAGCCCCGCTGCTCACGGCGTTTTTTTTTTTTTAAATTTTTTAAAATTACTATTCGCCTTCTTGTATTAGAATAAAAATAATGGATTTAAAACACATTTAACAATACCATTGAATTCCGATGTAAAAATAAGAGAAATGGGGGGGGGGGGGTGGAAAGTAATGTGGTGGAAAATGAGTATACCGTATACCTTGACACAACACGTGACAAATTGGCCAAAACATGTATCAAATTTTGTTTATCCTAAATTAATATCTACTTGACTTTAATTGTTCAGAAATTATTACCTACTTGAGTGTTTGGTTAATAGTGAAGTAGGATAATAAAATTATATCGGAGCTTAGACTGTCCGGTTGATCGTACCGGTATGTCTACACATTAAGAGAATTTCGCACATATGTTAAACATTCCAACCAAAGCAGCACAATGTGAAGGATATTTTATTATTTTATGATTATTTTTTCAAGTAACCCTTTACGATTGTTCAATTTGTTTTTGTCACATATTATTTATTTTTTATTACTGTAGGTTAATTTAAGTTTTTAATATATAGAGACATTCCATTGAAAAAAATTATATTTTTGGGCAAACTCTTTTTTTTAAATAAAAAAGAAAAATTGGAACTTCCGGAAATTAACTATTTTTAACTTTTAGCCTCATAAAATACAATTTCACATAACAAGATAATGGGAAGTCGCCCTTGGAGATCGCCCTTCTCATCTTTAGATAAATACGTCACTAAAAAAGGCAGTTCATTTTCTGATATATTCTCGACTTTTTGTGTATTACATATTGCAGAATATGTAATTCTATATACTCTAGCCATGCTCTAAATCAGTGCGATTTCACAAAACCATCCAAATTATAATTTGATGACTATATAATTAAAAATACCCATTGTTGCAGCATCCTATATAACATAGCGAATTCTCCGTTAAAAAATTATTTTTTCTCGAAGATCCCTTATATATATATACCTAAATTATATATATTTATATAAAATAGGTATCATTTCTGCAGTGAGGGATTTTTTCTAAGTGTCGCTCTAGACACCGGAAAAATTGCCGCCCCTGCCTTTCCCTAAAAAATGTCGATTAAGATTTATTTATAGTTATCTCAATAAATTTACTGCTATTGTGTTTACTGCTATTTTGTTATTATCTGAATTAAATGTGGCTGTATGGCAAACCTATGTGTAACTGATACTCAAGGCAATTAAATAGTATGTTATACACTAAGGGACTACAGTGTCAGTTTTAATCCTAAGTGTGAAGTTTGTTGCCATAGGGCATGTAAAGGACAACAATTCACGAGGTTTCTGAAGTTAGCCTATCCAAATTAGTGTACCCACATTTTTTATGGTGTTCGTTAGTTTTTCGTTAGTTCTCGATAGTTCTCCAGGATTTCCGTTAGTTCTCTAAAAGTAAGAAAGCTATAGACATAAATAAGTGGAAAGGCCAACTTTTTACTACATACAGGGTGTAAAACAAATAATTTTCGTCCTTTTGTGGGGTGACTTATAGCACCCTGTAGACACTAAAACCGCAGGAATTTTTTCGAAATTAACAGTCGCGTCACCCCTCAAAAGGATAAGAGTTGTTTCCCTTACACCCTATATATATATATATATATATATATATATATATATATATATATATATATATATATATATATATATATATGTATATATACAGGGTGTAAGGGAAATAACTCTTATCCTTGTGAGGGGTGACGCGACTGTTCATTCCGAAAGAATTCCTTAGGTTTTAGTGTCTACAGGGTGCTATGAGTCACCCTACAAAAGGACGAAAGTTATTTGTTTTACACCCTGTATATTTAGCCCGCACCTAAATCTTAAGAGGAATGTACGTATATATGTCAACATATCAGTCGCTAGCTCTTCGTTAGTTCTCGATAGTTCGTCAATATTACTATTGATTTTTTGTAAATGAAAAATGTACGAGGGTAGTCCAACTTCATACATCACAATTTTCTAGCAACAGTTTTAGGACACGAAAAACATATTATATACTATATATATATATATATATATATATATATATATATATATATATATATATATATATATATATATATATATATATATATATGTATATATATATATATATATATATATATATATATATATATATATATATATATATATATATATATATATATATATATATATATATATATATATGGGTAGCCAACATCAAAGGGTGTAATCAGTATAAAAAAGTTCATAGTGATAATACGTTAATACGTTTAAATACGTTTTTTTTTGTGTGTGCAAAATCTAGGGCTATTCAGATACAAGGTTGGGACAGAAAACGCGCGATATACCAATAGCTAGTTTTTTTTAATTGGGGAAATATTGGGGAAACTAATTTAAATATTGGGAAATATCAAGAACTAAATAAGAACTAACTATGGAATACAATGAAATTGGCCTCCCCAATTTGTATCGAACAGACATTTTTTATTTTTTAAGAACTATCGAGAGCTGACGAAGAACTAGCGATTGGTATATATGCATGTATGTATTTATCTTAAGTTTAAGGTGCCAGCTGGAAAATTGTAGTATGTGAAGTTGGCATACCCACTTTGTATAGGTCATATATTTTTTATTTTTATAGAAGTGACGGAAATACTGGAAACTGTCGAAAACTAACGAAGAACTAACGATCACCATAAAAGACTGTGGGTAAGCTAATTTCAGAAATCGCAATTCACACAAGGGATGAGAACAAATACTTTAGGGCTGTGGCGTATATACTATTTTTTGCAATTCCGGATAATTTAAAATTTATAAAAATTAAAAAAATTATTTAAATGGCATTCAAATTGTATGTATACATTATAATTATAATACTTAGGATAAATCAATCCAGTTATACGATACAATATAACTGTGTGTCATTATCTACAAGTTTGAATTTGCTTATTATTTTAAATTACCTGGCAACGCTATTTAAGTTAAATTTTTATTACTGATTGGTAATGCTTTGTAAATTCTGCTTGTTGATTGGCTGAAAAGCGAGACTAAAAGAACTTTTAGTCCCTTGCGACCGAATGTGCTACTTTACTCTCTGTTATAAGGTCCTAATTCATGTATTTTAGTCCCTGAATTGCAAAAAATATATTAAAACGTATAGCAAGCTATATTAATTATGCTTTCAACTTATTGTTAGCTTAGGTAATTTGACTAGTTTTACGTGTGTACATTGAAATCACTGAAAACTCTTTAATTTTAATTTTCGTTGTCAACTTTTCGTATTAATTTCTGTTTTTACAGGTAACATGGCATCAGGCAATAGCTCACTGCAGAGAATATCAAATGAATTTGGCTACTTTTTCTGACAAGAAGTCAACAGAGGCAGTTGCAAGAGATATGCTAAAAAGTCGTCCGAGTATGTATTTTATCTAAAATTCATAACTTCTTATTACTTTTGGTTAAATTATAAATGTCATATGAATTTTTGTCTTGTATTTAATTTGATATTTTATTTAGTAAGTGTTCAGGAGCAACAATTTACTGGTGACAAAAAAATTTGGCACGCGTTTCTAGTGGTACAATTAGGAGGTACATTAAATAAAACATGTACTTGTATACCTAACTAATACCAATAACAAATTACTAGACTTCTAAACTCTATTAGACGTATATGTACCTACATGTTTTACTACTGCTTCTAATTAGGTCAAAAAGTGAGCTTGTCATTTCTGGATACAGAGAAAATGACCTATATTATATTTTTGCGCTTTCGAACAGTAATTTCGCGTTGTTATAAACTCAACAGGAAAATATAAAAATTAAAAAATCTATCAACTAGCGATAATAATTAAAAGAACTCTAGCCAGGATTTCGCGCTCAATATACTCATTATCCAATTTTTTCCGGATATAGAAAAAATGACCTACATTGTATTTTCGCGCTAATTTCACGCTGTCAAGCAGTAAATTCCCGCTCTCTCAAAACTCAATCGAAAAACCGAAAATCTAAAAAAACTATCTGACTAGTTTACATGGAAAAAGTAAGCACCACAACGCAACCAACGACGATAATAAAAAAAAGTTACTTAGGAATTTCACTCTATTTTTGCGCTGAATACAATTATTATCCAATTTTCTCCACACTTTTAGTTTTTCGGAAAATTGGAAAAAATTATTTTTTCATTAAAAATCGATCAGGCCAAAATCGTAGTCAACGACGATAATTAAGGAAAGCCTACGTACGAATTTTCTGTTGTTTTTGCGCTACATGTACCCATAGTCCGAATTTTTCCAACATCTATAGTTTACCGGAAAATCGGAGAAAACTGTTTTGTTGTTAAAAAGTAATCACGACAAAATTGTAATCAACAATGATAATGAAAAAACTGCGTAGGATTTTCGTGCTATTTTTACACTGCATGTATCCACTGTCCAAATTTCTCCTACATCTATAGTTTTTCAGATAATCTCAAATAGTATATTGTATAATAAGCAGGAAAAGTGGCAGGGCGAGTGCAACAATTCATATGAGTGAGAAATAAGCTTTTCTCACGTATTTTACACTATACTTTTTCTACGAGCACATTTTTTCTCGTAAAATTTAACATAAATAATTAAAATAAAATTTAAATAAGTAGTAAAAACTTTTTAAATTTATAATGTTGATGATAAGATGTTCAAATTTTTGCAAAAGCATACTTTGAAACTATGGAAACAATAATAAATAATCAACTTACATATGTATACTTTTAGTATTAATTATATAGATTATATGTTAAATCAAAGACAGAGCCTACTTTTTTATTATATTAAGCCGTGGGAAATAATTTCCCACGGCTATTTCCGCATTGTATGGGCAATTGTTAATTTTTACATATAGTTAGCCGTGCGCAAAATGTAACTTTTAATAGTAGGAGTAGAAAAAAACTATTTTTTCATTAAAAATCGATCACTCCAAAATCATAACCAACTAGTTATAAGGATAAAAAAAAACTTACGTAAGAATTTCACAATATTTTTGCGCTGAATGTATCCACAGTTCGATTTTTCCAATAATTGAAGTTTTCCAGAAAATCCGGGAAATTTCTCTTAATATTTATTACAGATCACTACAATCTCATCGCGCCATTACCGAATTCAAACCTAATTGGTAAAGAAATTTTAAGAAAGTAATTTAGAAATTTTAATAATTCTATAAATATATGAAAGTAATAATTAGGTGGTCAAATTTACAGATACCAAAAACTGTTTATTCTCTTCTTACCTACCTGTTTTCAAAAAATTAAAATTTGTATTAGATATTAAGAAGGAATAAATAATGCCTAACCCTATATATGAATCATCACCAATTTTTAAAATTTTCGGCTTTTTTGTCGAATTTTGGAACAGCGCGAAATTACCGTTCAACAGCACAAATAAACTTGAAAATATAATAGAGGTCATATGCTCTGTATCCGGAAATGACTATTCGGAAATGACTAGCTCACTCTGTTGATCTCTTTTAATTTCACAACTAAAGAATTTTTCGGTTGCCTCTGTAAATTTGAATTTGATTTGATTACTACTGCCGGTGCAATCATTCAAGTTGGTATGTCTTGGACTCTATTCTTTGATATACCAAAATGTACCGTTTACGCGGGAGAAGAGATCAAAGTTTACTTAAAAATTCAAATTTTTGTACGCTGTTCAGAAATGCGTGAACCAATTTTAATGAAATTTGGTACAGTAGAGCACCAGTTTTGTCAAGAAAAAGTAGTCTCCAAAAGTGGTGCTTGACAAAAGTGATGCTTTTTGACTAGGGGAGATCACAAATATCGTATAATTATGTTTTGAATTAAAATTATGTTCTTTTAAATATTCATAAAAGAAAAAAGAAGTGAAGAATTAAAAATTATTTATCTCAGAAAATATTTTTTCATTTGTCGTTTTATTAATTTGCTTTGAAATAATTTTGTTTACATTTTACGTATGATAGAAACCACCACAGAACAAAATACATATAGATAAACATGCTATGTACAATAATTAAAATCCACTTTCACACGCTTTGAGGTCTGTTATTGTTTTTCACTTCTATTACCGGTATATTTATTTGTTTCCTTTGATAAAATCATGCGTCATGGTCTATTACATTAAAAAAAAAACGCTATAGGTATTATAAGCCATCAATTTTGAATTTTTTTTAACACAAATTGTGGTATGATAAAGTTAGGTTCAATCGGTAAATTTAGGGAGTTTTATGGTATAGTTTTTATTAGTGAAAATTATTGATGATAACGAATATCTTTTAAATAACATAATTATGCTCTAATGAGTATTATTGAATCCTGATTTTTATATACATATAAAATAATTTGTAGGCATTGAAATGGCATGGATTGGAGCAAAGTTCAATGGACAAGAATATGTATTTGTACCTACACAAACAGTTCTTCCTAAAGAAACAAATGCTGAAAGCAATTTTCCACCATGGTACAAGGGCAAAGAAGAAAAGACAAACGGATGTCTGTTATTAGATCGGCATATTGCAGATGCACCCATATTTTGGCCAGCTCGATGTGAAAGAAAAAGATCGTTTATTTGCGAAAAAGGTTTAACGATTCAGGTGTCAGCCGTCGTCGTGGAAATAAAGTTGAAATTTAGCTAGTATAATTTCATTTAAACAACAAGGAGTTGCCAACCAAATAAACTATTAATTTAGTTACCTATTTCTTGTAATATTTATTGAAGAATGGTAATAACATAAATAGAAATTGATTCGTTATCATACTAACACCTTGAAGGTCACTGACGTTCTAAGACGTTAAGTTAAACTCACATACCCCGTCATACGACATCAACAGTTTCATATAAAGTATATTAATTGTCAAAAGAGTGTAACAATTGGGCGTTTTATTATTATAGATTATGGTAGTCATGGTGCTAATATAATAAAAAAACGTCGTAAGCAGCGGGGGCCCCATCACGGGTGTCGAATTTTTCGCTACATCTTCGGTATTTTCAAGATATCTAAATGTGATTGAAATGCTACAGGCGAATTGCCGTTTTGGTGGTTTTAAAACTGATGATGAGTGTTCGACTGATCGGGGCTTTAAAGAAAAGGTTTAAGTTTTTAAGGGCTGAATTTCAATAAATTTTAATTTTTTGTCGATAGCAGTTACAAGGACAAAAAAAACCGACAAAATTCGTTTGGGGGGGGGGGGGGATTCCTACTCATGCTTATCCTCCAATAACCTCTCTGTTTTATTGTTAAATATTAAAAAAAAACGCCGTGAGTAGCGGAGCCCCAACACGGGAGTCGAATTTTTCGTTACATCTTCGGTATTTTCAAGATATCTAAATGTGGTTGAAAGGGTACAAGCGGATCGCCATTTTGGTGTTTTCAAAACTGATGATAAGTGTTCGGCTGATCGGAGCTTTAAAAAATGATTTAAGTTTTTAGGGGCTGAATGTCAGTAAATTTCAATTTTATGTCGATAGCAGTTAGCAGGAAAAAAGTTCATACAGTTCGAACGAGGGCATTCCTACCCATGTTTATCCGCCAAAAGCCTTTGTGTTTTATTTTTAAATATTAAAAAAGAACCTTAAATAGTGAATTGGAAGGCATTTATAACGATACTTTTTCTTTCCAAACAATCCAAAATTCATATTGTATAAATAAAAACTGACTTTAATAATATTTTTTAAATTACAATATTTATTACATTTATAACAGTTCATTTTTTTTTAAAATTTTCTATGCCTGCTTGTATTAATAAAATTGTAAAAATGGGAGAAGTGGGGGACAAGGTAATGTGGAATACCTAAAAGGCACTAACTGAATACTAACTCAATACATGTACAAAATTTCAGCCCTCTAGGTTTACTCACAAGTGACACTACCTAAGTGCCAATCGCCAATCTTCTTTAAACTTTGTTAAATTAGGGTCGGGTTCATAAGGGGGCTGGAGGGGTGAAAATCGGGGTAAGTGTTCTTGTACAGCCTGGGTGGTTCAGTGTATCAAATTTTTACCATCATAAATAGAAAGAGTACCAAAAAATAGGGGATACTTGTTTTTGCGTTTTTCCGAAATATGTGTGGTATTCAAGACATATAAAGAAGAAAAAAATAGGATAGATTATATCGCATAATGATTGATTGCAAACACCTTCTATATTTTTTTAATTTTATGTTTATTTCATCATGAGAATGTGAATTTTTACTTTCCGATAATGATTCATGTATTTTTCAGTACTTACTTAATTTGAAATTTAGTCATGAGTATATTTGGTTACTCCTATTCTATATTTTTTACACCTATTTCTGCCAAAGTTTTCTGGCCTGCAAGTGTTGGCGAATGTTCGGCAAAAAACAGTAATCTCTTCCCATCAACAAATCAACTACGTTTATCTTCTTACAAATTCTTTTTTTAACCACATAAACGCGGTTTATTTCTTCCTCAACATTCTAACTACTTTTCTTACCTCTTTGGTATGCTTTGTAGGTATCAACCCCATTTCCCAAATCACAAAATTTATTACAAAGTATCCGAACAGTAAACGAAAGAAATTACTGCTTCTTGTTGAGCATTCATAAGCACAGGCAGACCAGAACACTTTGGCAGAAATAGATGTAAAAAATATAGAATTGGAGTAACCAAATACACACATGATAAAATTACCAATTAAGTAAGTACTGAAAAATACATGAATCATTATCGAAAAGTAAAATTTACATTTTCATGATGAAATAAACTTAAAATTGAAAAAATATAGAAAGTATTTACAATCAATAATAATGCAATATAATCTATTTAATTTTTTTCTTCCTTATATGTCTTGAATAAAACACGTATTTCGAAAAAACGCAAAAACACGTGTGTCCTATTTTTTGGTGCTGCTTTTTGGTGCTCGTAAAAATTTGATACATTGAACTACTCAGGCTGCACAAGAAAATTTACTCCGATTTTCATCCCTCCAGCCCCCCTTATGAACCCGACCCTGATTTAACCTATACTGGTGAATAGATCTTTCAAAGAGTAATATTTCGTCAATTCAAAGTTTCCCTCTAACTCTTATAGTTTTCGATATATCTTAAGAAAAAGGATTTGAACCCCAAACTTTAGGGGCTGGTTTCACCCCATGAATGTGGGCCTTGACAGATAAAAAGAAATACGGGTCTCTTACTTTTGCCTATTCTACACACCAACAAAGTTTCAAGAAGATTGGCGATTGGTACTTGGATAGTGTTACTTGTTAGATACTATTTGAAGATTAGGTGAATGTTAAAATAGGTTAATTTTTGTTCAAAAAGAAGTTATGCTGTAACGAAGAGGTTATGTTTATATAATTCATTTTTATTTAGTCTGTGTAATTGTGTCTGGCTGTGAAAGATTTAGTTAAATTTCACCATAAAATATTGAAAACCATTCTGAATTTAGCGACTGAATTTCTAAAATTCAAAAATAGATAATACAGCTCGTTTGCATTTCGTTTGTACCTATTTGTTTGTACCGCATTTTATATTGTTTGTGCCTGGAATAGTAAATAGATAGAAAAAATTTTTTAAATGGCCACAGCCCAAAATTTGGTTATTTTGATTTTATTAGTGTCTATCAGTAGGTAGAAAAGTAAACTGAAAAGTTTTTTAAAATACTAAAATTTTGAAAACAACATACGATACAGATTTGTTTGTATCCGTTTGTACCTATTTTCTTTTCGGTTATGTCTTAAAAAGTTCGGAGAAACACGCTATTTGAAATTCTAAGTAGAATGAACTTGGTTGTAGCTTTGTAGCTCTTTTCTTTTCGTTTATATCTCAAAGTGTTCGGAAATACACGCTACTCGAAATTCTAGGTAGAACGAAGAAAAAGTATGATTTGTACCCGTTATAGCTCTTTTCATTTCGTTTATACCTCATTCGGTTTAGAGGTACCACACTACCGGATATTCTAGATAGAAGGAATTCCGTTGTTTCTAGAGATATTCAAAACTTGAAAGAGCGTTCGAAAGAGTATAGTTTGTACCCCTCTGTACAAGTAATTTTTAGACTTCTAAAATTAGCCAGATTATCATATTGTTGTTTAGTCAAAAATTAGAAAAAACTTTACTTTCAAAATGGCTGAGGTACAAACGAAATAAATAACGCCGTGAGGAGCGAGACTCCAGTACGGGAGTCGAATTTTTCGCTACATCTTCGGTATTTTCAAAATATCTAAATGTGGCTGAAAGGGTACAGGCGAATTGTCATTTTGGTGTTTTTAAAACTGATAATGTGTTCGGCTGATCAAGGTTTTAAAAAAAGGGTTAGGTATTTAAAGGCTGAATTTCAGTAATTTTCAATTTTATGTCGATAGAAGTTAGTAGGAAAAAAATCAACACAATTCGTACGAGGGCATTCCTATTCCTACCCATGCTTATCCGCCAATAGCCTCTGTGTTTTATTTTTAAATATTATTGTAAAGATATTCTTTCTTTCTAAAAAATGTAAAATTTATATTTTATAAATAAATAAATACCCCTGTCACAGCATCTGCATAACATAGAGAATTTCCAAAGCAAAGATTGGACACTGGCGGATCTCATGTAACAACTTGTATCCATCAAAATTAGTTTAGCTCTCTAATAGTGAAAAAATTTTCAAAATCGGTTGAGTAGTTAATTTTTGGCACTTTTCGGTTCCCAGGACCCTGGCGGATATCATAATATAGCATATATGCGTTAAAAAAATTAATCTTTTTAACGGTGAAAAAATTTTCAAAATCAGTTTATTTTAGGTTGGTTTGGGACCCCCGGACCCTAGCAGACCTCACATAACGTAGCTTCCGCCAATCTAAAATAATTAAACTCTCTAACAATTAAAAAGTTTCTAAAATCGGTTGCATAGTTTATTTTGGTATTTTTGGGTCTCCAGGATCCAAGTGGACCTCATGTAAGATAGCTTATATTGAATATTTATCTAAAATATTTTGGCTCTCTTATAATGAAAAAAATTTCAAAATCGGTTGTATAGTTTCTTTTGCCGCTATTGGATCACCAGGCTCCTGGCGGACCTCATATAAAATAACCGATATCCATCCAAAATAGTTTAGCTCTCTAACAATAAAATAATTTTCAAAATTAGTTGGATAGTTTATTTTTTCCGCTTGAGGGTCCCAGGGACTCTAGCGAACCTCATATAACTTATGGCTGTCTACCAAGGTCCTGGGGATCTCATTTAACATAAATTACATCTATCTGGAATAGCTTAGCTCTTTAACAGTGAAAAAAAACTTTCAAAATCAAATGGATAGTTAACTCTTGGCATATTTGGGACCTCAGGACCCTGACAGGCCTCTAATAAAATGCCCTATGTTCATCTAAAATAGTCTAGCTCTCTAAGAGTGGAAAAAATTTTCAAAATTGGTTGGGTAGTTTGATTTTAAGATTTATGTATTCTAAGGACCCTGATGAACCTCATATAACATAACTCATGGCGATCCGTTAGGGTCTTGGGGACTTTATTTAACATTACTTACATTCATCTAAAATAGTTTAGCTTTCTAACGAAGAAAAATTTTCAAAATCGGTTGGATAGTTTATATTTGGCGCTTTTGGATCCGCAGGATCCTTGTGGACCTCATATAACATTACCTGGTATCCATTTAAAATTATTTAGTTTCATAATAGGGAAAAAAGTTTCAAAATGTGTCCAGTATTTTTTTCTCAGGCATACAAGCATGTATTAATGTAATGTAAATATGACACTTCACTTATATTTCTTTTTGCATGACGCATTTTTTAAAATCTTGTTAATTTTTTAAAAAAAAGTGAAACAGACATATATTACAATTACAATGATAAAATACACACATGCAGCAAATTCTAATAGTAAACCCCAAGTATTATATTTAGACGATTGCGTCATCAATAAATCCAACCCTTCAAAATGACGTCATATGGATTTTAAAACAATAATTGAATACAAAATGTTTAATACTCCTTAAAAAATGTCTTCTCGATTCCAATATTATGTGTTAGAAAAAGATAATATAATAATCGAATCCAACCTCTTTAAAAATAACAATTGAAATACGAATGATATTGAAATAAATAATTTATTAAGATGCGACATATGTCGTTATCTATTATTTAATAACACTCCAGAAGAAGACGTAATTATAATGAGTTGTCTGCCAAAAATTACTTTTAATAAGATTTTCAAATATTTTCAACAATGGTACAGTAAGGCTTAACGTAATGGTAAACGTTTAATTAGATTTTGCCGTGCAAATGTTTCAAATAGTTTATAAATCATAGCTATTTAATCACAAAAAAATCGACATCGTGATTGTCGACATACACACACACACATTATATATATATATATATATATATATATATATATATATATATATATATATATATATATATATATATATATATATATATATATATATATATATATACCCAGTAAACACTGTTACATAGTTGTTACATAACCATAATATAACTTCTGTGACATTTTATATTGCAGTTATGTACCGTGATTGTTACATACATGTTTCTATTTCCGCCTCACAAGTAAAGGGCCCGTGGCCGGACCTATCGATTTTGATGAAACTTAGATATATTGTAGAACACTAAAAAATAAGCGACACGTATTTTTTTTTATCGGCAGAAAACGGTTTGAAGGGGTGAAATCGCCCTCCAAAAATTGGGGTAAAAATTTAATTTTTTAAATATCTCGAAAACGGTAAGAGATAGAGCAAAAGTTTAAATTGACAGTATTGCTCTAGACCTATCTAAATAGACCTATCTATTTAGTCTAAAAAGACCTATCTATTGGTATGCAATTCGTTCAAATTGTGTCAACAGGGGTGGCTGGGGGTTAAAATTTAGGGGTTAATTTTGCAAAAAGGGGATGAAAATTAAAGAATATAACAATTCTGTTTACAGATTTGAAATCTACGTCAAAAAATCTAATTGACCTGTTTCTGCTTAATGTCCTAATATTAAGTCTAGGGGTAGTTAACTAGGGGGTGACTGTGTCGAATAGTCGTACTACTTGGGTAGTTCAAGAAATTCCTCTTGATGGAAAATAGTTTAAGACATTTAGAATAACGTAGAAATGAAATTTTCGATTTCAAAATTCATTTTGAGCAACATTGAAGAGGGGGTGAGTCACCCTCTTAAATTACATACTAGTTAACATACACTCATTTTTAATATTAACACATTGACAGGGGGTAAAAATGTCACAATAGGTGGTTCTGAAGTTGGACTATCGTATGTAAGGTTTTTATAAGCTTTGTTTTTTAATGGATGTTATAGTTTTCATCCTATATATTATGCTATGTACACATATATTATTTTTATTTACCTTCTTTTTCTTCCCGTTGACTGCTGCGGGATTCAATTCATAAGCTGAAGGTGGACATCTTATAAGTTTTCCATTGCCTTAACCTCTAGACCAAACCTTTTCTGTTTATACTCATCAGACTTTCCAATAAGTATATTACCGAATTCATACATATTATGATAAAATAATAAACAGAGGCAATATTAGAAATTTCATTACATTTTTATTTTTAAAACAATAAAAATTCATTTTAATGTTAAAAGTATTAAAGGGGATGTTTCTAAAAAGTTCAAAAATATTTAACCAAAATATTAGAGTATAAAGCTGAAATAAATACTCTATATAACATTTAAATAACATGATGAAACCACAGATTACATCTGTGTTATGTAATGGAAGCATTGCATATACGCAACAAAAGTTATATAAAATTGAGTTAAATATCTTATGTAACATGTGAATTACACTGATATAAGAAATGTTACATAATGTAAAGATAACAATGTTATAGAACAAACATATCACATCTATTTAATAAATGTTACATAAAATTGAAATAAATACGTTATGTAACATTTATATAACACGATGAAACCGGGGCGCCAAAACGGTGAATTTTTTTTTTGCAGGGAAAAATTTAACAAAAATCGGTGCATCAAAACGTTTAATTTGTCGTTTTTCTCCGGGAGGACGTCAACAGCAAAGTTTGCCCCCCTCGTAATAACTTTAGGCCCGGTTCTGTATATACATATATATGATCAGACATTTCTAAAATTCCCAGAAGTATGTGCTGGGAGATCTAACACGGATTTAGAAATTACCTAGCATAATAATTTACATTTTTGGTAAAAATTCAACTAGAAATTGTAAAAGCAAGTAATATTGGTCCTGCGAGTATCCAGTCCGTATGATAGTGTGGTATTACTAATTATAAATACTAATTATAGAAGTGTTTTCTATGCTCAAATGACTTATCGAATGCTCGTATTTATTTTAAATTTTGTTTAATACGCTGCTAATTTAATTCTTTTCCTTTGCTGAATTTCAACTTGATTTCCACGGAGACGATAAATTAATTTCGTGTTTATCAAGCTTTCTAAAAGACGATTTTTCAATAGATAAAAAAGTATTATCACCCGTTGTGTCTGTGGATTCAAATTTACAAGGTTTTGTATTAGTTTATCAAAACAAAACCTGGTTATCTGCAAACAGGTATTGTAATAGATTCGGCATGAAATTGGCAGAACCCAAAACAGTTCAAGAGATATATCGAATAATTTATTTAATGGCTGAAAATGTAACAGGTTGTCAGATCTTTTTTTATATTGTGTTGTATACGTTACATAATAGCGCTGAATTTTTGTGTTTAATAGTTGCTGATCACGTATGGTTGGGTGGTGAATATGGAAACATCCCAGATGAGGACAAAAAACTTAAATGGGCATGGAGATGGACTTCGTCAAAAGCTGAAATACCTACCGAAATTTTGGAGGGCAAACCGTTATTGTCAGATTCACTAGAAATTGGAACCGATAAACAATGTTTAAATTTAGATCGAGAAAATCATGATGATATTATGTTGTATGGACTAGCTTGCAATGTTACACAATATTTTATTTGTGAAAATGGTATGTCACATTTTATATAATATTTTAGACTATCTATAGGGTAAAAGCCCCCTTTGTGGAACGGTATCTAATTATGAACATTTACATATTAATGAAGTTATTTCTGAAAGAAACGTCTGATAACAAAAATTTTTATTAATAGAATGATTGTTTTTCAATTTAAATTCACCTCGCATTTAAAGTTTCCTTACTTAATTAAAGAAATAAATATGTAAATGTCAAAACTGTTCCAGTATTAGATACCGTTCCACAAAGGGGGCTTTTACCCTATAAGTAATATAATATTTTGAAGGATTCTAGAACTACCATTCACCATTCAACTTTTCTTGAAAGGGGGATCTTTTTGTTTTGATATAAAAACAAAAAAATTATGTCACTAACATCTGCTGTGTTTATTTAGATAACGTTATCTGAAATTTTATCTAGATAACGTTTTCGTTATCTGTTATCTTTTATCTAGATATTTTTAAAAGACGGTATCTTTTATCTTTATAATTTTACTAGGCGGAAGAAAAAGATAAGATAATAACAATACATCTATATTTTTTTTTTTTTGAAAAAAATAAATTTGAAGCTAAATTCACTACTTCGCTATATTTACTTGGTCGACGATGTAATTCAGATAATTTTTGATATTTTCTTAAGAATTACAAAAATGTTTTTAAAGCAGTTAAGTATTTAATTTTAAACAGAATTTTTGAAGCCTGAAATCATTTCCAGCGCCGTAGAGAGAAATAGCGGGCCTCGGGAATAAACTCCTTTTTAAATTTTTTCCTCTAGGAAAAAAGTGACGAGCAAAAATAAGCTCTTTTTAATTTTTTTCGAACCTTTGTCGACAAATACAGGCCCAGTCTTTCAGCCCGGGCCTCCGAGCTGAAACTCCGACTACCCCACCCTCTAATCGAGTCTGATCATTTCCGCCATTAGTTGGAGTCATATTTAGTCGTGTAATATGAAATGTCGTATTTCGACCACCTGATCTACCATGTAATTCAGATAAGTATCGGCATTTTCGTAAGCATTAGCTAATTGCCTTACAGCAATTCTTCAATTTTAGATCGAATTTGTAGCCAAGAATCATTTCCGCCATTAATTAGAATAATAGTAGATTGTGTAATATAAAATGTCGTTTTCTGATCACTTGTTCGACCATGTAATTCAGATAAATATCGACACATTTTTAAACATTAGGAAATGTTTAACGGTAATTCTAGTATTTTAAATGGAATTCTTGTAGTTCGAAATCATTTCGGCCATTAGTTGGAATAACTTTTTATCGTGTAATATGAAGTGTTGTTTTCCGACCACTTGGTCGATCATGTAATTCAGAAAAATATCGACACTGTTTAAGCACTTTTTTTAAACAAAAAATTTTGTACTCTACTGTGCTAGACGTGTGCTATCATGGACCGTAAATAAAAAAACTAAATTCCAATACATGCGATTTTTAACGCCAAAAACCTTTCTTTAACATTTTTATAATTTATTGTAATTGACATATCTTTCTGTGAACCGGCGAGTTACTTTCGCAGCTCTGCACACGAATCTACGAATCGGTGATTGAGAAACATTGATCAGTGCATTAATTCTGTTATCTAAAATTTTATCTAGATAATGATTAAATTATCTGTTATCTTTATCTAGATATTTTAAATTATGTTATCTATTATCTGTTATCTAGATAATAAAATTCGATATCTTGCCCAACAATGGCCCATAACTGCACCAGCCTCCTACTTTTCGCCACTTCCCAGTAAGAGGGTTTTGCTTCAGCTATTAACTCAATGTAACCTAAAATTTATACCTTTTTTCGAAATAAAAATAGAATTGCAAATTCTTTTAAATACATTAAAGGGCGCTACACACGATCAGTTTTAACTGACAGTTTCCACTGTCAGTTAAAACTGAAAGTGAAAACCAACGTCGCTGTGCTTACACACGTTCATATTATAAAAACTGAAGACACATCAGTTTTTTACAAGATGTCATCGGACGGTGATATTTTAGCCGTATTTGGTTTATTATTAGTCTTGAAAAACAAACGCAAAGAGTGGTGTAGATTGATTAAAAAAAGAGGAATGTTTATTCTCATGTAGGTACACTTATTATCCGAAATGAAAATTTTTCCAACTAACTCACAAGGAAAGGAACTGTATCTCTCAAAAATTTTTCAAACTTTGGTGAATTGTAGATCTTACTAAAAGTAATCACGAACCATGTTTCGGTCGTGCCCATAAGCGGTTTAAGGAGGTGAAATTCACCCCTGAAAATTTGAGTTTTTTTCAATTTTCTTAAATATCTTAGAAATGGTAACAGCATTGGTAGGGAAACTATATATATCTTTATTATGATACCAAAATTAAAGTTATAAAATCATTGGGGCTTCATCCCCCACCCCAACCTCTAATTTTATCACGTATATTTTGGTAAGAGGAGGCTGTTATGTGTAAATAAAAAAATTTTTAATTAACATATTTTACACCACACCAGTTTACTGCTTTTTGCATAAATATACCCTTTGCTAATATTAACTTGGAAAAAAGAGCATTACCGCATAAGAGTATATGAAAAGTGCCTAATCTTCATATATGACCCATTTTGATAAAAAATAACTACTCTAGACTAGAAACGGTAATATACCAAAAATCAGGTCGATTGCCCGCACTGGTGGAAAAATACCGGGAGGAAAAGATTTTTCGACTTTCCTTGTTTTTTCACACAGGAATGGGGGGATTGTAGTCCGGCTGGAGTATATGGAAGTATATCATACACTTGTAAATATATGCTTCTTTTGAGATTTTTCCTTCATTCTAAGCTTAAGAAATATGACCTTGAAATTTTAGAATTGAAAATACAGGGTCTTACCGTTGGAGAAACATCTTGAGACTATTTTTTTTTTTTTGAAAAGCTCATAGTTTTTTACCCCCTTTTAGATACCTACCTTAAAAAACAAAATTTCCAGACTATATGAAAAAAATCATGTATGACTAATTTTGTCACTTCTAAAGATCAAACGAGTTATTTATTGCAGACAGATAAGGTACATTGTACATAGATAACTGAGAGTAAGGGTGTTGTGGATGATGGCTATTCTTTTAAACCAAATGTCCGCTACAAAAAAAAAGGCTTGAGTAGATTAATTCATTCATAGTTATTTCTACTAATGTAAGATACTTGGAATTATTTTACAATATTATGTGCAGATTCGCTTCCAATAAAACATATAATAAACCTACGTCTACTTCTTTTTTATTAAAAGCTATTTTTTATACCAATGTAGAGACTGTGAAGTGTGGTTTCCTAAGACAACAACTAAAAATTCATTCCTAATTAATAATGAAGCAAAGTGGATTTATTACATACGCTGAAATCTAGTGCAAATATTTTAACTGCTAGCATATTTTCTGTAGCACAAAAAATAAGTAATAAATGTAAAGAATTTTTCTTAGAATGCAAAGAAAAATTAGTAGTAACCATAGTAACAGTGGAAAGGAGAATTCCGATTCATTATCCAACTCACTTTTATCTAAACCTCACAAAATATATATACCTATACATTTCCAAATTATCTACTCCAACTTCACCTGCATAGTGAATGACATGTTATTCTAAAGATTTTAACAATATACAGATAATTATAAAGGCTGTGAATGTAAACTTATATTTTTTTAATTATATTTATATTCCTTTATACAATAGAATCTGTAAGAATATTTGAACAATAAAATGATAGAGACGAGAATATTCTCATAACGAGAATGACTTAAAAGCTATAAATGTCTACTAAGAATCTCAAAGTGTTTTTTCTGTTTCGGATCTCACAACATTGCTGGTACCGGGTTAATATCAGAAGATATTCTATTTATTAGTTTTTCATTAAGATTCTTAGCAGGAATGGAAGTGCTTCCGCTTTTGAATACGTAATAAATTGATTTTTGCTTGATTCTTTATTAGGTACGATTCTTGAGTTGTTGTCTTAGAACAGTAAACTTCATAGACTCTACATTGGTATAATATATGAAAAATAGCTTTCAATAAAAAAGAACTAGAAGACGATGTAGGTTTATTATATGTTTTACTGGGAGCGAATCTGCACATAATATTGTAAAATAATTCCAAGTATCTTACATTAGTAGAAATAACTATGAATGAATTAATCTACTCAAGCCTTTTTTTTGTAGCGGACATTTGGTTTAAAGGAATAGCCATCATCCACAACACCCTTACTCTCAGTTATCTATGTACAATGTACCTTATCTGTCTGAAATAAATAACTCGTGTGATCTTTAGAAGTGACAAAATTAGTCATTCATGATTTTTTTTCATATAGCCTGGAAATTTTGTTTTTTAAGGTAGGTATCTAAAAGGGGGTAAAAAGCTATGAGCTTTTCAAAAAAAATAGGCTCAAAATGTTTCTCCAACTGTAAGACCCTGTATTTTCAATTCTAAAATTTCAAGGTCATATTTCTTAAGCTTAGAATGAAGGAAAGATCTCAAGAGAAGCATATATTTACAAGTGTATAATATACTTCCATATACTCCAGCCGGACAACAATCCCCCCATTCCTGTGTGAAAAAACAAGGAAAGTCGAAAAATCTTTTCCTCCCCGTATTTTACCACCAGTGCGGACAATCGAGCTGATTTTTAGTATATTACCGTTTCTGGTCTAGTCATTTTTTATCAAAATGGGTCATATGTGAAGATTAGGCACTTTTCATATACTCTTATGCGGTAATGCTCCTTTAACTTTTTGATTTAATAATTAGCAAAAATATGTATCGTCAAAACAATTTCGTATTTTAGTAATGAATTGTTACAAACTTACGATATACTATAAAAATGTTCAAAACAAAAATATTATCAACATCTTATAAAAGCAGGGTTACCACGTACACTACACTTTGGTGCTTCTCTTTCTTCTTTAAAAAAGCAATATGTTAGAGAATTTTCAAATCTTTCTGGTCGTTGGTCAATATATCCACTATTATACCATCCATACTTGAACAAATTTTGAAAACGAGGCGACGAAAACTGATTGTGTGCTAGAGAATATTGTTACGGCGATGTAAATCAATAGCATACTCATTTAGAATTACATTATCCGAAAATACTCTGATAAGTTGTTTCCAGAGTCGAAATCCATAGATATCCAGAGGTTAAAATATTGAAAATTGTATAGATAAATAAAAATAAATAAATATGTAAATAAATAAATAAGATTGATATAGACATCAGTAAAGCATGGGCGGGGGGTGCAGTGTACTTTTTCTTTCTAAACTATGTACTTTAAAGTATATCGTCAGTTTGTAATAATTCATTACTAAAATACGAGATCTTTTGACTATATTTTTGTTCATTATTAAATCAAAAAGTTAAAATTTTTCCCAAGTTAATATTAGCAAAGGGTGTATTTATGCAAAAAGAAATAAACTGGTGTGATGTAAAATATATTAATTAAAAATTCTTTTATTTACACATAGCAGCCTTTTCTTTTACCAAAATATACCTCATAAAATTAAGAGTTGGGGGTGGGGGATGAAACCCCAATGATTTTATAACTTTAATTTTTATATCATAATAAAGATCTTAAAGTGCCATTTACAAATATATATATAGTTTCCCAACCAAAACTCTTACCATTTCCAAGATATTTAAGAAAATTGAAAAAAACTCAAATTTTCAGGGGTGAATTTCACCCCCTTGAGCCGCTTATGGGCACGAACGAAATATGGCTCGTAATTACCTTTAGTAAGATCTACAATCCGCGAAAGTTTCCAAAATTTTTGAGAGATACAGTTGGATACCTTTCCTTGTCAGAATGAGTGAAAAAACCTACCTCAATTTACTCTCTCTAGTGTCTCCACTCATTAAAAAAATGATACGGTTATCAGAAATGCTATTTCACCACATTAGTCTCGTCAGTTCAGTTCAAAAATTTTGTGGCTGAAATATTCCATCAGTTTTTACTGTTCAGTGAAAACTGTCAGTTTTTAGCCTACACACGATTACCTTTAACTGACAGTTTTCACTGAACAGTCAAAACTGGCAGAGAAAACTGATCGTGTGTAGGTTGAAAACTGACAGTTTTTTTTTACTATCAGTTAAAACTGATAAAATATTTCACCACATATTTTTTTAACTAAACTGACGGAACTCATGTGGTGAAATTTTATATATATATATATATATATATATATATATATATATATATATATATATATATATATATATATATATATATATATATATATATATATATATATAGATGGTCATATATATATATATATATATATATATATATATATATATATATATATATATATATATATATATATATATATATATATATATATGGGCATTTTCACGTCAATTTGACCAGTCTTAAAAGTAAAGTTCTCAGATTTTTTTTAATATTCACTCTAATTTATCTACCAGTAGAGCTATGTTCAATTTTGATATTCATTTCTCAAAATTATTATTTAGGCTCGAGATATTTTACTTCGAAAATTGTGGTAATTATCACGTTTTTTGCATCTGTTTTATAAAAAATTCTATATTTTCCAAACGAGAGATTTGAGTTGGATGGTGTTTTGTGGGTAAATTCATGAAGCTCCATAGTACATTACAATATAATAAAACTTGTTCTATATTGTACGGTTTTGAATTGCTATGCACTGAAATTAGGTCAAATTTGGACAGCCCTGGCCAAAATCTCTAATGACTTAAATAAATGATTTTGGGTTCGTTGTGTTCAGAATTTTATGCTCTTTAAATTTTGCACAAATTAATTAAGCACAACACACGGCACTATATCCGCACAACGCCTGGACCGCCAGTAGCATGTAAGCCGCGACGTTTGGCACCTGACAAATACATAGCCGCTCGCAAACAATTCGAGCTGATGATGCAACGGGGCATTACAAAACCATCATCAAGCGAATGGGCCGCACCACTACACTTAGTCGCCAAGAAAGACGACGAGTGGCGACCGTGTGGAGACTACCGCGGTTTAAACGCTCGTACCATACCAGACCGCTACCAGTTCCGCATATACACGACTTTACGATTGCGAGGAACGCGAATTTATTCGAAAATTGATCTAGTCAAAGCCTAAAGCCAGATACCCGTGGCCGACGAAGACGTACAGAAAACCGCCATAACAACTCCATTCGGGTTATTCGAATTCACGTTTATGAGCTTTGGACTTCGCAACGCCGCACAAACATTTCAGCGCTTCATGGACGAAGTACTAAGAGGACTCGATTTCTGTTTCGCGTACATTGACAACGTTTTGATCGCCTCGAAGGACGAAGAAGAACACAAGGAACACTTACGACAAGTTTCCGAAAGATTCCGTGAATATGGAGCGGTCATCAATCCTTTGAAATGCATGTTCGGGGCGAAAAATGTTCCTTTCGTCGGTTATCTGGTAAGCGCCGAAGGAATACAGCCATTACCAGAGCGAGTGGAAGCAATCACAAAATACCCCAAACCAACGACCGCAAAACAACTAAGAAGATTTTTCGGTATTGTAAATTTTTACCGCATTTGCTTGCCGAAAATCTCTCAACATTAAGCACTTCTGAACGACATGTTGCATGATAAAGTGAAAGGCAACGCACCACTAAAATGGAATAACGAAGCTGAAGCCGCATTCGAAGCTGTCAAAAACGCTCTCGCTCAAGCGACTCTTCTTACATATCCGAAGCCCGACGCCACACTTGCGCTAGTCTTGGACGCTTCGGACACTTCGGTCGGAGCAGCAATCCAGCAAAAAGTAAACAACCAATGGGAATCATTCGCCTGCTTTTCAAAAAAACTGAGTCACACGCAACGATTCTACAACGCGTTCGATCGAGAACTACTCGCCATATATTTAGCCGTTAAGCACTTTAGACACATGCTAGAAGGTCGACAATTCACTATCTACACTGACCACAAACCGTTAACATTCGCCTTTACACAAAAACTTGATAGGGCATCGTCGATGCAACGAAGACATTTGAGCTTCATCAGCGAGTTTACATCCAACATCCCAACATACTGTATATAGTAATTCTGTATATAAGGTTTATTCTACCAAACCAACAAGAAGTTTAATTGAACACGCTATACCTCTTCCATACATATTCCCATATTTCCAAGTATCGAGTTGTTGTCGCATCAAAATCGATGATTTTACATATGGAAGCTATAATGTTATCTTCTGCGAAATGATAATTATTATGTATGAATAACTTATAATATTATCTATGTAGAATAATGCTGATAACGATGTTTCATATATGTATTATATTATACAGGTGACTTATATGTGTAGTATCATTGAGTAATAAATAAAGCCCGGACTCAATAGTGCAGGTAATAAATTATCCTGTCAAAATTGCCGAAAAAACGTATCACCATTCGTTAGAAGCGGCACATAATTTATCTATTTTTCATAAATACATTTACCAAGTTTTTCTAAATCCGCTCTATAGTTATTGTGGTAGGTATGGAAACGATGACATTCAGGTATATTTTGTTTATACAAATTGATAATTAGTACAATCTGCCAAATCAAGTTTGTAACATCACTTGCGCCACGAACGAACAAAACTTGTATTGTCCAACTACATTTGTATTATGTAAACAAAGCTATAAAAAAATTATTTTTTCTTCATCGCAAAAATTGTAAACAATTATCTAAAGGAGCGTATTTCAGTAAAATTTTTAGACGGGACATTTGATAAATAGACAACAGACATCAATAAACTAAATATATTATTTAATATTTCAAATTGTTTTGAACTACTTTAACATGCATTTTAAGTAATAATTTAAATAAAGAAAAACTTGCAATTACTTGTTAATGTATCTTTTTGATCTCCGTATGATCAACAATTTGATGACGATGAATAAGGATATTCATACATAATATAATATGTTATATGTATGCAGTATGTTATACATACGAATGCAGTGTTTGTGTTTGATAGTAGAGATATGAATACCTACCTGCCACCTCTTCAGTCACTCATTGAATGATACGACTGATATGTGTTCTGTGACTGATGCATTGGTATAGGACGATATCAGCACATATGTGTTAAAAATTATACAGTGGCTAATTAATCTACGTACACATAGTTAGGATTTATAAAACAAAAGTTTCACAAATCAATAGATGTATTGAAATATGCCATTAATTATTTAAGAATTACACTTTTTTTGCTTTTATACCTGTGTATAATCAACAAAATATTAATTTAACGCTATAAAAAAAATTCAAAACACAGAAGCTGTCGGCTTGTTGAACAATATTATGTGAATAAGGTGTCCTACATTTAATTGAATGTAACATTTTTCTTGGTATAAATATAATACCACTTCAAATTTTTAAAAAAACTATAGGTTTTGAAATTACAGTTTATTGTCATTTCTAGACCCCCGTACTTGTTTTTACGCCCCTGAAGATTAATTAATTTTTTGACAGGATGATTTATAATACACTAAACGTCCGGGCACTAGTAATAAACTACAAGAGATAAAGAGCTTATGGACATAGATGTTTATTTTTTTCAAAACAATATTATAGCTATTTTGATTGTATTTGTGACTAATTTCTGTAGCAGTATGTGTGTGCCGTGTGTGCTGACTGTGAATGTGTGTGTTGACATTTATACAATCAACAATTCACCATCGGAGGTCTATCGTAAATAACTAGAGACCAGATAATTATGATAAACTAGGAAATATAATAACTCCGGATTTTTTTCCTTCTTTAATATATATATATATATATATATATATATATATATATATATATATATATATATATATATATATATATATATATATATATATATATTTATTTATTTATTTATTTATTTATTTATTAAAATTATGTCAAAATTACTACTAATAACAAATAATATTAAAATTCATACAACTTACTGAACAAAGTTTTAAAAGTAATTTTATTTTTACTTATAAAAACATTTTATAATTCAGAAAAATGTAAAAATTTTACTGATACGATTTTGGTAATAATATAATTAAATTCATACACTAAAGGGTTTCTATTATAACCTTTCTTTTTGCTCTGGTCTAGATAATATTACAGGAAAAATGTATTTTCAATTATGTTCTGTTTTAATTTTAATGTTAATATGAAATCGATATTTGGATTTTCTACAAATATTTTTTTCAGTTAATGTAATATTACCATTAACCCTAGAATCATACGTTGGTCTACGAGAAACGTTAATCATACATCGGCATCATTTTGACGAATGGACTTTTTACGGAGAGTTTTAGAGTTTATTTGCAAAAAACATTTTATTTACATAACAATACTACAAAAGCGAACAAAATATTAAAAAAAAATGGATTTGGAAAAATTTCTTAATATAAATATTTATTAATTTTTTAAATGTTTTTATCAAAGCATATTTTCATTATAAAAATTAAAAAATAGATACATAAATACTTCAATTGTATCATAAGACATGTCTTTCAAATAATTAATTTATGAGCTACACGTTTGCTTCGCAATAAGGTTACTTCACGAACTGAATACAGAGAAAGAGATGGAACGTTATTTGTTTACCTTATCACAAGTTTTTTTTTTTTGCTAAAATGTAGTGTATACAGTTGTTCCTTTAGATAATTGAATTCAAAATTTTTACTTATAAAAATGATATCATTATAATGCAACTTTTTAAATAAAAGAAATACGTACATAATTTATGTATCCTCATATAAGGTGTATATTCTGATTTATTTAAACATTAATTGATAGGCTTTTAGGAACATATGTACATATTATTTTCAAATCTTCAAATTGTCATATGTTTATGTATTTTTTATACAAAATAATAATTTAATATATTAGATAATTAAATACATATTTAGTATTGAACAGTATATGTGCGTTTTTCACGATGTTTTTTCTCAGAAACGATATCATAACATGAATATTTAAAAATATTTTTAGCTTGAAAAAAGTGATATAGTTATATATATGTGCATTTATTATTACGGATCTGGTATGTACAAAACTTTTTTTATTTTATTTTTTATTTTTATCACACTTATGTTACTTTTATTGCCTTTATGTGTATATCTATAGTTGAAAAAATATTCTCAGACACTTTTGATAGTTTCTTTGTCAACGTATGATTGTCTTTTTCTAATTCCAGTCAAACAAATAAATAGTGCATAGGGTACTAATTGAACATTAGGTTACGAAATAATAATAAGGCCCGATTTACATTAACGCTCCGCTCTCGGAACGATATCACTCCGCTCCCGGTTCGATATAATATTCTTACACAATAAACAATGAGTGATGATGAATGATGATGATTCCACTCCACTCCGCTTGCATTCAGTTGTTATGAAAAGATATTTGTATCGAACTGAAACCGAACTGGGAGCGTACCCAGAGTAGCATTATAATGTGAATAGAGAACGAATAGGTATCAGCATGACATCAGCACTGTAATGTGAACACAACAAGATTATATGGAATCGGGAGCCCTATATATGCTTCACTTATATATGCTTCACTTATAGTAACATATATGCTTCACTTATATATGCTTCACTTATAGTAACATAGAAAGAGACAAACCTTTCTTGGTGTTCCGTTTTGCGCAACATTCGTGTATTATGAGTCGGTGGACATGTGTGACTTTACAGAATGTGAAATTTCTCGGCCACAAATATTCCCGTAGATATGTAGTTATTTCCTCATTAGGCACATTTGTAAATTTTCTAAAATTTGTTAGTAATTTTTCGAATAAGATCTCAAATAATAATAAAAATTAAAATATTTTCCACAAAATAAATTATTAATCTTTTATTAAGTCTCTTGAAACGCATTCTTTGGTTTTCGATTCAATATATTAAAACTTCAGTATTATGTCGTCTCTATAAGTCAAACAGCTGTAATTATCTTTCACATTATCATAATCATTGAATAAATTAATTATAACATCCATATCTTTAATAAATTTTAGAAAAATTAGGAAAACTTTTATATGTGAAGTACAAAATCTTTAAAAAAAGACATACGTTAATCATACATCGTCGTCCTTTGGACGCACCCTATTTCAATATAAACAAAACGACAGCAACTATAGACAAAATTTATATATTTGCTGTGTTATAATAACAAATAAATTAGATAACAGAAATTTCACAACAAGCAGGAAACGACAAGTTGTAGTATTGAAGAAAGTAGAGAAGTTCGTTCGTCATTTTGACGAGTACGTATGATTCTAGGGTTAATTTAGGTAGCGGCAATTAAAAAGGCTATATAATTTTTTAAAGAAAATTGCAGTAGGACTAGCTTTTTTTATGTAGATTCTGAAAATTTGTTAAGTCTTAAAATAATTATAATTCCTGGCGCGACACTTTTGCTATACACTTGGATTGCTAATTTTACGTTCATTTTTGGAAAATCGTTAGGAGACACATGTTTAGCAGTTATTTTAGAGCAAATTTTTGTACTGCTATACTGTCTTACTGGAAGAGTTCTCTTAGTGGGTCCCAAAATCATCTAGTGTTTTAAAATTTGTTTCCAGCAAAGAGTCTCTTACTGATTTAATGAAGTAATATACACATCAAACAAAGCACAAATGCGTTTAGAATTAGACTGAAAGTAAGGAAGGACTTTCAGTAGAAACATCGAAATGTTTATATACTTTACTATTATTTGCACCTTAATCACAAATTACAGCTTGTACCTTGAATCCATTCTTTTCTAAATCGCTTATATTTTTGTGCAATATTTCTTTGATGTAATCGACTTTTAAAGATTTCTCCGAAGCAAAGTAATTTAATAGAGATGTAAAAAGAAAATAAACTTATCATCGTAAATAACAATAGGTTTTCCAAAAACTAGTTTCCTTTCAACGCCTGTGTCTTCTACGCCATCTACTTCATCTGTCTTAGAATTAAACTGTAGACATGGCCAAATTGATATTTCGTCAGAAACTAGCACAATTTTTTTTTCATTATCACCTAATTCTTCACTTCTTTTTGTAGCCTCGTATTTGATACAGTGTATAATTAAAGTTTGGTTGCAAGAATTTTACTGGCAACTATTTGTTTAGAGTAACAGGTGATGGTAACTTAAAATTTAATTTATAACTGCTTAGAGAATGATAATAAATATTTTGAGCCAAAATTGATTGATTTTGTGGCCATTCCGCAGAAATTCCCTTTTCTGAAAGAAGCATTCAAACAAATATTTTAGCATGATCACTAACATGATTTAAATTAAAAACAGATTCTTGTAAATTCATTTTGCTCTTTATATTTAAAGCATGATATTTATTTTTTTACTTTTTTATTACATTTTTTAAGGATTTGTTAGTTTTCTGTAAAAAAGGGCATAGCCAGATAAGATAGGGAAAACGGCCCTTGAAGCAAAATTGATTGTTTTTATAGGAAATAATACTTCTTAGCCTCAGATACATTCCTGCTAAATTTCAACCCCCTGAAGCTAATAGTTTATGAATACACAAACAGACAAATATTTTCAAAAAAAATTTTTTTGACGAAATTACTGAGCCGATTTATTTGAGTTTAATATATATTGTGTACCTACCTTAAACAAAGTAATAAAAAAAAATTTAACGTTATATCCTTTTATTATACTAATTTTATTAAATTTTTAAATTTAAGTAAATTTTTTTTTTTTTTTTTTGTTACACAATATGTAGCTCGCCCCTCTCACTTGATGTTTTTGTTACACTTCTTAAGGGGGTGCAGAAAGTGAATTTTTCTGTAATAAAATTACATACGTTCATAACTACGACAAACAAGCTTAGACAAACGGCTAGCTTTACCTGCTGTTTGTCTTCTTTTGTTAAGACGATGACGAATCATGGGGAATTATAACGAATTGACCAACTCGTATAGTCTTTTGACAGCTAATAAACTTTGTATGAAATTGTTGACATCGTAAGACGTGGTGTATGAGCTAACAAAGTTTCACTTGACGCCTTACAAAGGAAAAAACTCTAACAAAAGAGAAATCAGTATCTATTTTGTTTTACTAATAAAAAAAGACAAACTAATGTCTTTAGCTGACAAAGGCAGCTAATGTAAATTTAAACTAGTTTATCGTAGTTATGAACGTATGTAATTATATTATTTAAGAAATAGGGTACATATTTTACTTTATAGTTCTTTTTATACATAAGTAATATATGTAGTACCGAACATGGCATGCATTTGTATTGAAATATTACTATGTTCTACCAACTAAAATTTTTCCATAAAAATATATGTTATAGAGTACTAAGTACATATTATTGAACAAAAAATGGTGGGTGTCGCTAACGGGTAAGTGCCAAAAAAATTTACTTAATTTTAAAAATTTAAAAAAATTAGTATAATAAAGGGATATAACGTTAATTTATTTTTTGTTACTTAGCCTAACGTGGGTACACAATATAATATATTAAACTCAAATAAATCGGTTCAGTAATTTCGTCAAAAAAATTTTTTTTTGAAAATTTTTTTCTCTTTGTGTATTCATAAACTATTAGCCTCGGAGGGTTGAAATTTGGCAGGAATGTATCTGGGGCTAAGAAGTATTATTTCCAATAAAAACAATCAATTTTGCGTCAAGGGCCGTTTCCCCCTCTTACCCGGCTATACCCTTAACTTTTTTTTTATATAAATTTCGGCATTCTTGTGACATCTTAAGATACTTTTTATAATAAAAATTACTCAAATTATTGTTTAGCTGAGATTCGATTATCGTTCCTTGGAGGACTAGATAATTTAATTATTTCTTCTAATGAAATATCAGCCTGTGTATTGTAGCTAGAAGCGCCAAAATAAATAGTCCAAATTTTTTAAAAACTTTCCGGTACCTTTAAATTATTGTCGGGAAATGCACCCCCTTCTAAACTAGGGACATTTGTTGAATTTAATTCATTTAAAAATAATGTCGGAATTGCACCCTTTAAAAGTTTTTTCTTATCAATACATTCTGGTGAAATTTGATTACTGCATATGTAGGAAAGAACTCCGAACAGAGCAGTCGGTAGGCATGTATGCGTTTCCAGATGTTAGCCATTGCCTTTTCTTTTGGGAAAGAAAACATTCTTATTGTTGCTGTATTACGTTTTGTATTTTTACAAGAATAGACACAACAGTTATTGCAACCCAGATATTTCCAGTTATCTTTACTGATACTCATTTTTTTTTTTTTTTTTTTAATTTGATAATAAACAAATTTGTTCAATTGATGGTTATTTAGCACACACCTATATAACATGTACTTAAACAACCAAATTAAAAGATTCCTTTTAATTTCAGTTGAAATTTAAAAAAAAATTAGTTGATAATAGGTCTGTCCCCGGGCCAGTAGGAATGTGAATGCATTCGAAGAAAAATGTAGGAAGTCGTTCTTGTACATCAAAATTTCAGCTAGTTGTTCACTTCCCCTCCCGTATGTAAAAGTATAAATTAGCAGCGTCTTCAGGGTCCCTGCTTTTTCTTTCCAGCTCTCAAATATACATTTAATAATAATGTTAGCGAAAATCATTGTACATAAATTTAAGAAAAAAATATATAGTGGTTTTTTAGCGAATTTCCAGAATGAAATTCAGCTATTAAATATTTAAAGCTAGTTTTTCGTGTACTGAAATTAAAATATCGAAGAATAACAAATTTAGACAAATGCAAGTTGAGCAGTGGTAATCAGTTACATGATTGTCGCAGTTATTTCTTACCGTTTATGTCGATTGTAATTATCATAAAGTTCATTTAAATAGTTTCAAAAATTGTTAAAATTTTAATTCAGTAACCTGAAGGAAGTCTTTACTTTCATATTTTATCTCCACTACTTAAAGTAGGAACTTTAAGAAATTTGCAAGTAAAAAAAAAGTACAGGAACAGACCTAATACAATATGAATACAATACAGCCAGTACAGATAATAATACAAATATTTTTTAAACTAAATTAAAATTTTGAAAAGTAACATAGGTACATTAAATATTATATGTATACTAAAAAATCTTTTTTTAAAGTTTAAAGTCACTACCAAAGTGTGAGACAGGAAATAAAAATAACTAGAAGTTTTATAGGTTTATCTTTTTTAGAATGATGTTTTTTTTATATTTAAATTATTTACCTGTCTGGTCGGATTAACTACACATGCATTGATAAATGGTTAATATTTTTATGTATGAATGTGTTAGTGTATAAACGGTATAAACTATTGTGTATGTGAACGAATATATATATATATATATATATATATATATATATATATATATATATATATATATATATATATATATATATATATATGTATATATATATATATATATATATATATATATATATATATATATATATATATGTGGTGCCATGCACAACACATAAAATTTGCAAATTTCAACAAAATCTATCACCGTGAGATCAACGCAACATAACTACACACAGGATGTGAAAATGCAGAAAACAGCATAATCCACGAGCCAACTACCGGATGTTCCCTAGACGTATTAAAATAAAATATATTTTCTATTTCATGCAATGTATTTGAATATAAAAATAAATTCTATCTTTGTTGAATAAGTTTTGCTAACTAAACATAAAAATTATTATAAATTCGATGTAAATTCATTATTTTCAGTTTTGGCCATTTTAATAAATTTTGATAGTCTTTTCGTCGTTATGTTAATTATTTTAATTGTTGTAATAATAATTTTACTTTAATAAAATTAATTTAATTTGAACTTCGTTTTATTAATCAATACCAAATCACATCAAACAAGACAATTATAAGTTAACGAAAAATAAATAAATAAAATCTTTGAAGTAAATAAAACTTAATAAAAATAAATAAAATTTAAATAAAGTGAACAAGTAAATCAATAAGGACTTTAATTCAAGCCAAAGCTCCGTTTCTTTCGTTTTCGATAAAACAAAGTGGCGATCCTCAACATTCCAAACGGGATCTCCGGTGTCGTCCGGGTTTAATAAGTTTCATTAAAGTTTCGGTCACGACAAATCTGGCGATCCTGCCAGGATAGTTATCCTTCGGTCGACACAAAGGACAATAAGTGAAAAACGGGACATTGTGAATACAGACTGTGAATTTACTGTGCACTACCAGCTTGTGGAACCAGCCCAGGTCAAGACGGTGTACAAAAGGAAAATAACGAGCAACCAAACATTGTGCACTACCAGCTTGGAGTCGAACCAGGTCACGACGGTGTACAACAATTGGAAAAACAACAAGAAAATCCGACTACAGAGACAGGTCAAGACGCTGCAACAAAATAGCCGAGCTTGTACAAAGGTAGGTGGATTGTTGATTTTTCTCTCTGCTTTTAAGTTATTTTTCCAATCATGAATCCTGATTCACAAAATCCATCCCGATCACAATCTCCAGAAGTCTCCGAAGATAACGATGTTCCAGTGGAACACATTCCTATTTCATTCCTTGCGCAAATGGTAACCCCATTCAACGGAAACCCTTCCGAACTACATAATTTCATACAAAACGCCGAAAATGCCCTCAACCTAGCAAATGATTCACAACAAAGAGCGCTAACGGCACTTATATTTTCAAAAGTCTCTTCAGACGTTAAAAATAAATTAAATGCTACAAATATTTTATCATTCTATGATTTAAAAATAAAATTAAAACAAATTTATCAAATAACAGAAAGTCTCACATATTTGCAAGAACAATTAGAAACGTGTAGGCAAAAACCAAATGAATCTATAAAAGAATTTTACTTAAGAATTGAAAGTTTAAATTCAAAAATTATTCAAAAAGTAAAAGAAAATAATATTTCAGAATCATTATTATTAGGAAAGCTAGCACTCATCGAAGAGATGGCATTACGACGGTTTACACACCATTGTAAACCCGAAATATCAAATATTTTACGCCATAAAACTTATTCTTCGATGAATGAAGCTTTATGCATAGCAAGCGAAGAAGAAGCATTTCTAAACGTTCAAAATCAATTCAAAAATCTTAACGTTAATAATTCTCAACCTCGTAAATATTGTAAAATATGTAAACGTTCAAATCATAATACAAAGGATTGTAGGAGTAAATCAAATTACCCATCGTATAACAATCCTCCAAATCGATCGGATAATAATCGATCAGTAATTAAACAATGCACATATTGCAATTTTAAGGGTCATACTATTGAAGAGTGTAGAAAAAAACAATATAACGAAAGATTAAATAACCCTAATCCAAAAGTAGCACATGCAAATGATAATTTAAACTTAAAAACGCTCGGGTTGACAGAAGCCGCAACAACGAGCAAACAAGTAGAATCGGCTTCACAAAAATTCCAAATGGCTTAATTGATAAAAAATTAATTTTTAATTCCCCATATTCAAAAACTAACGAATTTATCTTCTTGATCGATACTGGTGCAAGTGTCAGTCTGATAAAATTGGACAACATAAATCCAAATTATAGTACTGAAATAGATACAAGTATTAAACCAAATATTAGCGGTATAACAGACGGCGTAATACAACCTTACGGACTTGTTTCAATCTTTTTAACTAAAAATAATTTCAATTTTCATCATTATTTTCATTTAGTAGATAGCGATAAAGTTCCATTTCATGGAATAATTGGTTCTGATTTTTTGGCAAAATATAACGCAGTTATTGATTATAAAAATAATTTAATTTCTCTCGATCCAATACTTAATGTTTTCCAAATTAATATTGATCCTGTACGAAAACAAGAAATTATTAAAATTTTAAGGACAGACGGACTTACAGAAATTGAAAAACAAAAATTAGAAAACACTATTTTACAATTTCATACTATTGTGAAATTAGATGACGACCCACCAGGTTGTACACAAAAAATCGAGCACGGAATTAAATTAATTGTCAATGTACCAATTAAAAATAAAATTTACCCTCTTCCAAAAAAATTAAGGGACGAAGCACAACGACAAGTAGATGAATTATTAAAAAATGGTATTATTCGTAAAAGTAAAAGTCCTTATAATTCACCCGTCTGGATAGTCGATAAAAAATTAGATTCTTCAGGTATCCAAAAGTATCGAATGGTTATTGATTATAGGAAGTTAAATGAAAAAACCATCCCCAATAGCTACCCTATTCCACGTATCGATGACATTTTAACAAACTTAGGCGGAAACAAATATTTCAGTGCACTTGATTTGGCAAGTGGTTTCCACCAAATTCCTGTAAAAGAAGAAGACATTCCCAAGACAGGTTTCACTGTAGGAAACGGCCATTTCGAATTCCTAAAAATGCCATTCGGATTAATCAACAGTCCTGCTACTTTTCAAACCCTTATGAACGAAATATTTCATAAACAAATCTTAGAAAATAAATGCATGTGTTACCTGGATGATGTAATTGTATTAGGTAAAAATTTAGATGAACACATACAATATCTCTCTGAAATATTTAGTATATTAAAAGAAAACAATCTAAAAATTAATATGGATAAATGCGAATTCCTTAAACAGGAATTAAAGTACCTAGGCCATGTAATTTCCTTAGAAGGAATCAAGCCGCAGGTTGAAAAAATAGATAAAATATTAAAATTAAACGAACCAAAAAACATTAAACAATTACAAAGCTTTTTAGGTATCACCGGGTACTATAGAAAATTTATTAAAAATTATGGACAAATAGCCAAACCATTAACTAATTTATTAAAGAAGGATCAAAAGTTTAATTTTGATAATAATTGCAAACAAGCATTCGAAACTTTAAAAAATAAAATAACTTCAACACCAATCTTAAAATATCCTGATGAAAATAAAATGTTTTCAATTACTACGGACGCATCGAACGATTGCGTAGGAGGCGTCCTTACACAGGAATATGACGGGATTGATATGCCAATTGCATATTACTCCAGTACATTAAATCAGGCTGAGAGGAACTACCCTGTAATTGAACGCGAGTGTCTTGCGATTATTAAAACAATTAAAAATTTTCACCATTTCTTATACGGTCGTGAATTTTTAATAAAGACTGATCATCGTCCTTTGGTATGGCTAAATTCCGTAAAGGATCCGACGAGTAGATTGGTACGCTGGAGGCTAAAGTTACTTAATTATCAATATAAAATTCAATACATCCCAGGCAAAACCAACTACACCGCGGATACTTTAAGTCGTCCAATATTAGTAGCTATGTTAAATAAAGAAAAATCATTTGAAAATTTCCAAAGATTTAATAAAACATGTAACCCCAATATAAAAATTAATCGAGGTAATGACATAAATAATATTAAATCACTAATAATACCCATTACAAAAGATCTTCAAATAAAAGAAGAATTAAAAACATTTATTCTAAATAATTTTAATAAAAATGATATTACAAATGCTAATATAGGTCAAATAATACGAAATGATAAAATTAATCAAAGCATAATTTTATTAATATTAAAACAAAAAATAAAAGATAAATTAAATCTTAAAATATTATATCAAGCGTTAGAAGAAATATCTTTAACATCCGAAAATAATACAATTATTAATTTAAAACATATCGATAAAACAATAAGTGAAAAATACATAAATAATTTACTATCGTATCATTTCAATGATGACATCGAAATAATCGATATAAATAATATTGGTTTTTCTTCACTATTAACTGAAGAGGAAATCCAAGAAGCATTAGAAAAAGAATTAGGTGTAAGCAGTAATACAATTGAAGAAGATTTAACAGAAGAAGAAATACAAGAAATATTAGAAAAAGAATTGAACGAAATTCAACAAGAAGGTATGGACAACGAAACTAACAATCAACAAGAAAATGAAGGACCAATACCAAGCACTTCAGGTATGAATAACGCAATCGAAACGATACCAATAGATGGAGAAACAAGTGACGAAGAAATTGTTAATGAAGAAATTATAAATGAAGAAACAACTAACGAAGAAATAAATAATCAAGAAACAAATAATGAAGAAACAGTGGAAACTATCATCGTCAGAACAGAAGCGGAAAAACAACAGTTACTACGCGAATACCATGATTCACCATTAAGAGGTCACCCAGGCATTGCCCGCACATACAGCGAACTTCGACAAAAATACTTTTGGAAAGGTATGAAAACATACGTCGAAAAATACATCAAGAATTGTCCCATATGTCAAAAAACAAAAACAACTCGTATTGGAAAAGCACCAATGGTAATCACCACAACAGCAAAGAACTTCAATGACGAAATTTCAATGGATTTTATAGGCCCACTTCCGGTAACAAGGAATCAAAATAAGTTCATCCTTACGATCCAGGATAATCTGACAAAGCACCTTCAAGTTTATCCACTTCAGGATAGAAAAGCAGAAACAACAGCAATCTATTTCCTGAAATATGCAAGCACATTTGGTTTTCCGAAATCCATTCTAACGGATCAAGATCCTGTTTTTACCAGCTCCGTCATCAAAGAAGTCAATAAATTATTCAACATCAAACAGAAGACCACATCTCCATATCATCCTCAAACAAATGGTTCGCTAGAAAGAACACATTCGTACATTGAAAATTATTTAAGATCATATATCAACACTGAAATGAACGACTGGGATGAAATGCTGTATTTAGCCACATTTTCATTCAACACCCACAAAAATCGCTCCACTGACGAAACACCATACAAACTTGTATTTGGAATCGATCCGAATATTCCAACATCGTTTGAAAGAAACACAAATGCAAAAACATATCAAGAATTATCACAAGAAGTGCAAGAAAAAATCAAGAAATTACGTTTAGCTGCAAGAGAAAATTTAAAACAAAGCAAAATCAAAAATAAAGCTCAATACGACAAGCAAACAAAAGTAAGAAACTTCCAAGTAGGAGAATACGTCCTAGTAAAAGAAGGCCAATCCGCTCCAGGGAAATTATCCTGTCGCTACAAAGGTCCATTTAAAATCATATCTGTCCATCCTGATACTCACACAGTTAAAGTTAGATATAGAAATACAAATAAAACATTCCACGAAAATAACCTGAAACCTTACGTTTCAGATGGCGAAGTTATCAACGTTGTTACCAATACTACTGCTTATACACCAAACGACGGCAGAAATACAGGTGGAACAAATTAACACCTCGCCGGGAATTTTATTCAAGAAACTAGGGGACGCGAAAATATGTAACCAAAAATTCACACTAATGCACTACATCAATACAACTACATTCGAAGAAAATTTAGAAAAGGCTCAAGAATACTACCACAAATCATACATTTTCTGCAAAATGATACCAAGTAATCACTCCAACGCCGGGACTTGTAAATTACAACAAAAATTATTAGTACAGCAAATGGAAGAAATAAAAACTCTAATCAAAACTATTCAAGCTCATCACGTACGTAGACGAAGAGGACTTTTAAATGTAGGTTCTAAAATATTAAAATGGCTTATCGGATCACCGGATTCTGATGACGCAACATTCTATACAAATTCGATAAATTCTATTATTAATGATAGGAAAACAACACATCTATTAATGAAAGATCAAATAAAAATTCTATCAGAAACAATGAATACTTTAAATAAAACGTTAAATACTATTCAAGACGCGGAACAAGAATTAAATATTAATATTAAAACTTTTAATCAATACATATCTAATTCTTCTAGCATAATTAATCGCAATTCACTTGAAATCGAGCTTTTAGACCATTTATTGCTAATAAAACAAATAAATGATTTAAATCTAAAACAATTACAATCTTATAGTATGACACTAACATTAATAAGACACGGGATAATTGATTACAACATAATTACTCCTACAAATCTTATGAATGAATTAAGTCAAATTTCTTCTCTTGAATTACCAATTAAAGTTAGCACAGAGACTATTGAAAATTATTATAAATTAATGGAAGTCAAAGCTTTTATGACTGATAACATTTTAGTAATTTTATTAAAAGTCCCAATAGCGCAAATTACTGAATACAGTTTATATCAAGCATTTCCACTTCCAACACCATTACAAAATTCCTCACAAGTATCCTATATTACCATAGATTTTCCCTACATAATATCCAGCAGAGGAAAGTCACAATTCGCTACTCTAAAACAGCTCGATCCATGTACACTAGTCAATAATGTGTACATCTGTAAAAATATCGACACACTACAAAGAAGAACCGACAACATTTGCGAGTTAGAAATGTTCGATCTTCAAGAAGCATCCATTCCCAGGTCATGCAAGAAAACCACCATATACGCACAGTCCGAAGTCTGGAAACAAATATCCCAAAATCAATGGTTGTTCATCTTATCAAAACCGACAAAGGGAACCGTACTCTGCACACAGTATCCAGATGAAGAAAGAAGCCTACATGGAATTGGACTTCTCAAAATTCCAAACAACTGCCGCTTCATGACACACAACGTCGTACTACAGCCCGAAATGTCAATCAAAAACCTATCCGTCTACATACACATTCCAGCAGTCGACATCCTGGAAGATGATTGCTGCAAATATTTACATAAAGAAGAGGCCCTAAAACCACAATACTTAAAGCCCATAAAATTAACAAATCTGGACCTCAACGAAGTCAAATACACTCAACATCAATTGGAGAAGATGGACGAAAATCTTCAAAGCCAGTTAAACAAACCATTTATAATCAAGTACGAAAACGTCATTTACAACTGGTTATGCTACATTGGTACGGGAATCATAGCTATACTACTACTTTACTACTTTTATAAATATGGAATATTCAAAGTAATAGCGACGTTACTAGCAAGATTATTCAAATGCCTATGCCCATGCACCAAATCGGGAGGCAACACATTTAATTTTTACAATTGTCTATTCGGGGAGAACCGGAGGAATCAAGTCCAGCCGTACAATCACGAAGTGGTCTTCGAGCCCAGCAGCCAAACAGTACTTTTGAAGGACCGAAGAATCCAAGCTTCAGCATCATGTGTATCTGGACGCCGTCCCATTCGCCCAGTCAAATTCTAAGGTCCCGCAGGAACCTTTCTAATGGGGGAGGAGTGTGGTGCCATGCACAACACATAAAATTTGCAAATTTCAACAAAATCTATCACCGTGAGATCAACGCAACATAACTACACACAGGATGTGAAAATGCAGAAAACAGCATAATCCACGAGCCAACTACCGGATGTTCCCTAGACGTATTAAAATAAAATATATTTTCTATTTCATGCAATGTATTTGAATATAAAAATAAATTCTATCTTTGTTGAATAAGTTTTGCTAACTAAACATAAAAATTATTATAAATTCGATGTAAATTCATTATTTTCAGTTTTGGCCATTTTAATAAATTTTGATAGTCTTTTCGTCGTTATGTTAATTATTTTAATTGTTGTAATAATAATTTTACTTTAATAAAATTAATTTAATTTGAACTTCGTTTTATTAATCAATACCAAATCACATCAAACAAGACAATTATAAGTTAACGAAAAATAAATAAATAAAATCTTTGAAGTAAATAAAACTTAATAAAAATAAATAAAATTTAAATAAAGTGAACAAGTAAATCAATAAGGACTTTAATTCAAGCCAAAGCTCCGTTTCTTTCGTTTTCGACAAAACAAAGTGGCGATCCTCAACATTCCAAACGGGATCTCCGGTGTCGTCCGGGTTTAATAAGTTTCATTAAAGTTTCGGTCACGACATATATATATATATATATATATATATATATATATATATATATATATATATATATATATATATATATATATTTGGTTTCGAGTGTTGAAGGATTGTTAAAAAAAAACTTTATTTATTTTAAATTTATAACAATCGCAATCCGCAAAAAAATTTATTTATGATAATCAAACGAATCACTACAGAATTACTAGTTCACAATTCAAAATCTCGATAAGTAAAATTCCACGAGAAACGTTATTTCGTTCTTTTTATAATTTCCAATATGCTGACTTTGCTTGTGGAATTTAAACATTGATCTTTACAAATTTATTTTATAAAATCGCAAAAGTATTGTATTTGCATTTCCTGTTTGTGAGTTAAAGAAAAAATCATAACAAGATTGCTTAATAAGCTGAAATAAAAGGTAATAATTATTTTATTAATAAATCCCAATTTGAGTGTCATATAACTCCTCCGCCCTTAGTGTGAAGTGTAGGGCAAAGGAACTTTGTTTCTTGAGCCGGAACTGAGCTTGTGGTTATGACTGGAGCCGAAGGCGCGGTGATGACTGGAGATGAGTCCTCCTGGAAGGTGCGATGTCCGCGACGTTTGTTCATTTTTAGGACAATGATTATTATTGCTGTGAAGACCACGATGATGCTGTAGGTAGTTGTAATATGTATGAAACCATGAGTTTTGATTTTGTTAATTTCATTCCTATTTTGCAAATGAAAGTCGTTTAGTTTTTGTAAGTTGATTTTAGGTTCAAAATGACTTTCGACGATTGGAAGATTATGTAGCGGAAGGATTTTCAGTTGGTCATGAAATTCGTACTCGATATTTTTTTATGTAAGTTCGTTGATCGTCAGCGAGCAGATTAACATAGTACCAGTAAGTAGTCTTCTTTTTACACCACATGTCGATGCTAAGGTCAAATTGATGGCATTTTTTATAACGACATAGAAATCCAAGATCTTCTTAATTTCTGTTTGATTTCCGAACTCTTCGTAGGTACAGTTGCTTGGATAGCTGCGGAGAATTTTCTTAAAGCACTGATCATTTTGAATCTTGATTAGGTTTTCCAATTTGTAAATGTGTAGATTTTCATTTCTGGGACAACTTTGTTTAGCAAAATACATTTGATGTTCGTTGGAAAGAATAAAAGGATAATGGATTTTTAATATTTTGTTTCGTGTGGGTATAGGTTCTACTAAATTGTATTCAAAGATATCTGGTTGGAAATGAGGAATTTGGATATTGAATATTACAGCTGTATGATTATAGTAAGCTTGAAGGGTTAAAAGTTCGTAAATTTGTTCTGTTGATGTTATTGAAATATTTTGAGTTTTAAGGAGTTGATACGCATGTTCAAGCTCTTCCGGTATAAGAATGTTTTTTGGAATTACGTTTAATTTAGCTAGATTGATTGATTCGATAATATCTTCAATATGGTTATTAAGTAAATCAATATTATAAGAAAGTTGATATAAGTATTGCATGTACTTGAAATCATTTTCGTCTTCTCGTACCTTATTTTGAATGTCGGATCCTAGCTTGTTTAAGTATTCATTTATAACGTCTTGTTGTGAATTAATATGATCGGTAATATTTTTAAACCTTTGATCATTTGTTCGTTTAATTTTACTTGTTTATAGGATTGAAATATTAAGTTATTTTGATTTGATTTCAAGTCAGTTAATTCTTTATTAATTTGTTGAGCATCGTTACTGTCCATGTTGCCTGTTATGAACTTGATGGCGGTACCAAGACCGTCAAAAAGGCTCCTCTTTTGAGTTTTGCGGGGATAAATTATTTTCAGATTATTTTCTAATGCTTTGAATTTTAGATTCAATACTTCTCTAATGCTACCTAATTTTGTTTTATCACTAATGAGGCTTAGAGATTGAGAGATTTTGTTTAAGTTAACTTTGTAGTCGTCTAGATCTATGTAATGCAAGTATTTGTAATAATTTTCAATGATTTTGCTGTTTCCTATCTTAATCGCAAGAAGTCCCGGGTTGTTCGTCGAGTCTTGTATTTCGATTCGTTGCGTCATTGTCATGGTTATTATTGTCAACGTTATGATCCTGTAACAAGTATCATCAAGGTTTTCTTAATTTTTGCTTCGAGATTTTACGATTTTTAGGATCAGTAATAGTAACATTATTATTTTCTTTGACTTTAATCTGTTTAAATGTGGGATGAAGTTTGTTATTATGTTTATTCTCAGTGAAATACGCTATTTGATTTGGTTGGTATTATTTAGGTTCTTCACGGTTTTGATTAATTTTTGCAATGTGTTTTTGTTTAGATTTCTTTACTTTTTCATTAACTTTATTGTATAAAATTTCCTGTTTATTCTGCATATCGTCTAAATTTGGTTGTAATTTAATGCCATATGTGCGTCCGAAATATAGTTCGAATGATGTGTGTTTGGTAGCGGAATGGATGGTATTGTTATAGGTGAAAATGGTTTGGGACATTTTAATTTCGGGATGAACTTGTTTGTCTTTGTTATTTACTATCCGGTAAATTTCAAGGAGTGTGGAATGAAGTCTTTCCACAGGGGAATTGGAATTTGAACTTCGGATAGATGTTATATGCATTTTGATATTATACTGTTTATTAATACAATTTTGATATTTTACTGTGACTGAAAGGTCGCAACAGCATTTTTTAATCCAAAGGGCATTCTTACGAATTCCCAGTGGCCATGCTCGACAGTAAAAGCTGTTTTCTCAACGTCTTTTGGATGTACTTCTATCTGATGAAATCCACTAGCTAAATCTAGTGTAGCAAAATACATGCATTTGCCTAGTTTATCTAAAATGTCCGAAATTTTAGGTAAAGGGTATTTGTCGTCAATCGTCTTTTTAGTCAGTTTTCTGTAGTCAACAACAAGTCTCCATTTTTGTCGGCCACTAGCGTCTAATTTTTTGGGAACTATCCATATAGGAGAGGACCAGGGAGAATAACTTGGTCGTATAATACCTTGCTCAAGTGGTTTGTTAATTTGAGCTTGTACCTCTTCTTTATGGATATCGGGATAACGATAGGATTTTGTGTAAACTGGAACGTCGTCTTTTGTCTTAATTTCATGTTTTATCTGATTAGTGAAAGATAGATCTTGGCCTTCTTTAAAGAAGACATCTTCAAATTGTTTGCCAACTTTTATGATTGCATGTTTTTCTTCACTATTCAAATGATTCACTAGTCAATTGTCTCGTGTGTAAGTAGTTCGACTCGTAATGGTTGTTCTACGTAAAAAGTATGTGTGAGGCCTGATAAATTTATAACAAGGGTTGTTATGTACTAATTATCAGCAGAATAAATTCCTTCAGGTATCAGGAATTTAATATATAAATATAAATATAAATATATATGTTTAAATACAAATGTTTTTTGACAAAACATCTCCTTGTTGTACATCTACTGGTAATCGTATGAGTTGTTGTGTTTTCGGTTGAATTGTGTATTTGCCTGATGTAAAATTAGGTTTGAATAAAAGTCTATTTGTCGAATTTAGTGTGTTTAATGTTTTGTTATGTATGTCAATTTTTGCGTGTAATGTGTTTAAAGCATCGAGTCCTAATAATCCGTTGAAATAATTATGAAATTAAGTCAAATTTGCCAGGTTGGTTAAATTCGGTAAAAATAGGTAATGTTGCTTTTTTATTAATTTCGTGTGAACCTAATACAGTTTTAATTTCTAATGTTGGGATAGGTTTAATATCGTTAGGGTAGACATATTCGGGATTTATAAAGAAATTAGAACTTCCAGTGTCGATAAGGAATTTTAAGGGTTTGTTTTCTGGAGTTGATATATGGATATATGGAAGGGTTGTACCGTGTGTGTTTAAATATATATATATATATATATATATATATATATATATATATATATATATATATATATATATATATATATATATATATATATATATATATATATATATATCCTGTTGATTCTAGTAGTCGCAATGAAAATCCGTATTGTCAATTTCATATGCAATGTCAAAATGTCCGTTATCAGTATCGTCTACAGTATTGTCTAAAGTTTGTTCAGTATCGTATTCAACAAATTGATCTAAGTCGATCTGGGGTTGTTCTACGTTATGTAATTCGCGACTAGTGAATATGGGTTGAACATTTGATTGAAAGAAAATATTTCCTATTCTAGGTTGTTGTTGTGGTCTGTGTGCGCGAATACTAATTTGATTGCTACCTATGTCCATTGATGTAGGTTTAGATGTAGATGGTTGAGGTTTATTAATAGAATTTTGCGGTGGTCTAAATTGGTTGTACTGTTGAGGAGGGGTTCGGAATTATTGATGATTTCTTAGTTGTGGGGGTTGGTGTGATGTGTATTGTGGAAATGTTTGGGGTTGCAATGTGGTTGGTCAAGGTTTGAATGGTGGTTGAAATGGTTGTGCGATTGGTTTACGCGGTAATATGTTTTTATGAATTGGTTGACCTACGTTTCGTGTATAATAAATGTTTTGCTCTTTTATGCAATAATCAAATACATCTTTTCTTTTAAACCTGTTAAGAACACATTAAGACACATTTCGCTATATAATTTATTTTTTGCTCTAATAACAGATGCGTCGGCTTCCTAAATCTGTACCTGATTTGTTAATGTTGAAAAAATTTCAATAACATTTCCGTAAAATTGTTCGATAGTTTAATTTTGTTGTTTCATGCTATGAAGATCTCTTATTAAACTTGTTTCACTTCTTTTATCAGAGTAGTGTGATATTAAATTTTGTTTAATAGAAGACCAGTTAATATGGTCCAGTAAAGTAATGTCTGAAATGGCAATTTTTCAACCTCGGTCAAACTTGTCTGAAATATCCCTAGATTTGACTAGGGATAGTTTTAAGGGGGTTGCGACCCCAGCGTCAGGGTGAAAAAGGGGTGAAATTGCTCCAAAAGCCATTTTTTCACATTTTTCGCGTAAACTGTTATAGATATAGAGAAATATTTCAAATAGAAGTTGTAGAGAATATTAAGATCTACAAATTTTGTACGAAACATTTTTTTGCGTCTATTACAGTTTCCGCGAAAAATCAATTTAAAGTTTAAAATCTTTGAAATTAGAATTTGTTTTTTCATAAAATTAATTACCATTTTAAGAATAAAAAGTCATTAGCCATTTTTCGCGATTTTGTGAATTGTAGAAGTTGGGAAAAGTTGGGGCGCTGAGCGTCCGGCACTGAGCGCGAGAGAGACAGCGTATCGGACGCACTCTTCGCACTCATTGCCGCATTTGATACGGTTAAAAGAGAAGAGCGGCGGATGTCGTGAGTGCGTGGAACATAAAAGGTCACTAAGAACAATTCTCCCTATGAAAAAAGGTGCTCTGATCTCGGAAAAGGGTAGAAACAACCCCTAAAAAGTTTATTTTCCAATTATCTCGCGAAGTGTGCGAGATATGGAAAATTTTTTCAAATAAAAATTGTAGACCTTTAGATCCTACAAAAAAGTATACCACCCTCTTACCCCTATCTCTAATAGTTTACGGAGAAATCATCTCCGAAAAGAAAAAAAAATAAAAACAATTTTTTTTCGCTTAATTCCAATATTTTCAAACGTTTAGAGAAAAAAAGTATTCTTGGCATTTTTCTCTAAAATTGAAAATAGAGAAATTAGGAAAAATAAAAGGCCTCTTACATTTGGGAGATTTTCTAAAAGGTAAGATCTGAGTCTTCGATGTATTGAGGATTAATTGATTTTTATCACAATAAGCTTTTAAAGCAATGTCGTCTGCAAACATTAACACATCCAAACCTCTATGCCTCATTGAGATCCAAACCTCTAAGCCCACTTTCTCGGAATAATTTCTCCATATCAGCCATAAATAAACTAAAGAGTAATGGGCTAAGTATTTCCCATTAGAGAACGCCGGTGGTAATTTTGAAAAAAGGTGATACATCTCCCCTCAATTTAATTTGTGATATAGCTCCATCGTACAAATTTTTGATTAGTCGAATAAATTTCCCACTAATACCTTGATTATACAGTTTGTTTCAAAGAATCTCTTGTCGAACAACATCAAATGCATTCTTAAAATCAACAAAGATGACATAAACATACTCTCCTTGAAGCCTAGTGTGTGTATATATCATAGTACTAAGTAGGAAAATGTTGTCGGAACAACTACGATTTCTTCGAAACCCTGTCTGTACGTCCGGAATTAAATTGTGTTCTTCAGTCCAATTAATTAGTCTTGTGTTTAATATATCAGTGAAGATCTTGAGGAGGCAGTTCATCAAAGCAATTGGACGATAATTTTGCGGGCAAGTTCTGTCACCTTTTTCGTATATCAGTAATAGTTGTATTTCCTTCTATTAATTCGGTATATTTTCGGAGCTAATAATTAAATTAAATAGATTCAGTAAGTAGTGCTGCCAGTTAGCTGGTAGGTGTTTGTAAAATTCATTATTAAAACCATCGGTACCTGGACATTTCCCTTTTTTGCATTTAAAAAGCGAGAGTTGTAGTTCATCTAGATTAATGGCGGCATCTAAATAGGGGTGACTGGCATCGTAAAAAGTTAACTGCGGTCTACCGTCAACACCATAGAAATGTTTGAAGTAGTTGCAACATACTTCCATGTCAAGGTTAGTGGTCATGTTTCTTCGGGTGTTCAGGTTTTTGATGGCATTCCAAAATGTTACGCTATTTTTTACATTTGCTAACGTATCTAGTAATCCTTTTTTAAAATCAGCCTTAATAGCTGTTACCCGCTTTTCTATAGACATTTCTAGCATGTATGTAATCGCTTAAGTAAGGATCACTGAAACTTTTTCTTCGACACAACCGAAGTTTAGAGTTAGCATCACACTTCAAAGATCTTAAGTCATGGTTGTACCATGGCTTTTTATTTGAAAAAGAACTAGTATTTCTAAAGACTGAAATATTTCTAGTTAGATTACTTTGCATCGTGGCTTCAGACAAAGCTTCTAGTAGATTTTGGACTAATCGGTTCGGGTCTTCGCTGTTAAAAAGCGGCCGTTCAGACTGCTGCAACATCCTAGCATAGTTTAGGTTAGAATCCTTATTCCACACATACTTCGTTATATATGAACCTTGCTGTTGGCTTAGTACCTTGTGGTCACCTTTTGTATGCCCAAATACACCGATTACTTCTACCACACACATTTGGTGCGCAGACGGGCCAAGATCGTCAATTACCCTGAAGTCCGATACAATATCTAAATTGAGTATATTGATCCACACAAGATCGTTTATACTAAAACCATTATATAGAATACATGTTGGATGTGCCGGACAATCACTAACTGATCTCCCGTTTAGTGTAAAGAAACCGTTTTCTTCCATCATTTGGGAAAGTAGACGACCACGCCTATTCACAAAAATGTCTGTTGTTTCTCTTGCGTAGGACAGTTTAGTTCCCCTAAAAATGTCTTCATCAGCCTGGTTTAGTAATCCAATTCTGGCATTAAAATCACCGCCATTACAATGGGACAGTTATAATTAGTGAATACTATATTGTCAATAGTATTTTGTAACGCGTTTAAATAGAGGTCTGTATCAGCATCCGGTTTAAAGTAAACTACACCAATTATTAGTGAATATAATTCCAAGGAACACTTTACAAACAAAGAGTAATTACTGTGGTCAAGAATAGTACATTTTAAGTTTGTATTATCTTTCACTAGAATGGCCAAACCACCACTTGCTCGCCCTTTTGAAAAGTTCTTAACAGCATTTGATGTAAAATATTTGTAGCCGTTTAAAAAGGAAGGCAAACATATATTACTATTTAAAAGCCATGTTTCGCACAAACATATTATATTACTGTTAACAAGCCGTGACTTTTGCGAATTGTCTAGATTGTTTGTATTTCCAAAGCCTGATATATTCCAATATAAGATATCCATGAAATTACTCCGAAGTACCGAATACTGATTATGAGCATAAATGCTTGTATTATTTTCTTTTTGGCGTTGGTTTATTTGGTTGCTCATGTGGTCTAGGACGAAGAAACCTCCCGATCTTGCCAGGTGTAGATGAAGAGAATTTATTTTTTTGTGTATCAGTGGGACTAGAACATTCTGCTTGTTGATGTTCTATTACTCTTACTAGAGGTTTCAATTCAGCCTGCTGGCTTTTAACTGCTCCAGAACTGGTAGATTTTGGAGCTCCATCGGTATTTGTTTGTATTGTTTCTCTTTCTGAATCAAAAACTATGTCACCGTCAGGATCTTGCATCGTGGCATCTTTATAGTCGACATTTAAGTCCTCTAAACCATAGCTATTACCGTGGACAATTAACCGATTTCCTCGGATATGGACACGTTTTCCTTCTTCTTTCAGACGTTTTGCATGGACCCATAGTTCGTTTCTTTCTTCCCTATCAGCCTTTATAAGGTCATCATTAATGAAGATTTTATGGCCTTTTAAGTTTCGCCTATGCGACAAAACTTCCATTTTATTTCTGAAAGGTGTAAATGAAAGAATTATAGGCCTTGGTCGATTTCCAATCTCGCGTCCAATTCTTTGAACGTAGTTGATATCGCGGACTTCGAAATCTACTTTTAAAATTTCATTAATGATACATATAATTTTTTCTTCTAAAATTGTAAAAGACTCTTTTTCAGTAGGTTCTTCTATGCCATAGATGATCATATTTTTCTTTTTTAAATATCTTTCTTGGGAATCTAGTCTTCGATTTTGTTCTTTTATTTCCAATTCAATTTTGTCTTGTCGCTCCATTACCATTTGGATCATACTTTCGATTTAGATACTTTCGCATTGGTACTAGTTGTTGTCTGTTGGATCGATTTAATTGCGGTATCAAAGGAGTCCGTGGTGACTTGAACAGAAGATAAATCTTTCCTCATTTGACAAATTTCATATTTGAGCTCTCTGAGAAGATCCTTAAGTTCACTGTCCATGTTATTGAAGTTAAAATCAGAACTTACAGTCGTTCAATTACTTGTAATAGTAGTTTATAAGCTTATTTAGAAACTAGCCGTATACCCGATAGGATTTCCTATCGGCAACATCTTTTTATTAGGTACTCATTACTCACTTTCAGTATTTTTCAAAAGCCTAAATACCAATTTCGACGTTTCTAATTTCAAAAATGACGAAATTCCCATACGAACTTTCATTTCCTGTTTTAACCCCTTAGGGAATTAATTTCCAAAAACGTTTACACAACTGACCTTTATTTATAAGTAGTAATGCCTAAAAATTAATCTTCACATCTTCTGTGCTAAATTTCGTCCTTCTAAACTCAACAGTTTAGGCTATGCGTTGTCTATCAATCAATGTATAAAATATCATTTATTTGAATAGTCATAATAACATATTTTTATATATCTAACTTCAAAAATGACGAATTTCCATAAAAATTTGTATTCCCTATTTAACCCACTTAGGGGGCGAATCTTAAAAAATCCTTTCTTAGTGGTCACCTACGTTACATAGGGAACTCCTGTGAAAAATTTCATTCTTCTAGACCCAAAGGTTTAGGCTGTGCGTTGTCTGTCAGTCAGTCAGTGTTACAAATTTATTAAATAGATATATATCTGAAGTATTTGTGAACACTCTGTATATTTACTATATTTCATGAAACCGATTTGTATTTTTGATATTTATTCGTTTTAGAGTTTAATATAAAAAATAAATGGCTTCCAACTTCAAGAAGATTCGAACTCGAATCGGTCACCTATATAACTGATTGTGACCGATCGCTTAACCACCACTCCACGTTGGCTTATAAAAAACTGTCCTAATAGAATGAGTATAATCGCACTACAGTATGATTTTAGTACACCAGTAACAAATTTAACAATTTTTTATGTAATCACCAAACTGCAAGTTATCCAAACACAAAAGATTATAATTTATTTATTAAATATTCAGGTTTTAGCGAATTTCGAAAACTCGAAATTCAGCTATTACACTAGGTGTCACGACGCAACCTCCGGCGGAGACCATAACAGAAATACGTTTTGAGGTCCCCAGAATACGAAAATGATATTCACTAAAATTTATATATATATATATATATATATATATATATATATATATATATATATATATATATATATATATATATATATCGCCACGATAACTTTCGAACGAAACGTTTAATGCTTATGAAATTTCGTATGGAAACTCGATTTTGATCTGGCTTAGCTAAGGTTCTTTAGCCAGACACATCGGATGCCCAGAAGTAGGTTTTCTGGCCATTTTTTATCATTCGATCCTATCATTAGACAGTTCGATTTTTACATGGTTAAAAAGCCAAAAAGAAATTATGAAGAAAATATTCTTATAATTTTCTTTCTATTTTAAGTATTTTTCGACAAAATGTAAATTTTCACTTTTATATTAGTTTTCTTTCTTTGTTAGTCTAATAAGTAATTTACATTTATATCTCAGTTCTTTATGAAGTATAAAAATATTTCACTTTTTTATTAAAGAATTTTTTGAAAACAACTGAAGTCTATTCACATACATGTGTTATAACACACATACATGTATAGAGTTTTGTTTCTCATTTATTGCATTATAATTAGCATGGTTCTATCTCAAGTTGAAAATTGAAAATTAAACAGATTTTCTAAGCTAATGTAATGAAGAATTTTTTTTTATTGAATTTTTAAATAAACAAGAAACTGAACATTATGTTATGATAAAATATTATTAAATATGAAACAAGACAACATAATATATACATTGTACATATGTATGCACGGAAAAATATTTTGAATCGATTTTGACAATTTTTTCACTAATAGTAATTATTAATGTTAAAAAAAATTAAACAATTTTAAATGGATTTAAGGTATTTTATGTGAGGTCAAGGTTTTCGGGACCTAAAAAGGCCAAAAATTAATAAACCAATCGATTTTAAAAATTTTTTCACAGTTAGTAAGTTAAAGTATTTGAATTAATTAATTAAATGATGTCCGCAAGAAGCTTATGGACTGCCATAAGTTATATGAGATCCCTAGAACCCTTTTCTTACTGTTAGAGTACTAGAGTTGTATGAGTTTCGCCAGGGTTTACTGATCCCATAATTGTAAAAAATAAACTAAACGACCAATTTTAAAAATTTTTTCACTGTTACAGAGCTAAACTATTTTAGATAGATATAGAACACATTATATAAAGTCCGCCAGGGTCCACAGGACCCAAAAGTGTCAAAAATAAACTAACTGACCGATTTTGAAAATTTTTGCACTGTTACAGAGCTAATTTTATTTTAGATAAATATCGATTACGTTATGTAAGGTCTGCCAGGGTCCATAGGACCCAAAACTGTCAAAAATAAACTGACTGACCAATTTTGAAAATTTTTTCACTATTACAGAGCTAAACTATTTTAGATAAATATAGATTCCGTTATGTAAAGTCTGCCAGGGTCCATAGGATCCAGAAGTGTCAAAAATAAACTAACTGACCGATTTTGAAAATTTTTTCACTGTTACAGCGCTAAACTATTTTAGATAAATATAAATTACGTTATGTAAGGTCCGCCAGGGTCCATAGAACCCAAAAGTGTCAAAAATAAACTAACTGACCGATTTTGAAAGTTTTTTCACTGTTACAGAGCTAAACTATTTTAGATAATTAAAATTCACATAGCGTTTGAAAAATTATCAAAACTGTATCGGCTGGGACTCGAACCCGGATGTCTTGGTACTAGCCAAGCGCCTTACCAATTAGGCCACCGACCGTTTGTTCGAGTGCCACTCCAATTTTGATAATCAATCAAACACATCCTCTCTTTGATGCGAGACGCAGTTACATTTTTTAATTTCAAATGTTATCGAGTGCCTGTGAAACATTATTAATGTATGGCGGACTTTTGTCCGTATTTTAAACATACACCAACATTCATATGTTCACTTAATGTCCAGCTTTGGCTGATACTTGAACACTCGATGTACTTTGGCAAATGGCCAATTCATTATATTAATTAAAATTCACATAGTGTTTGAAAAATTATCAAAACTGGATCGGCTGGGACTCGAACCCGGATGTCTTGGTACTAGCCAAGCGCCTTACCAATTAGGCCACCGACCGTTCGTTCGAGTGCCACTCCAATTTTGATAATCAATCAAACACATCCTCTCTTTGATACGACACGCAGTTACATTTTTTAATTTCAAATGTTATCGAGTGCCTGTGAAACATTATTAATGTATGGCGGACTTTTGTCCGTATTTTAAACATTCACCAACATTCATATGTTCACTTAATGTCCAGCTTTGGCTGATACTTGAACACTCGATGTACTTTGGCAAATGGCCAATTCATTATGTTAATTAAAATTCACATAGTGTTTGAAAAATTACAAAACTGGATCGGCTGGGACTCGAACCCGGATCCAAGCAGCAACAAAATCACTATTCTCGATGATCCGTCGAAGTTGGAGTATCCAGTAAACCGCTGAATATTGTCCACAGTTTTAACCACTGATCCAGATTTAACCACTTCCAGACGATCCTACCGACTGCGTCACTTTTGGTTTCGAGTGTTGAAGGATTGTTAAAAAAAACTTTATTTATTTTAAATTTACAACAATCAAAATCCGCAAGAAAATTTATTTATAATAATCAAACGAATCACTACAAAATTACTAGTTCACAATTCAAAATCTCGGTAGGTAAAATTCCACGAGCAACGTTATTTCGTTCTTTTTATAATTTCGAATATGCTGACTCTGCTTGTGGGATTTGAACATTGATCTTTACAAGTTAATGTTATAAAATCGAAAAAGTATTGTATTTGCATTTCTTGTTTGTGAGTTAAAGAAAAAATCATATTATAACAAAATTGATTAATAAGCTGAAATAAAAGGTAATAATTATTTTATTAATAAATCCCAATTTAATTATATATATATATATATATATATATATATATATATATATATATATATATATATATATATATATATGAGATGTCGACGGTTTGAAGATGATCTGCCCTTCAGGATGTTGTTTCTTCTTATACTTTATGATAATGTAGACTGTTAATATAGCTTATCGTAGTTTTTGTTTTAAGTTCCTTGATTTCTTCTCTGTTTTGAATATGGAACGTGTTTAGTTTACCAATATTCAATCGAGAATATCGACCGCTGGTCGATCACGTGATCGACCTCTGGGTCGATTGCCACTCGATCAAAATAATGCGACCCCCGCACCACCCGAATCCACCACTTCATCACTTCACTGTCGCTGGCGGAGGTGGCGGAGGTATTCAGTAAAATTTTCATTTTTGACTTTGCTGCTAGGACAAAGCTGACTAGTAAAATTTTCTTAAAGATGTTATTGTGATAAGAAAATTTTGCAAACAATTATTAATTGTAAATAAGAATGGAAAATTAGAAAGAAATGAACAATAGAAATATTATACACTAGCGGAAATAATTAAAGGATCAAAAAAAATTCCAAATTTTTAGTGATTTTTCGAATGGCTGTATCTTCGTGAAAAATGGTCGCATCGGAGTCGTAAGTAAAGCAATTTAAAGCTGGAAGTTTCTAGTTTTCAGATCTTGCGATAAAAAAATTTTCAAAGCAGCGTGTATCGCTCAATCCTAATAAGTACACTGAAAAAAAAATTTCCGAAATTTTTTTGGTTCCTTTTTTTGGTCCACGGACTTGGAAAAAAATTTTCCGACTTAACCACCATATGGATCGGATAACTTGTTCATTCAGCTTTAATTTGCTTTTTTTTAGACCTTCATACGACTACTTCCCGCTGAGATATCGGACTTTGAATGGAAAAGGATCGTTTCGCCTTTGACCACCGATATCTCAGCAACCAAGGATCACGCAGAAAATTGAAGGTGTGTTTCGAAAACTCGAATAAATTCTCTACAAGGATTAGCCATTGTTTTTTCAGAAAAGAATTATTTTGCATACTCTACATGAATTTGAAAAATCACGAAAAAAAGAGCTTTTGGGGGCTTTTTGGAAAATAAGACGCTGAATTAAAAATTTCGAGAAAACCATTGATGTTAAGTATGCCTTTTACAGCTCAATATACCCACAAAAACCTCACCGAGTTTCAATTGAATCCATCCAGCCGTTTTTTTGTTTCATTCAATTGAATTTTTGAAAAAATTAATGGATCATTTTTTCTTAAACTTTCATAATATTGAACAAAATGAAAAAAAAAAAAATAAATTTTCAGCTGTTTTCACATTTTTATCAACAACAGTACTTAAATTTATAAAAAAAAGAAAATTTCTTAAAAAATTTTCAAAAATTTTTTTTTTCTAAAATTTTTGAAAAATGTTTCCGAAAAATTCGTAAAAAAATTTTTTTTTTGGAAATTCTTTAAGAAATTTTCTTTTTTTTATAAATTTAAATACTGTTGTTGATAAAAATGTGAAAACAGCTGAAAAAATTTTTTTTTCATTTTGTTCAAGATTATGAAAGTTTAAGAGTAAAAAAATGATCCATTAATTTTTTCAAAAATTCAATCGAATGAAACAAAAAGACGGCTGGATGGATTCAATTGATTCGGTGGGGTTTTTACGGGTATATTGAACTGTAAAAGGCATACTTAACATCAATGGTCTTCTCGAAATTTTTAATTCAGCGCTTGATTTTCCAAAAAGCCCCCAAAAGCTCTTTTTTTCTTGATTTTTCAAAATCATGTAGTGTATCCAAAAAAATTTTTTTCTGAAAAACCAATGGCTAATCCTTGTGGAGAATTTATTCAAGTTTTCGAAACACACCTTCAATTTTCTGTGTGATCATTGGTTGCTGAGATATCGATGGTCAAAGGCGAAACGATCCTTTTCCATTCAAACTCCGATATCTCAGCAAGAAGTAGTCGTATAAAGGTCTAAAAAAAAGCAAATTAAAGCTGAATGAACAAATTATCCGGTCCATATGGTGGTTAAGTCGGAAAATTTTTTTCCAAGTCCGTGAACCAAAAAAAGAAATCGAAAAAATTTCGGAAATTTTTTTTTCAGTGTACTTATTAGGATTGAGCGATACACGTTGCTTTGAAAATTTTTTTATCGCAAGATCTGAAAACTAGAAACTTCCAGCTTTAAATTGCTTTGCCTACGACTCCGATACGACATTTTTCACGAGGATACAGCCATTCGAAAAATCGCTAAATTTTTTTTTTTTATTCTTTAATTATTTCCGCTAGTGTATATAATTTTTGTCAAAAAATATAAATAGCAATGAATTGGCCAGGCTATAATTATTTGGGTCCCCGTAACCCACTAAGTAACAGTAAACCAGTGAATAGTATTGATGAAATTGCAAAAGAACACGATTATCAGTACGCATCGAGTTTTACTGAAACTGATATAAAAAAAGCGGATAAACAAGCAATTGAAAAATTTAATACCCCTGTCGCAACATCTGCATAACAAAGCGAATTTCCAAATATTGGGCACTGGCGGATCTCATCTAAGACCTGTACCTATTTAAAATAGTTTAGCTTTCTAAGAGTAAAAGAATTTTTAAAATCGGCTGGGTAATTAGTTTTGGTATTTTTGGGGACCCAAGAACCCGAACGGATTTTGTGCAGCATAGTTGTATCCATCTAAAATAATTTAGTTCTCTTTTTTAGAATTTTTTAGAATCGGTTCGGTAGCTTAGTACTGACCTTTTTGGATCTGCAAGATCCCGGTGGACCTCATTAAAAAATCAGCTCGAACGTATATTCTAGGCGGACCTTATGTAATATACATATATATATATATATATATATATATATATATATATATATATATATATATATATATATATATATATATATATATATATATATATATATATTTACGTATATATATATATATATATATATATATATATATATATATATATATATATATATATATTCAAAACCCGTTGTGTAGCATTCTACGCTGCATTTGCATCCGCAGGACAGTTGTGGATCTCAGATAACACAACCTGTACCTATCTAAAATAGTTTACCTCGGTGATAGTAAAAATATTTTCAAAATCGGTCAGTTATTTTATTTTTGACACTTTTAGGTCCCACTGACACTGTCGGACCTTACACAACGTAATCTATATTTATCTAAAATAGTTTAGCTCTGTAACAGTGAAAAAATTTTCAAAATCGGTCAGTTAGTTTATTTTTTGACACTTTTGGGTCCTATGGACCCTAGCGGACCTTACATAATGTAATCTATATCTATCTAAAGTAGTTTAGCTCTGTAACAGTGAAAAAATTTTAAAAATCGGTCGGTTAGTTTATTTTTACCACTTTTGGGCCCCATAGACCCTGGCGGAGCCTAAATAACGTAATGTATGTCTATCTAAAATAGTTAGTTCCCCGACAGTGAAAAAATTTTCAAAATCGGTCGGTTAGTTTATTTTTGACACTTTTAGATCCCATGGACCCTGGCAGACCTTACATAAAGTAATCTATATTTATCTAAAATAGTTTACCTCTGTAACAGTGAAAAAATTTTCAAAATCGGTCGGTTAGTTTATTTTTGACACTTTTGGATCCCATGGACCCTGGCAGACCTTACATAACGTAATCTATATTTATCTAAAATAGTTTAGCTCTGTAACAGTGAAAAAATTTTCAAAATCGGTCAGTTAGTTTATTTTTGACACTTTTGGGTTCTATGGACCTTGGTGGACCTTACATAACGTAATTTATATTTATCTAAAATAGTTTAGCTCTGTAACAGTGAAAAAATTTTCAAAATCGGTCAGTTAGTTTATTTTTGACACTTCTGGATCCTATGGACCCTGGCAGACCTTACATAACGGAATCTATATTTATCTAAAACAGTTTAGCTCTGTAACAGTGAAAAAATTTTCAAAATCGATCAGGCAGTTTATTTTTGACACTTTTGGGTCCTATGGACCCAGACGGACCTTACATAACGTAATCGATATTTATCTAAAATAGTTTAGCTCTGTAACAGTGAAAAAAATTTCAAAATCGGTCAGTTAGTTTATTTTTGACACTTTTGGGTCCTGTGGACCCTGGCGGACCTTACATAACGGAATCTATATTTATCTAAAACAGTTTAGCTCTGTAACAGTGAAAAAATTTTCAAAATCGATCAGGCAGTTTATTTTTGACACTTTTGGGTCCTATGGACCCAGACGGACCTTACATAACGTAATCGATATTTATCTAAAATAGTTTAGCTCTGTAACAGTGAAGAAATTTTTAAAATTGGTCGTTTAGTTTATTTTTTACAATTATGGGATCAGTAAATCCTGGCGAAACTCATACAAGTCTAGTACTCTAACAGTAAGAAAAGGGTTCTAAGGATCTCATATAACTTATGGCAGTCCGTAAGCTTCTTGCGGACATCATTTAATTAATTAATTCAAATACTTTAACCTACTAACTGTGAAAAAATTCTTAAAATCGATTGGTTAATTAATTTCTGGCCTTTTTAGGTCCCGAAAACCTTGACCTCCCATAAAATACCTTATATCCATTTAAAATTGTTTAACTTTTAACAATTATTAGTGAAAAAAATTTCGAAATCGATTCACTTAAAATGTTTTTCCGTGCATACATACATATATTATGTATGTTGTTTTGTTTCATATGTAATAATATTTTATCATAACATAATGTCAGTTTCTTGTTTATTTAAAAATTCAATAAAAAAAAATTCTTCATCACATTAGCTTAGAAAATCTGTTTAATTTTCATTTTTCAACTTGAGACAGAACCATGCTAATTAAAATGCAATAAATGAGAAACAAAACTCTATACATGTATGTGTGTGATAACACATGTATGTGGATAGACTTCAGTTGTTCTCACAAAATTCGTTAATAAAAGAGTGAAATATTTTTATACTTCATAAAGAACTGAGATATAAATATAAATTACTTATTAGACTAACAAAGAAAGAAAACTAATATAAAAGTGAAAATTTACATTTTCTCGAAAAATGCTTAAAATAGAAAGAAAATTATAAGAATATTTTTTTCATAATTTTTTTTTTTGGCTTTTTAATCATGTAAAAATCGAACTGTCTAATGATAGGATCGAATGATAAAAAATGGCCAGAAAACCTACTTTTGGGCATCTGATGTGTCTGGCTAAAGAACTTAGCCAAGCCAGATCAAAATCGAGTCTCCATACGAAATTTCATAAGCATTAAACGTTTCGTTCAAAAGTTATATATATATATATATATATATATATATATATATATATATATATATATATATATATATATAAATTTTAGTGAATATCATTTTCGTATTCTAGGGACCTCAAAACATATTTCTGTTATGATCTCCGCCGAAGTTTGCGTCGTGACACCTATTGTAATAGCTGAATATCGAGTTTTCGAAATTCGCTAAAAACGAATTTTATAAAACCTGGAATCCAACAGCAGCCATTGGTGCAATTGGTTTATTTTTGAAACAAAATGTTGAAAATCATACGGGAGTATTGTATCCAAATATATCTCATATGTCGAAAAATAATTTTGGTGTTCCTTATAATCGAAAACGAGTTGCATCAACATCGAGGGAAAATCATTCAAAAAAAAAAGCAAAATATTGAAGAACAAGGATTTTTGCCTGCATCTGTAATAAAAGAATTTCAAATGGAATCTATGGATATTCCTGATAATGGTAATAATGTGGTCGGAACAACAGTAGAAGGAACTAATAATCAAGAAAAAAGCACTGAACAATTTAAAAAAACTATATCCTATATTTTGAATCCTAAACCACCTCAACAAACCGTAACATTTAAACGTAGTAGAATAATGAGAAGTTGGGGTAATGCTCATTATATAAAAACACCATCATCAAAAACAGATAGTTATAAGCTGGGAACTTCATTAGTATGGTTACCTGTGGAATATTTAGAATTTTATCTTTTCGAGGCTGAATACAATCCACTACCATATGGTTGTCGTGTACAAGAAGTAAAAGTTACGCCTATTGGTTCGAATGTATGTTTTAACACAAATGCATCTAGTTCAGTTTGGACAAATTCCATACAGACTATATTTGGTTTAATAAATCATGCAATTTGATTTAATAAATCAGGATGGATTAAACCATTTAGAGTTAAAACTAGAACTAACGAAAAACCAATGGTTATAACTGAAATTGAAAAAGTTAATGTAAAAACAGATTGGGAGCGGTTATGGTGGTACGAAAAACCAAATACTTTATTACCAATGACTACAGGAGTAATAAGATCTTTACCATGGTATAAATTAGTACATTATCCACCAGAAGATCCACATAAAATGAAAGGAAATTGGGATATTTCAAAATATCATACCCAATGGGAGTTTCATTCACACTGTGGTATGCCATTAATTAATTATTCTTATAAACCAAAAAAATGGATTCACAAAACATTTTCAATTTCCACATTATGCTGATACAAGAAACATACTTGGTACCTCCAATATCTTATCTGGATTTACTACTGAGGGATCTAAAACTGGTATTCAATTAAATCAAAGTGTAATTAAAGCAACTAACGAGACATCAAATTATCGTTCATTAATTGAATCTTATGGACGTATTGAAACTGGTTTACATATAGCGAAATCTGCTCAATGTCAACCAAGTGTTCATTTTGGACTTATGGCGGTACAATCGAATGCACCAGATGATGGTTTAAATACTCCACCGGAATTCGTTAATGCTTCCGTATACTGGCAAATTGATTCTGAAATAATCTTCTCTTACAATCATAATTATTATAATTTACATGAAACCAATAAAGGAAACTCGGAACAATAGTAAATCAAAAATAGCAGTAAAAATACAAAAATTAGGGGAGAGCTGAAAATTGGTATGAATGTTCGGAACACCATTATAAATAAATGTTGAAAAGTCGTCATTGATCCGGTACGTGGAAAAAATTTTATTCAAGGTCAAAGTTGTCAAAAATGGGTTTTTCGCATTTTTCAGCAAAACGGTAAGTTTTATCATAAAATTAGGTCAGACAAAAATTGTAGATCATATAATAATCTATAAAAAAATATCTCATTACTTTTTTTCCTAAGAGCCACCGTTTCTGAGATATAACTATTATAAAAAATCTCCCACCTGCGCCGGAAAAACTCCTCAACACAATTTTTTGTAATTATAAAAAGGGATGTAGTGCAAAATGCGGCTGCAAAAGGTTGGATTGTTTTGATCAAGGCCAATGGTGGTCTAATGTTGAATCACCAACAGAAGAGAATTCGTATGATACCAACGAGAAGACATGTGATGCATCGCTGTTGAGGCAATTTACTTGCAGCCAACAAGAAGAACAAGAAGAAGAAGAACAACAAGAAGAAGAAGGAGAAGAACAAGAAGAAAAGGAAGCTGAAATATTGATTATGAATCTGACGAATAATTTCCCTCACTTTTTTTAAATCTATACCGCTTTCACCATTCCTAATGCTAATATTTTTTATAATTCAATAGTTTTTAATTAAATAGGATCACCATAGGCCGTGGAATAGGCCTGCTGGGGGAACCCTTTAAAAAAACTCGCTAAGTACACTACCTCACAGGTGGCGTGGAAACGTGAATATTATGAAGATTACAACTTTTGTAACGGTTATATCTCAGAAACGATGGCTCTTAGGAAAAAAGTAGTCAGACATTTTTTATAGATAATTATATGATCTACAATTTTTATCTGACCTAATTTTATGATAAAAATTACCGTTTTGTTGAAAAACGAGAAAAGCCCATATTTGACACCTTGGACCTTGAATAAAATTTTTTCCACGTACAGGATCGATGAGGACTTTTCAACACTTATTTATAATGGTGTACCGAACATTCATACCAATTTTCAGCTCTTCCCTAATTTTTGTACCCTTGCATGTTTAAATTGACTGGTGTATCCCTACTAGTCCCGGGTTGTTCGTGAGGTCGCGTATTCTTATTTTCTGCGTCTCCGTCATTATTGTCAGGATCAGTATTATCCTGTAACAGATTAGGCCTTGTTAGTTTCTGTTTCGGAATTTTACGGTTCTTGTCGTCAATAACCGTAACCTGTCTATTATTTTTAACCTGTCTTAAAATGGGCAATTTTGTTTTCTTGGTAAAAAATAAATTTTTCGCGTTCGTGTTGTACGATTTCCGCGCCCAGTGTTAATTTTATATCATATTTGCAACCAAAAATAATTCAAATGGCGTGCATTTGATGGTGCTATGTATAGAATTATTATATACGAAAACAGAATGCAACATCTTTAATTCAGTAATCGAAGTTTTATCCTGACTATGAACAATACGATACTTTTCAAGAATGGTTGAATGAAAACGTTCTACGGGTGATTTGGATGTAGAACTTCTAATTGAAGTAAAATGAAGTTGAATATTGTATTGTTCACAGAATTGTCGAAATCTTATAGAGTCGAAACCCTTTTCGGAGTCAACTACTAGATTTTTGGGTCTACCGTAATGTGTAATATATATTGCGATTGCATCAAGAATGTGTGGTACATTCCTTGCCTCTATTTCATATGCCTGACCAAAACGTGAAAATTTATCAATTATAGTTAACAATTTGCTTTTATCTACATAAAATATGTCCATGTGAACTATGTCTAGGGATTGTGAGGGTGTTTCCATCAGTTCAAAAGCTTGTTTTGGTGGTCGTCTATCGTACTTATTCTCATTACAGGTTTTGCAGTTGTTAATGTAGTAAGTAATTTTAGATTTAAACCTTGGAAAATAATAGTCTCGTCGGATGTGATTGAAGGTTTCATTAATACCCTCATGGTGGTTTTTAATGATTCTGTCTTGTTCAGCGTCTTCTAGGACATCTGTTAATAATTTTGTTGCTCTAATAAGTCTACCTCTAATAAGTAAGTTTGTTGCTCTAAGGTATTGTCTACCTTGCGAAAAATATTCTGAATAGATGTTTTGGAATTTTAAAAAGAGTTCTTCATCTGGACAGTATACAGCAAGTAAAGTTTTTGGAGGAACATTCTCTTTAATTAAGTCAATAAGTGTTTGGTCGTCTACCACTGGTAATTGAATAGTCGTTTCGTCGTTTCGTACTGAAAAGTATTGAAAATTTGCGTTTTCTATTCGCGTTCGGTTCGGTTTTAAGTAATATTAATTGATTTCTAAAATCGTTCAACGTATAAGGAACATGTCGATTGCGGTGGCTCTGTGTGCTGTCTGCATTTGCAGAAGATGTATAGTCTAAATAGTTATTTTCTATCACAACGCGTGATAGTGCGTCGGCGTTCGTATTTTGTTTTCCAGGTTTGTGTACAATTTTATAATCAAACTCTTCGAGCCTTAAGCGCCATCTAACTAATTTGCTATTAGGCTCTTTAAGTGACATAAGCCAACGAAGAGATTGATGGTCGGTTATTATTGTAAAACGTCGTCGTAAAGGTATGGTCTAAAATAACGTGTAGCCCAAACGATAGCTAGTAATTCTTTTTCTATGGTCTAATAGTTTTGTTCGGAGTCGGTTAGGGTTCTGGATGCGTAACAAATAGGATGGTCTTTTCCAACTGGCTCTTGTGATAGTACAGCGGCAATTGCTATATTGCTAGCGTCTGTTACTAAAAGGAACTCTTTGTTGAAATCTGGATAAGCAAGGATGGGATCATGTGTTAATAAGTCTTTGCAGGTATTAAAATAATTGATAAATTCGGATGTATGTTTTACTGTTTCTCCTTTTTTTTAGACATTTCGTCATAAGTTTAGTTAATTTTGCGAAGTCCTTTATGAACTTCCGATAATACCCGAGGAGTCCAAGAAAGGCTTTGATATCCTTTTGATTTTTAGGGATAGGGAATTTCTAGATGGCTCGGATTTTGTCAGGATTTGGTTTAATTTCTTCGTCCGATATAATATGTCCTAGGAAAGCAATTTCGTGCTTAAGGAACTCACTTTTATACAGTTGAACTTTTAAATTCGCATTTTTCAATAGATTGAACACTTTGTCTAAATTAGTTATGTGTTCCTGTTAGGGGGGTCGAAAAAACAATGATGTCGTCCATGTAGACGAGACATGACGTACCCTGCAAGTTTTTTAAAACGTTATTCATAACTCTTTGAAAAGTTGATGGAGCGTTTTTGAAACCAAACGGCATACGTACATACTCGTAGTGTCCATTGTCAACTAAAAGCAGTCTTCTTTATGTCACGTGGATGTACTTCAATCTGGTGGAAACCAGATGCTAAGTCTAACGTTGTGAATTACATGCATTTCCCTAATTTGTCGAGTATGTCGGTGATATTTGGTATTGGATATTTGTTACCGATGATTTTGTCGTTTAATATGCGATAGTGTACTACCAATCGCCACTTTTGTTTCCCACTGACGTCCTTCTTTTTGGGTACGATCCAGAAAGGACTACTCCAAGGAGAGTAACTGGGTCTGATTATCCCTTGTTGGAGTATTTTGTCTATTTGGTTTCTTACCTCCTCTTTATGTATATAAGGATACCGGTACGATTTAGTGTAAACTGGCAGATCGTCAGTTGTTTCAATCTTGTGTTTTATTTTATTGGTAAAAGTTAAGTCCTGTCCTTCTTTGTAGAAAATATTTTCATATTTTCGACAGAGTTTAAGTATCGCGTGTTTTTCTTTGCCGTTTAAATGGTTAGTTCTTATGAGGGTGTCTATTGGGGGTGGTGTGTCGTCATTAAATTATATAATTTGGTTATGATTACAATCGACAAAATCGTGGTATAAAATTTCTACTTTAATTGGTTCTTCAACTAAAAATTTTTGTTTAGAATTAGTCAAGTTAATTACCGGTGCAAGTATATTAGTACAGTCACTGAAAGAGAAAATAAGGTAAAAGCTCCCAATTTTTTTGGATTGAATGGATTTTTCTGAAAATTTGTATACCAGTTGATCTGATCCTACACTTCAAAAGTTATATTGTCTCGATGTGTGTTTTTTGATAATTGAAGGGGTCAGTGCAAAAAATTGGCAAGTCACATTTTTATGTTTTAGAAATATTGCATGTTGAATATTTAACATTCTTCCCACATCTACAGTAATACTATTCATGAATTGTAATTTTTTGCAAGAATGACTTTCATGATGTAAAATGTTATGGTATCATTGAAATGACAAATAATTCACTAATTTCATAAAAAAAAATTAAATTAATTTGGACTTAGTAACTTTTTGCCCCAATTTTTAGAAATTAAATAAAAAAAATAAGTAAAGCCTATGAAAATAATATATTTTCTCAAACATGCGATAACAAAAAATAACTCAAAAAGATATTTTATTCAACAAAATCATAGACACAGTTCTCTTAAAACTATAATATAATAAAAATGATACACAGTTTCAAAAATTGATTTTAGATATTTTGGTAAATACGGTACTTGACTGTATTTAAAATTTGTGTCAAATTTTAAATAATTCTATGCATTATCATTACATATGTCCAACTTTAATGATGAAACATAACAAAATTTGATAACTGTTTAGAAATTTTATTTTGAAAATGGCCATTTTTCAATAAATTTTCAAATAAGTGAAAACGCGCCATTTCTTGAAAATGACGTAACATTTTGTAGCTAGATATATCGATTTTGATAGTTTCCATCGGTGAGGTGAAATTGTGTTTTCTGTTGAATATTTATATTAGCTTACATACATATATTAATAATAATCGACCAGAATTCAAATAAATACTTGCTTTTACTTTGACATTTTATGAATATAATCAAGGTTTTGAGGTTATAAATATTGACATTGACGTTTAGTTGCTCCAAAATGTGACGTCACTATAGTGAGGTGTTTTTCCCGCCTTTTTCTCATTTAAAATTATAGGGTTATTTTTTTTTTTTTGATGATTTTTTACAAAATCTGTCGAAAATAAAAAAGAATTACTTAACTGATTTGGAAAAACAATGCTTTTAGAATATTTTTGTAACTTCAGTCAAGTACCCTATTATTTTCAGAAGGACAATACTCGCTACCAGAAGTTTTTTCTTCGCTCTCACTACTTGATAATTCTGAAAAATAAAAATAAAATTAATCACAAGATCAACATTTTATGTCAAAGTTAATTGTTGCTTTTCCTAGAATATATCTACATTATCCTTTGAAATATAATCATAAATTTTTTTTTTTGTACATTTAAATACATGATACATACTTACCTAAAGAAGACATTTTCTTAATGGAAGGAATCAAATAATATTATATTTAAAAAAAAAGAATACAACAGACTTGGAGAGATATCACCAGATTATTGGCTGTGGTTCCTAGTAACAAAATGTAGTTAAGTCCAGGACTTACCTACATTTTACTACTCGGAAACTTCTTGCACTGAAATGAACACCAACAATTCAAAAATATGCAAAAACGACCAGTTAGCGACTTCTTCATACAAATTTGGACAGCATATGCGATAGTGCGGACAAAATGGGACAGATGGCAGTAAATAACTCAATAACGGTAAAAAGTGGACTTGACAACTTTTTGCACTGACCCCTTCAATTGGGGGTAAAAACTACCCTTGCATGAAAAAAAATACAAAAAGTCCAGATTTACGTATTTTAAAGATTTAACTTATGTTCAGATATGTTGGATAAAGTTCTTTTCAAGTTTTTTAATACAATTTTTGAAATTCAGTTACTTTTCTACCCTAAAAATCCTTAAAAACTGCCCCCTTTGTTCTCGAAAAAATAGAAAAAAAGTTTTTAGCAGCTTAAAATAACCTTTTGGTGCATTCACAACGTATTATATCTCTTTCATTATTCATTAGAAAACTTATCACCCATTAAAAAGTTGCAACTCTTAAAAAATAAACCATCCCTTATAATAAAATAAAGAAAAAAACGATTATTAAAGGCTTGAGATATTTTATACTGGTACACAGATGATGAATTGTATCTTTTTAAACGCTTTTAAATGTATGATTATATTGTAACTTTTTAATCTCCCAAAAACTCTTACAGAAGAACTATCCCTTATAAAAAATCCCACCTTTTATGGAAAACAGCATAAAAATTATATGTATGGAAAAATAGCATGTGAATCCTACATTACATGATGATATAATTAATTTTTTTTCATTTTATTGAATTTATTTTTAGTATTTTTAACTAAATTATCTGAAAAATATAAAAAATACACAAAGATGATGGTAATTTACCTGCTCCAAAAATTTTACCGAAAAAATGCAATTGGTTTCTTTACGATAACTTTTTTAATTTTTAAGGTATCAGTTCGTTTAAAAAACCATTTTGTAGGGAATTTTAAGCACCATAAGTCTTACGATTTACAATTTTTTTTTTAGTTCTTCAATTTTTAAATTTGTAAGTTTAAAGGCTTAGGAAAGGTAGTCTTCGTGTTCTGTTTTGAGCTTTTAACAGTCATAACTCAAATTTGGACGTACAGAAATGAAAAGAAAAGCAAATTTTTCAGCAAGAAAAACCCTACAATTTTTATTCTATAATGTTTTTTTCATAAATTTGTTAGTTTTTGAAATATTTTGAAAAGAAAAATGATTTTTTTAAAGATTAATTTTTTTTTTCAAAAGTAAATCAAACATTTTTTTGAATTTAAGCTTCTAAACCCGTTCAAACTTTCGAAGCCTATTGTTTATATGTGAATAAAGTAAACTGGCGACGGATTACGCTTAATTTCAATGTTTGCCGTCAAGTAATTAATTTTAATACCGATTTTTATTCTCAAAAATCAAGACGACCATTTTGTTTAGAATGTAACTCCATTAATTTTTATACTAATGGCTTTTACCACAGCTTAAAATAAAGGTCTATTCAAGTACTTTAAAAAGTGTAATACGAGTTTTTTCGAAACACCTTTCATTTGGCTGCCAAATGACATTGAAAGCTTCTTCGATTGATTCGATCGATTTTAGCTATCGTCAAAATCGATTTCAACTTTAAGGAGTCATAACTCGGGTTCTATTCTATCTACAAAAATAAAGAGAAAGCAATCTCTTTGTTACTTAATTATCTTTATTTTTCCTCATGACCATTTTTTGTGTAAAACTTGTAGTTTTTAAGATATTTGCCAAAAATCCCTCAAAAACGTGCAATTTTTGGGCTAAACGCGGCCATATTTAGGCGCCAATATCTCAAAAAGTTTTGATTGTACAAAAAATTCTTATAGAACATTTTTTGCTTAGAATTTGTCCCTCTATCGAATGGTGAGGTTATTTTTTATAAAAAAATTTCTAACTCCCAGAAGAGGTGGCTTCCACTCCTAGGGTGAAAGCACACATCGGCATTATATAACTTTTGTTTCTTGAGCTACTCACTAGCTACAATTTCAAGCCAATCCATCCCATCCGAAAAAATTGATAGCCAAATGCTTCAGTTACTGTACTATATGTCAATTTTGTACGTTATAGACACCTGACGGTATTAAAAAATTATTTTGAATTTTAGTTTCTGTTAATAAAACGTCGCCTGATTGTGCGTCAATTGGGAGCCGTATTAGTTGCTTGCAGTTTGGCTCTATTGTATGTATGCCACTAGTTACGTTGGATTTAAAAAGTAATTTGTTAGATGAAAATGGTGTAATTAATTGTTTATTGGGAATGTCGATTTGTGCTTGTAATTTATTCAATGCGTCCAATCCCTAAGTTCGTCGAAATATGAGTGGAATCTAATTACTAAAAATTCAATTGTACCATCCTGATTAAATTCATTGAAAATTGGTAGATAGGCTTTATTGCCACTGTATGAGTTCTTAAAAGTGCTTTGATATGTACGGGCTTTATTTCATAGGTTAGATTGGGGTGTACGTGTTCTGTACTAATAAAAAATTTGAGAATCCGGTGTCGATTAAGAATTTTAATGGGGGTGCGTTTTCATTGTAAATGTGTACATAAAATAAAGTTGATTCAAGTAAGTTAATTTCTATTTATCCAAATTGCTGTCCGAGCTGAACTGAAAATTTTGATCATCGATTTCATGTTGTAATACCGTATTATCATGCGTCTGTTCATGTTCTAAGTAGTGGTCGTTTTCGTAAGTACCGTCATAGTATTCCACATATTCATCGAGTGATGAATAGTTTTGGGTTTCTATATTGTTTAGTTTTTTGCTAGTAAACGTTGGTTTGCTCTGAGCTTGAAAGAATCCTGATCGAAATTGCTGTGGTGAATTTGGACGTGATTGTTGCGGCAAATTATTTCTTATACTAATTCGATTAGTACCAATGTCCATAGGGGTAGGTTTGGGTAGTTGAGGTTTTCAAAATTGTTGCGTGGATTGTCTCTGATAAAACTGATTGTGTATAAAAGGTTGTCTTTGAATAAATTGTGGTGCGTTAGCGTTTGATGTAAAATGTGTTGTTTGTGGAATGTTTCTAGGAGGTGGTGGTTTGTTTGGAATTGTTTTAGGGTGAGCTTGCACGTAATGGTAGTGAATTTTCTGTTCTTTCACCGTGTATTCAAATGCACTTTGTATGTTATCGGGGTTTCTTGCCCTAACTACAGATCCTATTGGTTCTCTGAGTCCGGCCAGGAAAACGTCTTTAGCTAAATTTTGGAAAAGTTGCAATTTTGAGGAGACTGCGGATTGACTAATCTCGTTTAGTTTGGTAAAATTTACTAAAGCGGAAAGAATTTAAATAGTTTGTGCGTAAAACTCTTCCATTTTTTGATTGGAATGTTGTCGTTTATCCGCGTAATTAGAAATTAAGTTTGTCTTAATTGCAGTCCAGTCTGTCGGTGTCCCATACATGTTTAGGACTTCGTTTGCGTCACCTACGACTTTGTTTCGTATGGCACGTATCCACATTTTGCAATAGCTTTGTATCGAGTCGATGGAAACACATTTTATGATTTCCTCAACATTTTCGATAAAGTCGTATAATGTCCGTGGGTTTCCATGAAATTCAGGAAGACCTTTTATTGGGTCCGAGATTTTAAACACCTTTAAAATTTGGGCAATACTGACTACGGTGGATGCGAGTTGTGTCATTTTTGTGTTTAAATTAAAACTATTATCTAATCTAAAGTTATTTAAAATATTTGGTAATTGGCTTAATTCACTATTTAAAAATAAATTTGTGTCGCGTATCATATTCTCTGATACAGTCACACTAGACTCAGCTTTTGCGTTTGCAGCGCCGTTTAACTGAGGAATATTCGGTTTTGGATATGGTTTTGACGATTTAAAACAACTGAATTTAGGCATAAGAGGAAAAGCGGCAAAAATATACAATCTATTGTACTCACAGAATGTTACTGCAGCTGGTTTTCATACTCCGTGGGACCATTGGTTCTTTGTTGTAAAGGACTGAAATCAACGCACTGCTGACCGGGTGTACCACTGCGCTTGATGATCCGTGGAGATTGAAGTGCTGCCTCGATGAGCCGTCGATTCACAACAATTCACGATATCACAACCGAATGCCAACAATACCGACAACAATCCGAACGACTGCGCCAGTAATATTTCACTATTGTTGAAATATGTTTTTAAAAAAATTTATTTTCTATTATTACAAAAGTTTTTATTTAATGTTACAATACAAAATATTACAATACAAAGATTAAGACAATTTCAAATTCAAAACGAACATTGTTTCCTAATAGATATGTTACGTCTATTTATATTATTTAAAAACAAAGGAAAAGTCGAATTAGCTTTTACTATGAGAACAGTCTTTTCTGATGGTTTCCAAGTATCGAGTTGTTGTCGCATCAAAATCGATGATTTTGCGAAATGATAATTATTATGTATGAATACCTTGTTATATTATCTATGCAGAATAATGCTGATAACGATGTTTCATATATGTATTATATTATACAGGATTATTTATATGTGTAGTATATTATATAACTATATATATGTGTCCGCACGATAATTCTCGAGCGAAAGGTACTATTTTAATGAAATTTGGTGAAAATATTGGAAGTCCCAAACCGCTGGATGAGTTCGTTCGATGTTCGAAACGTGGTACTTTTGGCAATTTTCGTGAAAAAAATTAGTTTTCTTCCAAAATTTCCCTTTATTCAAAAATTTTTGCAACATATTTTTACAGCATTAAAAAAATCACAAAAAAAGGTCTTTAAACTATTATTCTATGTCAACTAGTTTCCGAGAAAAGCTAATTTTTTTAAACGGAAATTCGCTATGTTACGCAGAATGCTGCGACAAAGGTATTTTACTCATTCTGAGATAGTTGTGCCAATCACTTAGAAAAATTCTCATTTCGGTTAATAAGTGTACATGAGAATAAACATTCCTTTTTTTAACCACTCTTTGCGTTTTTTTTATTCTTCAAGATTAATAATAAACTAAGTACGGCTAAAGTATCATCGTCCAATGACATTTTGTAAAGAACTGATGTATGTCTTCAGTTTTTTAAAATTATACGTGTGTAGGCACAGCAACGTCAGTTACTGGCAGAGAAAACTGATCGTGTGTAGGCTGAAAATTGACAGTTTTTGTACTGTCAGTTAAAACTGATGAAATATTTCACCGCATATTTTTTTAACTGAACTGACGGAAATCATGTGACGAAATAGCATTTCGCATAACCGTATCATTTTTTTTAATGAGTGGAAACACTAAAGAGAGTATATTGAGGTAGGTTTATTTAGAGCCAAAACACACGAACCACGCCACGACCACGCGACAGCGACAAAATAGTGGGTGCTCTGTGGCCAGGTATATATGCATGTAGTTTTCTTATGCAAACACAAATTTCAAGACACATGGGCCACAACTTGTCGTCGTAATCTGACACTGTCGGAATGTGTCGTCGTATTGTCGTTTTTAGTCGCTAAAACATGCGATTACTGGACTACTTATAAGCGACAGATACATACTACTAGAGCTACAGTGTCTCTCGAACATCACAACAAACCATTGAATAATACAACTAAACTGCCAAGTGTCATTTGGCAGTTAGACATGTTTTTGCATTTAATTGACTTAGGATGGTTTTTTTAATTCAAAAGTTCAAGTTCAAGTTGAATTAAATATTGCACTAATTGAAAATATTATTTCATAAATTAAGTTTTTGGGTTTATATCATGTAAATTTTATATTTATATAGATCTTCTTAAGAAGCTGTCATTATTTAGTTTCGCAGTATTAGGTTTGATATTGTAGGATGGCTCAAGCGGGATTTAATAGATATACGAATACTACTCATTATACCTATAAACATGGCGATTTTTGATGTCAATGTTTTAATAGCTGAGTTAAATAAGCTTAAAAAAGTGACTTAATTGATATTATTATTAATAAAAACTTACCCAAAGAAATTAACAACACTATTTTAGTAGAATCATCAAATTTTTTCAAATGTAACTGTGGTAATAGCGACATTTTCCACGATTCACAAGAACAAGAACACGGTGCAGCAAAAGGTGATAATTTGGAAAATGAAATTTCACTTTATAGAGAACTTGTACATGAACTTAAGAAAAAAATACTGTTCTTAATGAAAACATTTCTCTACTGAAAGAAAAAATAAATTATATTCAAAATACAATAATTATACCAACAGATGACAGTGCTAAAGTTGATTTAAAAATTCCTATACAACTAAATACAAATGGTAGGAAATTAAACAGCAAAAATCAAAATAAAGAGGAAATACCTCAAGAAGCTTCAACAAGTGCCTTCGTTACTGTTAGTTGTGAAGGCTTAAGTAATCAAGTTTTACCTGAATCAAGAAATGATGAAAAAAAAATAAGAGCAACAACAAACAATCAAAGAAAAATTTCATTCTTGGTAAATCTGAAGAACCGTCAACCTTCTAAGCAGCCAAGCCTAAGCTTTGGTTGTATGTTGGTAGAATAGTTCACGGGACACCACCAGAAGCTATTGTTTCCCATTTAAAAAAGAAATTTCCTTCAGAGGACATTGAATGCGAACTATTGTCAAACAAAGGATAAAACGCCAGTTATCGACTTGAAGCTCCGTTATCTCTGAAAGATCAACTATATGATTATAACACTTGGCCAGAATATACGGTAGTCAAGCGCTTTATTTTTCGAAAACAAGCAGCAGCAATTAAATAAAACAATTAAGCTGATTCACTGTAATATTCAATGCATTCAAAATAAAATTGAACAATTGGAAATAATCATAAACGACGAAGAACCTAATTTTTTGTGTATATCAGAACACTGGTTATCTTCTGAAGAAGCTAATAATTATGCATGCATTGGAAACCTTAAGTTAGCTACTTGTTACTCAAGGAAAAATTACATACATGGAGGTACAGCCATTTATGTTAAAAATAATATCAAATGTCAGAAGGAAATAATCTGTGATAGTTTAGTGGTAGAAAAAACTTTTGAGTGTTGTGCTATGAAACTAGAAAATGTACACATTATAATAGCATGTATGTATGTATACTTATATGATTATAAAACAAAAGATTTTAATAATCTCCTTATATCATATAATTTAAAATGTACTATTACACAACCAACTAGTCACAAACAAAACACAAACAACCATAGACAATATTATAACAAATATTGATAAAAATGACATTTGCTATTCGTACAATATTATTTGTGATTTATCGGATCATTATCCAATTGTTGTAGGTTTTAAAGTTGACGTTTTTAACTATGTTAAATATTTTAAATATATAAAGACTTTTACAGAAGCCGAACATGACACTTTCAACTATATGATGAACAATGAAAATTGGGATAATGTTTTTAATTGCAATGACGTAAATGAAAGTTTTTATAACTTTCAAGAAACTTTTAATTACTATTTGTAGCTTTCCCAACAAAAAAGGTAAATATTAATAATAATAAACCTATCAATAATAGTAAACATTGGATTAATGATGAAATTAAAAATTTATCAAAACAAAAACGTAATTTGTTTTTACAAATTAAACAGTTATTAAATTTAAATTGTGACATAAGTGATTTAAAAACAGAGTATGATACTTTAAATAAAAATTTAAAGAAAATGGTTATTAATTTAAAAAAAATTACATCAGTAGTCTAATTTTAAACAATGAAAATAAAACTCAGGTTATCTGGGAAGTAATTAAAAGTAAACAAAATTTTGTAAATACAGATAAAGCTGATAAAAATGTAATTGAAGTAATACGTAACAATGAGGGTCAAAATCTAACTAATACTAATCAGATTACAAATTACTTAAATAATTATTTTGTTAATGGTGCAGAAACTCTAAATTTAACCATGCCAGACATCAATACTTTAAAACAAAACCAAGCCGTGAATGTAGGGAGTCCGTACTTATATCCATGTACAGAAAATGAAATATATACTATAATACCTAGCTTCATTAAAAAATAAAAAATCATCTGGCTGGGATGGAATTCCATCTCATGTAATTCAAAAATACGCCGAATACATAATAAAACCGTTGGTTTAAACTTAATTAATTTATCCTTTGAAAAGGGCATCTTTCCAGCTAATCTTAAAAAATCAATAGTGAAGCCAGTATTTAAAAAAGTAGATAAAGAGGAGGCAAATAATTACAGACCTATTTCATTACTGACTAATTTCTCTAAAATTTTTGAAAGAGCTATCTATAGCAGATTAATGAAATTTTTAGAACAAAACCGAGTAATTATAGAAAGTCAACATGGTTTCGTACCAGGTGGTTCCATAAATAAAGCCATTTACCAAGTCTTAACTTCAGTTTTGGATAACTGGAATAAAAAGAACCTATGTGTCTTAACATTATTTGACCTATCTAAGATTTTTGATTGTGTTCAACATGACATATTGCAAGAAAAACTTTGGGCATTCGAGGTATCCCATTACAACTTTTAAAATCTTACGTGACTGATCGTTCACAAAAAGTGCAACTTGACAAAATCATCGATAATTATGTAATCAGTTGTAAGTTCGATAATATGTTAATAAAACGTGGTGTACCACAAGGATCCATTCTCGGACCTTTACTTTTCATATTATACAATAATGATATAGTGAATAGTAAGGAAGATAAACAGGTTGTACTGTTTGCTGACGATACAGCCATAGTGGTAGAATGTAAAGATGAGGCTTCCCTGAAAAACAACATTGAATCAGTAATTTCTAATATTTCTACGTGGTTTTTAGAAAATAGTCTTAAATTAAATATTGATAAAACACAGTTTGTGAAATTTGGGAACTATGGATACCTATCAGACCATTTACAGATATCAGATACTGAAAAAGTATCTTTTCAGAATTTACAGCAAAATTTTTAGGTTTGTGGATAGACAAGGAACTTACCTGGGGAGCCCATGTTGACAGTATTATAACAAAAATTAATAAATACCGGTTTTTAATTCGTTCCATGTGAAATATAGTTTTATTGTGTATCTATCATGCATATATTGAATCTATACTTCGTTATGGCATCATATTTTGGGGTTCCTCTGCTACATTATCAAAAGTATTTTATTCTCAAAAAAAAAAAAAAATGCGTTAGAGCTGTTGAAGGTGTTTTTAGCAGAACATCATATAAAGAAATATTTAAAAATTTAAAAATACTGACTGCTTTTGATTTATATATTCTAAAGTGCTCGATGTTTATAAAAAAAAAATCATGAACTATTTGAAGAGAATTTAAAAAATCACTGTTATAATACTAGAAAAAAACATCATTATGCCATAAAAACCGGTAATTTAGAAAAAACCTTAAATAGCCTTGAAAATTCAATTATTAAAATTTTTAATAAACTTCCCGATAACTGGAAAACACTACATTTGACAAAGTTTAAAAGGCCTGTAAAAGGCGAGCTATTACAGCACGCTTTCTATAGTCTTCATGAATTTTTTAATACTGTTTTAAGTTAATATAACCTACTGTAAATTATGTATAACGCATTCAACACTGTACCTCAGTTAATTTGAATAAAGTTTATTATTAATTATTATTATTATTATAGACTTTTACGCCAACCTGGCGCTCACTACTCAGTAGGACAGTACTGGGTGACATTCACCTATACTGGCATTATGCAAGGTATTAGGCTCTGTGGAAGGGTAATGTGCCAAACCAATCCGTAAAAGTACCGTAGTACATTCACGGACGGGTTTGTCACATCACTCCCTATATTGTTGTTATTGCTACTTGAAACGAGGTGTTATTCGTCTATTTTGGTGTACACTGGGTCGTACGGCGAGACTTTTGTGGGAGCGTAGATGTTGGCTCAATGACAGAGGGCTGTGAAAGCCTAGTTCGTTTTCGTGTCCTCAGATGGTAGGTAGGAGTAGGGACAGAGGGAAGGGAAAGGACTGTTTGTGTTTGTGTGTGTGTTTGTGTATGTGTGTGGATGTGTCTTTCTATTTTACGTTTCTTGGTGTAGATGTTTTCTGGTTCATCAAATTGCTCATTAAGATCGGGTGTTCCTGGAACTGCGCGTTTAGATGGTACAGAGGTTGACGGACCTTGTGTGTTATTGAATTGGGGAGGATTGTGCACCAGAGCGGTAACAGTGACAGTGCGGCAGTTGTTCGATCCCCCCTCTCCATCAGACGAATCTGGATCTGTATGTGTGTTAAGTGTTTGTCTTTCAGTGTTAGTGTATTGTGTGTTTATGTATGTGTGTTGTGTGTCTGTAAGATGAGTGTCAATGTATTGTTCGCTCACTGTAGATGGCTCAGATGGAGTAGAAGCAGGTCTTGTGCTTTCACATATTGCAGTCGGATTCGTATTACTGAGGAACTTCCGTACTATACGACACGTGTTTATGATCACTGCCTTTTGCATAGTGACATATGTGTATTTTGGGAGACCCAAGAGGCTCAAACTATTATGTAGTGTGTGTGGAATGACCCCGGTGGCACTGAGCACTATTGGAACGATGTGGACATGTTCCATTCGCCATTGTTGTTTTATTTCGGCTGCGAGGTCAGTGTATTTATCCAATTTAACTGCGTGTGTTTTTTGTAAGTTGTGTGTATTTGGAACCGCAATATCGATCAGATAGGTTGTCTTAGTGTTTTTCATTACGAAGGTGATATCTGGTCGATTATGATTTATGGTCTTATCTGTAATAATCGACCGATCCCAGTAAAGTCTACAGGAGTCATTCTCCGCTACTACTTTTGGTGTGAGCTTGTAGTAAGGTGTTTTATCGGTTACAAGGTGGTGCTTAGTCGCTAGTTTCTGGTATATGATTTTGCCAACCTGGTCGTGACGGTGTTTGTATTCGGACTGAGCGAGCTGAGTACAGGCAGCTGTGATGTGTTGGATCGTTTCAGGTTTGGAATGGCATCTCCGGCATGAGTCAGATGTTATTGACGAGTCACGAAGTATGTATTTTGAGTAATTCTTTGTATGAATTACTTGATCTTGTATAGCTAGCATGAATCCTTCAGTCTCCGGGAAAAGACTTCCTTGTGTATTTTGTATGTATTTTGTACAGCTCCAATACTCTTCGTAACCAGGAGTGCGGGACCGAATCAAATGCCTTTTTATAATCAATAAACGCTGTGTACAGGTTACGTTTTCTCCCTTTCGCTTGTTCCAGTACTACGGAGTCAATCAGAAGCTGCTCTTTGCAGCCTTGTGACCTCTTTCGACATCCCTTTTGTTCTTCTGTCAGTATGGTGTTAATCTGACAATGCTCATTGATCTTTTCTGCCAGACAGGACGTCAAAATCTTATACACTGTAGGCAAGCAGGTGATAGGCCTATAATTCGCAGGATTTTTTGTATCACTGTTTTTAGATTTCATGTATGTGATACCCTGCGTTAGGAACTTCGGTGTCAGGTTTGGTGTTCTTATAAATAGTGTAAAGTGTTCAGCGAGATACTTGTGTGTTGATGTAAAGTGTTTGAGCCAGTAGTTTTGTATGTTGTCGATGCCAGGTGCTTTCCAGTTATGCGATCTCTGTAAAGCTCTGGAGACGTCCTCTGTAGTAATGTCCGTATAGGGCATCTCCGGAAGATGTTCGTTATTCCTGCACTCTGTATCGATCCAGCTGGCTTTGTCATTATGGTCAATGGTGTTGGACCATATATTCGCCCAGAAACTATGGAGTGCGTTCTTCTCCGGTAGACCATTACTGTCAGTTACCGTGTTCGTTAGAGACTGATAAAACCGTCTCTCGTTTCTGCTGAACGCTTGGTTTTGTCGTCTGCGTTCAGTACTGGTCTTATATCTTCGTAAGCGCTTCGCTAGTGCTGTTAATTTTTGGTGAAGCGTATCTCTGATCTCTGTGAGTGTTTTATTGGGTTCCTCGTATTGTGTGTGTACTGTGTGTTTGCGTAATATGTCGTGTATGTGTTTGTTGAGCCGTTTGGACCTCGTACCCTGTTGGTATTGGGTGATCCTGCCGAGGTTGCATCGGATGTTGCTGATGCGTTTATTCAATCGTGTTTCCCAGGCAGGAGTTTTGTGTTCCTTCGAGTTGTGCGCTACAGGTGGTGTTACATCGGACCCGTTACAACGTATAGCTGCAACGGCTCCACAATAGATAGCTGTGTGTAACTCGATAAAATTGTCACAGGTTTCTACATGTTTAGGCAGTATTATATTATTTAATATCTCAACGATCTCAGCCAATCTACGTGAGGTGTGTTGTTTAGGCAACAAGTACCTATGTGTGGGGTCCGTCCCTTCAAATTCAGTAAGCGCTGTGTTAAATTCCAGTTCGATCTTTTGCAGTAGGGTGTCGTTTACTGCTGTTTCATGGAGGTCAGGCCCATTATCGACAAGTTGTTGAGTGTCGTTTTGTGTGGGGCTCCCCATTTCTGGTGGGCCGTCGTCGGCCTGACTTTCTTCACTTTGAACAATTTGATGTGCGACTTGTGTTTTAATCGTGTTTATGAGGGAGGAAGGGATAAGGTTATTGGTAAAAATGACACGTTTTTGGTCTGCCAGTCTCTGTTCAGTGACGCGACTAAGGTGAGGGTAGGTGCGCGCGAACTCTTGATGTAATTTCGTACGGTAACCAGTTTTGTCCGTTTCAAGTCTAGTAACTTGAAAGTATGTGCGTACGATGAATTCATTCAGTTCATCTGTCCATTGCATACGCACACGCTTCTTACCAGCTTTAGTGGTCCCCAAAGAATGCTCTGAGGAAACACTTAAAGTCGGCTGAGCCAAAGGTGTTGGGGGCTCTGTAAGTAGGGCAGTAGTATTTTGGCTGAAGGTGTTATTACAGCTGACAGGTGGCTGCCTAGAACCCAGCCTGTCGTCACCGCGATCTAAACTGTCACATTCAGTGGTGACCCTGATGCGCCCGGTCGCTCCACCGGCAGCGGCATTTTTCCGAGGCTTCTTTTTTGTATACTCCATCCTAATGGGTTGTCCTTTTAGTCGCCTTTTACGACAAGCAGGACTTACTGTGGGGAAATTCTGCAGAGTGAAGCCCCCACCCACAGGGCGTTTATTATTATTATTATTATTATTATTATTATTATTATTATTATTATTATTATTATAGACTTTTACGCCAACCTGGCGCTCACTACTCAGTAGGACAGTACTGGGTAACATTCACCTATACCGGCATTATGCAAGATATTAGGCTCTGTGGAAGGGTAATGTGCCAAACCAATCCGTAAAAGTACCGTAGTACATTCACGGACGGGTTTGTCACATCACTCCTTATATTGTTGTTGTTGTTGCTTGAAACGAGGTGTTATGCTTCTATTTTGGTGTACACTGGTTCGTACGACGAGACTTTTGTGGGAGCGTAGGTGTTGGCTCAATGACAGACGGCTGTGAGTGCCTAGTTCGTTTTCGTGTCCTCAGAGAATAGGTAGGATTAGGGACAGAGGGAAGGGAAAGGACTGTTTGTGTTTGTGTGTGTGTTCGTGTATGTGTGTGGATGTGTCGTTCTATTTTTCGTTTCTTGGTGTAAATGTGTTCTGGTTCATCAAATTGCTCATTAAGATCGGGTATTCCTGGAATTGCGCGTTTAGATGGTACAGAGGTTGACGGACCTTGTGTGTTATTGAGTTGGGGTGGATTGTGCACCAGAGCGGTAACAGTTACAGTGCGGCAGTTGGTCGATCCTCCCTCTCCATCAGACGAATCTGGATCTGCATGTGTGTTAGGTGTTTGCGGTTCTGTGTTAGCGTATTGTGTGTTTATGTATGTGTGTTGTGTGTCTGTAAGATGAGTGTCAGTGTGTTGTTCACTCACTGTAGATGGCTCAGATGGAGTACAAGCAGATCTTGTGCTTTCACATATCGCAGTCGGATTCGTATTACTGAGGAACTTCCGTACTATACGACATGTGTTTATGATCACTGCCTTTTGCATAGTGACATATGTGTATTTTGGGAGACCCAAGAGGCTCAAGCTATTGTGTAGTGTGTGTGGAATGACCCCGGTGGCACTGAGTACTATTGGAACAATGTGGACATGTTCCATTCGCCATTGCTGTTTTATTTCGGCTGCGAGGTCAGTGTATTTCTCCAATTTAACTGCGTGTGTTTTTTGTAAGTTATGTGTATTCGGAACCGCAATGTCGATCAGATAGGTGGTCTTAGTTTGTTTCATTACGAAGGTGATATCTGGTCGATTATGATTTATGGTCTTATCTGTAATAATCGACCGATCCCAGTAAAGTCTACAGGAGTCATTCTCCGCTACTACTTTTGGTGTGAGCTTGTAGTAAGGGGTTTTATCGGTTATAAGGTGGTGCTTAACCGCTAGTTTCTGATATATAATTTTGCCAACCTGGTCGTGACGGTGTTTATATTCGGACTGAGCTAGCTGAGTACAGGCAGCTGTGATGTGTTGGATCGTTTCGGGTTTGGAATGGCATGAGTCAGATGTTATTGACGAGTCACGAAGTATGTATTTTGAGTAATTCTTTGTATGAATTACTTGATCTTGTATAGCCAGCATGAATCCTTCAGTCTCCGGGAAAAGACTTCCTTGACTCAACCAGGCGTGCGACGCTGCTTTGTCGACGTTACTCTGGTTAAGGTCATGTGGATGTCTCCCATGTAGAGGCTTGCGCATCCATTGCTGGATTTTGTCCTCCTTCGTGACCAATGGGCAAAAACTATCTGGCATTTCTGTGTGTGAGAGGTTTAATGGTGTGTATGCCTTGTCGGCTTGGATTATTGCATTGTGTAAGTGTGATGTGTGTGTTTTGGTGTAAAAGTATTCTCGCAAGTTATGAACCTGTTTATTATGCGTGTTCCTTATGTCTATAAGACCCCGACCCCCTTCGGCTCTTGGCAGCGTCAATCGTTCTATCGCTGCTTTGGGATGATGAATTCGGTATTTGGTCATAAGGACGCGGGTCTTGATCTCGATGTTTGTCAAGTCCGTAGCCGTCCATTTGATTACCCCAAATGAGTACGTTAGCACCGGAACTGCGTAGGTGTTAATTGCTTTGATGGTTTTTTTTCCATCAAGGTGGGTGCTCAGTAATCTCCGTACACGCGTTAGGTATTGCTGCATCAGGTGTTGTTTTACAGCGCTGTGATCTATACGTTCGTCCTGATTGAATCCGAGATACCGGTACGACTCTCTCTCGTCCATGGGCTGCATAACAGACTTTGGTTCGAGTTCGAATGCGACCGCATCCCGTTTTCCTCCAGAACGACATTGTGTTCGACATTTATCGATTCCGAACTCCATACAGAGGTCTCGCGAAACCTCGTTGGAAAGTCCCAGCAGCTGCTGTAATTGATGTTTAGTAGCTGCATAGATCTTAATATCATCCATATACATCAGATCTGAGATGGTATGGCGCGAATTCGTTTGCGTACCTACATTGTAACCGTATTTGGTTTCATTTAACAGGCGAGAAAGTGGATTCATTGCGAGACAAAACCATAATGGACTCAATGAGTCGCCTTGGAATATGCCGCGTCTTACTTGAATAAGGTCGCTTGCTGTTTTTTCATTACCAATACTCAAATGTAAGGTCGTTCGCCAATCGGACATGATCGTTCCAAGAAAGTTCACGATACTTGGGTGTATTTTGTACAGCTCCAATACTCTCCGTAACCAGGAGTGCGGGACCGAATCAAATGCCTTTTTGTAATCAATAAACGCTGTGTACAGGTTACGTTGTCTCCCTTTCGCTTGTTCCAGTACTACGGAGTCAATCAGAAGCTGCTCTTTGCAGCCTTGTGACCTCTTTCGACATCCCTTTTGTTCTTCTGTCAGTATGGTGTTAATCTGACAATGCTCATTGATTTTTTCTGCCAGACAGGACGTCAAAATCTTATACACTGTAGGCAAGCAGGTGATAGGCCTATAATTCGCAGGATTTTTTGTATCACTGTTTTTAGATTTCATGTATGTGATACCCTGCGTTAGGAACTTCGGTGTCAGGTTTGGTGTTCTTATAAATAATGTGAATTGTTCAGCGAGGTACTTGTGTGTTGATGTAAAGTGTTTGAGCCTGTAGTTTTGTATGTTATCGATGCCAGGTGCCTTCCAGTAATGCGATCTCTGTAAAGCTCTGGAAACGTCCTCTGTAGTAGTGTCCGTATAGGGCATCTCCGGAAGATGTTCATTATTCCTGCACTCTGTATCGATCCAGCTGGCTTTGTCATTATGGTCAATGGTGTTGGACCATATATTCGCCCAGAAACTATGGAGTGCGTTCTTCTCCGGTAGACCATTACTGTCAGTTACCGTGTTCGTTAGAGACTGATTATTATTATTATTATTATTATTATTATTTTTTTTTTTTTTTTTTTTTTTTTTTTTTGATTAAAATTGGGGTACTGCTGCCGGTGGATGGCGCGGTCAGCAGCACCCGGCGGCATCGCCATCGGAGGGCATGCGCCGCCATAAACAGTATAAATAAAAACGACACATAAAGACAGGAACACATAAATGCATTAGGCAACGGACAAACATACACATGATAAAATCCAACGATGAGCCCTGCCATCCCAGGGCTTAAAAGGAGCGGACAGTCCTTGGTGACGGTACGATAAGTACTAGACAGAGCGTCCAGTCACCAAGGCCTGAAGACCATCGCTGCGACTCCCCCCAAGGCGTAAAGGGCCTCGGGGTGGAGGAACCTGACTAGAAAACAAATATATCACAAAGCTATCACAGTAATAATCACAGACAGGACTTATTGCGTCACTGGGAGGCCACAGGCCGACCAGTGAAGCAATAAGGAGTTAAAACAATACCGCTGAGGAGCCATAACAACAGGCTCACAGCGGCATAACAAAATATCACAGATAAAAACAACAAATGATGTACCACCTCGGGTGTAAAGAGCCCTCGGTGGTACATCGTTAAAAAGAAATAACAAGAACAAAACAACACGTATAAATAACAACAGTACCACTAAGGGTGTAAAAGGCCCTTAGTGGCATAACGACAATACTAAAAGTACCCTGCCAGACCAGCTGGAACAGGGTATCGGTAATAAATAAGACGAACACAATACTTTTTTAACACATAAAATAAAAAACGAGACTGTAGTTAAAATTCTATCGGGGGAGATTAAACGAGACGACTTGTAAAATCTGAGATGGTATGCCCCTAAAGCCTCTGAAGAAGATGCGAATTTCGGAGAAATTCAAGCATCTTTCTTTCAGAAGCAGCATCATAAGCTAAAGCTTCGGCTACACTATCTGGGAGCTGCAACCTCTGGCGCAATGGCGCAAAGGTTACACATTCCTCAACTATATGCCTCACGATCAGCGCCGTCCCGCAGGCGGCGCACCTTGGCTGATCCTCACCAGCGAGAAGATGACGATGTGTTAACGCCGTGTGGCCCAAGCGTAAACGCGTCAGGGCCACACTCTCTCGCCGGCTCAGATTTACCGGTGCCGGAGTTCTTCGGACCTCAGGTTTCACCTGTCTGAGCTTAGCCGTGAGGTTGTTCCACTCACGTTGCCATTTCTGATCGATCGCGGATCTAATGCACACTCTCAGATCCTCTGGGCGTATGGCAATGTCCTGTGGCTCACCGACTTCGGCTGCATGACGTGCTGTCTGGTCGGCGAGTTCATTGCCAGGTATCCCCACATGTCCGGGAATCCAAAAGAAGGTGATAGACTTTTGGCGGAGCATGTAGAGACACGTTCGGATGTTTTGCACCAGTGGATCGATGGTATGAGAGTGGCAGATCGCTTGCAACGCGCTCAACGAGTCGGAACAAATGAGGAATGCGCTGTCTTCGGATGTTCGACAGAATCGCAGAGCTTGCAAAATCGCAAATAACTCCGCAGTATACACAGTGGCCTGGGGAGGAAGTGACCAAGCGTGAGGGTCGTCACGAATGACGATGGCACTTCCAACACCCGTAGCTGTTTTGGAACCATCTGTGTATATGCAGAGAGAGTCAAGTTCGCTAATGATCTCATAAAAGCGGGATCGATATTCGAATGAACTGGTCTCCTCCTTGTTGAGACCAGTCAGGTCGAAACGACACCTTACGTTAGGGATCAGCCAAGGAGGTACTTCCATAAGACGTTTGGGAAGTACCTTGGCGAACTGTAAGTGCAGACTCTCTAATAATTCCTGCGTTCGAACGGCCACTGGTCGACTTATGGTGGGACGTCGACCATAGAGCCCCTGTAAACGGTATCTGAATAGAGTCGGGTGGTTTATATGTGAAGGTGTTGCATATATCCCCGCCGCATAATTGAGCAAGAGACGCTCACGTCTCAGTCGCAGCGGAGGAAGACCCGACTCTACGCAGAGGCTCATAGAAGGGCTCGTTCGAAATGCTCCCGTAGCCAGTCGTATGCCTGCATGGTGAACAGGATCTAGGAGTAGAAGCGCAGACGCCCGGGCGGAGGAGTAAGCAATGCTGCCGTAATCAATCCTAGTCAGAACTAGCGATTGATACAGGCGAAGCAACGACTCCCGGCCCGCACCCCACGATGCACCAGCCAAGCACTTAAGCATGTTGATTGTCCTGCGACAACTCGCAGCTAAGGCTTGGAGGTGTGGGCGCCACGTAAGTTGTTTATCAAATATGAGTCCTAGAAACCTGACGCTATCGACGCACTGAAGGTTGGATCCTTTCAATGTGAGAACAGGATCCGGATGTGCCTTGCGCTTTCTGCAGAAGTGAACCACCGATGTTTTTTGTGGTGAGAAACGAAAACCAAGACCTTCTGCAGAAGTCACCACTTCGTTGATGCCTTGTTGCAGCCGTTGTTGAATATCCTCGATGGAATCGGCTGCATAGAATATGGTGAGGTCATCAACGTACAAGCAACGACGAATTGGGGCTGAAGCTGCAATATGACTGACTGCGATGGAAAACAAGTTGACACTAATAGTGGAGCCTTGAGGAACACCATTCTCCTGGGAGTGGGCCTCAGACTCAGTGTCGCCTACCCGGACACGGAAAGAACGGTCAGTCAGTCTCCAGTCAGCTCGGGTGTACGGAATGAATCAACGTACATGTCCCAGTCAGCTTGACGGAGACGCCATCTCGGCGAAGACGATTGTGGAGTCATCGGCGTGGTACTATTCAATATAATGGGAATATGGTCACTACCGTATGAATCAGACGCCAGCGTCCATTCATAACGGTGTGCCATTACCGGTGAGCCAAATGATAAGTCGATAGCCGACAGCTCACCGGTTCTTGCGTTAATGAAAGTACCTTGACCGGTATTCAACAAGACCGCTTCAGACTCATCTAGAAACCGTTCTATGAGTCTTCCACGGGCGTCTCTTGTGCTACAGCCCCACATGGGGCTGTGAGCATTATAATCTCCTAGTAACAAAAATGGACGTGGTAACTGTAATGTAAGCTCGGTCAAATCTTCGACGTTCCAGTCGAAATCTGGTAGGTAGACCGAGCATACTGTGAACTGGGGCGGTTTTAAAAATTGTATTGCAATAGCTTGTAGGGGGGTGTTTAACGGGTGGTCCCGAAATGGGACGCCATCTTTGATGATGATAGCAACACCCCCCCTCGCCCTGATGTCTGGCTGTACGTCGTGCCGGCGGATTTTATGGTATTCGATGGTAAATTGTTCCGCCGGCCGTAAATGTGTCTCTTGGAGGCACACGCACATAGGCGTGTGCTCAGCCAGAAGCATCTGCAATTCACAGTAATGGTGCTTAACACCATTACAGTTCCACTGTACGATAGCCATTTCTGTTACTACTTGGGTTGCTCCCTAGGAAGTGTGGCTACTTCCTAGGTTTCCCCTTGGGCCAGCCTTTTTTGCGTTTGACAACTTGTACCTCGGCGTCGGAGTTATCAGAATCCGTTGCCGAGGTATTGGTGTACGCGTCGGTGGTAGGACGTTTAACACCCGTCCGCACCGACGCGGTCGACATATCCGAGTCGCTCACTGGTGTTGGTATTGAGCGACTCGGGAGGGAGGAGACCGGGTGGGTAGGTGTGCCCGGTCGGGACGGCGCCTTTTGCCGCTGGGGCAGCGGAGCCGTCGTTTGTGGAGGCAGCATTGACTCTGCCTCCGAGGTGGAGGTGGTTGGTCCCTTTTTCGGGGACCGTTGTTGGGCCACCTCCTTCTCCCCCTCGCTGTGACGTCTTCTGCCTGACGATGATTTCTTCGGTGACTTCTTTGGAGAAGACGTCACAGTTCTCACAATAGGTCCCTGAGGGGTGGTTGTCAGCACCCTCTTGGCCTCAGAGACCTTGGCTGGCACTGCGGCTGGTGTGGGAGTAGGGCCAGCTACACCCACAGAGCGCATGAGACACTCTTGCATTTTTTGCATATTTACTTGCATCTGTCTCATGGCTTCCTTGATCTCTTTAATTTCATTTGTTTTCTCAGCCGCTACTGGGGCGGGGGCTGCAACAGCGCGTGCATAGCCATCCAGAGCGGAGCGACGGGGCGTATTGCCAAGAAGTTTCCGTCTCGCTTCTGGATAAGTTAGTCTTTCCAGAGCTCTCAGCTCCTGGATGGCTGATTCCTGCTTGAAGATAGGGCAATTCCTCGACTTAGCCGAGTGATTGCCCCCGCAGTTGATGCACTTGATAGGCTCGTCACATGGCCGTCCTTCATGTAACGGCCGACCACACACGCAGATCTGTTGCTCAATTGTACATCGTTGTGAGACGTGGCCGTACCTTTGGCATTTGTAACACCTCATCGGTGCTGGTATGTACGGACGCACGTCCACTTTATTAAATAGGCCGATTACTACTTCCCTTGGTAGAGTAGTTTTGTTAAAGGTAAGTAGTATCAGGGGGGATTCGGGATGTTTATTCCCCCTGTTGAATTTCAGCCTTTTAGCTTCTATAACCCCCTGTGGAGACATCTCCGACACGATCTCGTCGAGGGTACAGTACGCTAAAGATGGGTGCATAATGACACCTCTTGAGTAATTTAATACCCCATGGGGTGTCACCTCCACCGCGTACTCACCTAAGGTCTTCAGTTTTTGGATTCTTTCGCTCTGTGCCGGAGAGAATGCCTCCACGAGCAACCCTTTGCCCGACAGTTTGGCATCCTTAACCTGCCCTATATACTCACGAACTAGTTTAGCCAACAAGAAGGGACTTATCTTACTGAAGTCCGCTTCTGTCGGCTTTAAAATTAAAAATTTAATAAAATTAGCTTCCAATCTTGGGGTGTCCAAGGTCATTGGACGCCCACGATATTTCCCTTTTGTTTGCTTTTTTGAGGGAGGAGGGTTACCCCCCGTGGCTTTCTCCGTAACCGCGCCACCGGCATGCGATGGGGTTACAGCGGAGGTAGTAGCAGGTTTGTTGGACGCTTCCGTGCTACTACTGCTCACACCAGGTGTTGTTGGTGGAGCTGGGTTCGCGTCCGGTTTGGAGGGCCCGGACTCGCCCTTTGAATTTAAGTTTGTATCTCCCATAAAACGTAACACAAATAAACCCCCACCCCGCTCCCCACCCTCCACGGAGCCTCATAAGGGACGTGGGACTCCCACGCCAGGGATACGGGAGTGAGGGGCCCTAGGGACGAAGCCCATTGCCCCAGTGACACGCACGACCCCGGGGCGCTCGAATTTACTGCGGCCGGTGCATAACCGCAGCCACGGTCTATGCCTGAAGCCAGGGCCGAAGTGACGTGTTGTTCCGCCGAACTCGCAAGTAACGGCTTCCCTCAGTCACCAGGATCCCCTTTTCCAGGCAACGCCGCTAAGCCACACACGAGCTAGTGTGGGTCCCGAAGATGACTTGAAGTTGGGACAACAAAGAAGAACTAAAACAAAACAAAACCAAAAACAAAAAAAGGAAACAAAAGATACAAGAAAACCTGAAACAAAAAGAAATAAAAATAACGAAAACAAAAACAATAAAAACGAAAAGAAATAAAAACGAAGGTTAAAAAATGAACGATCGAGGATTTCTCCTCTAGATCCGGCATCTTTTGTGAAAACGGTGGTACCTCGAGAAGGAACGGTGCCGATCTTGGGTAGTCAGAGGCTAATGGAATCCGAAGATTACTGTATTGCGCATAAACTACCCCTGGGACCCTTAGCCTCCTTGACACCAATGGGGGATAAATATCTCTCACGGGTGCCAAGGGTAGCTGCTATAAGTGCCCTCACCACCATTATTATTATTATTATTATTATTATTATTATTATTATTATTATTATTATTATAGACTTTTACGCCAACCTGGCGCTCACTACTCAGTAGGACAGTACTGGGTAACATTCACCTATACCGGCATTATGCAAGGTATTAGGCTCTGTGGAAGGGTAATATGCCAAACCAATCCGTAAAAGTACCGTAGTACATTCACGGACGGGTTTGTCACATCACTCCTTATTTTGTTGTTGTTGTTGCTTGAAACGAGGTGTTATGCGTCTATTTTGGTGTACACTGGTTCGTACGACGAGACTTTTGTGGGAGCGTAGATGTTGGCTCAATGACAGACGGCTGTGAATGCCTAGTTCGTTTTCGTGTCCTCAGAGAATAGGGAGGATTAGGGACAGAGGGAAGGGAAAGGACTGTTTGTGTTTGTGTGTGTGTTCGTGTATGTGTGTGGATGTGTCGTTCTATTTTTCGTTTCTTGGTGTAAATGTGTTCTGGTTCATCAAATTATTATTATTATTATTATTATTATTATTATTATTATTATTATTATTATTATTATTATTATTATTATTATTATTATTATTATTATTATTATTATTATTATTATTATTATTATTATTATTATTATTATTATTATTATTATTATTATTAATTAAAATAAAAACAATATTAAAAAAAATTAAGTTTATTTGTCAGAATGATACACTTAAATGTTTATCTCAAGACGCTCAGACGGCGACTGTCGGTTTGAATTCGACCGTCACATCAGAAACATTTAGTTGGTGGGCTTAGGCCTCCAGGCCACCTACAGTTCGGTCATCCTGCGGGGTGTTATCCTCAACACCTGCACCATCGAGATCAGGTGACATTTCGTCCTGTTTCGAAACTTCCTCTACCCCTAGATCGATTGAGTATTCTCCTTCTTCCAAATTGTACGCATTTCCCCTTTCCTCCGGACTGTCCACGTCCTCTTCGTTTTCTGAATTTTCCGAGTTTTTTGTACCTGAATTTCCTACATTCACCTACGGTTTCATCCGCTCCGGTGATAGAATTCCTTCGTACGGATTCTGGGTTATTGGTCAACCTGGAATGTCAGAAATAACATACCTGTCTCTGTTGAGTACCTTTTTAACAATGTACGGGCCAACGTACTTTGACGCCATCTTTGGAACGCCTGGGGCATTTGTACGTCGAATCATAACATAATCTCCCTCTGAGTATAATTGAGGCGAAATTCTTCGTTTGTCGTATCTTTCTTTGTTTCGTTCTTGCGATTGCTTAATGTTCTGCGATGCATAACTTCGCAAGCTATGTCTTCTCTCAGAAAAACTCTCAAGTTGTCTGTCTTCATCAATTATTTCAGACAATGGTGCGGCTTCTTTGTCTCTAATTCGGAATTAAAACATTAATTCACTGGCGGTTACACCTGTACTTCGATTCTTCGTACGATTTATTAACCGCTGAATCATTAGTAACTGAGTAAGCCACTTCTCTGGTTTATCCATTTTCAAAATTGCAGGCATGATCGTTTTATTATAGATTTCCACCTGTCCATTTGCTCTTGGCGTTTGTACGGCAACTCGAACAAGAACAATGCCAATGAACAATATTGTTCGAATGTACTACTGCTGAAACCACTTCCTCTGTCGCTGATAATTCGTTCAGGGTAGCCAAATATCTTAAAAATCGAATCCAATCTCCGTATAGTTTCTTCGGATTTTGTGGTCTTGACTGGCTCCAAGAATATAAATTTGGTAAATTCATACACAATACTTAGAATATGGAGATAACCACCTGTACCCTTCTGCAACGCCTCCAAATGATCGACATGAATTGTGTTCCATGGTTCCATTCCCTTATCGATGCAATGTAAGTATCCTTCCCGATTTGCAATACTCGTATGGTTATGTTCAATGCATTTAATGCAATCTTTTAAACATCTTTGAGTATATTTCTGCATATTTTGAAAATAGTAAAATCTTCTCAGTTCTTCTAATGTTTTATCCTCTCTAAGATGGGCTACACTATTGTGGACTTGCATAACAATTTCTTTTCGCAACGCTGTAGGAACAACGAATAGTAAATCACTGCCTCTTTTTCTCATTAATTTTCCATTAACCAGAGTAAAATCCGTTTTTTCGCCATTTTCCAATTTCTTCTTGATTTCCTTTATTTCTGGATCCTTTTCCTGACTCAACATCACCTTTAAGTAAGTTGGATCGCTATCCGAATTTTTCTCTTCGACCATATTCATAGAATATGGTCGAAGGGACCAACCTTTCTGGGAGGTTAGCGGCCCGTTCTGCCTTCGTTTAGGTGTCGTCTATTTTGTCTTTATTTTGGTGTGCTATATAATTTCCTACGACGGAGGAACATATTTTAATATTTTATAGTTTTTAAAATTATATAAAATATTTTTTAATATTATGACCCCAAATATTAGTTAGATATTTCGAAATTCGCTCCCCAAACAAGTATAGAGTTCGATAGGAGATTTCTTTTTTCCGTTTCCAATTCCATTTAGGAGTTGGAACGGGACAAATAAATCTGCCGTTCCCACCCGTTCTGAATGTCCAGAAAAGTTGTCAAATTCCGCCCAGTACCACACCCATCCGATTTTATTCCAACACATTTTGGATAGTCAACACATTCCATTCAAATAGGACCCTCAGAGCAGCGACCTAACCCATGGATCTCCCACCCGAATGACATTATTCCTAATACTCCAATTACTTTCATATTTCAATAGCACGGCATAACTATATCTTGAGACCTCTACAAATATCGTTACAATTTTTCTCTTCGTTCATTCAGCGGTTCTAAAATAGCCATCTTCGTATTTTAACAGCATGTTTAATTTGTACAGCTTGAGACCCTTTCGCATATTGACCCATATTGACACTTTTAGAAGCATTCCAATTAAGGATTCTATTCAAGGTCATAAGGCCCTAGAGAATAATTTTAAACTCACGTTCACTTTTTGGATCTCAATAATATTTGAGCAAAACTTGGTCAAATCCTGGACCTCACCTATACTTCTTTTAGATCTCAACAGTATTTGAGAAAAAGTTTAATTAAGACTGTTCCAGCCGTTTATTTTAGACGATTTTTGGATCTCCAGGACCCTGGTAACCTAACATATACTATGTCAGTCTTTAATAATTTAGCTTTCTAACAGTGAAACAATTCCAAACTCTATTCTATAGTTTATTTTGGCAGTTTTTGGATATCCAGTAGCCTAAAAGAACTTATATAATGTAGCCTAGGTCAATTTCGAATAGTTTAGCTATGTAACAGTGAAAACATTTTTAAAATCGGTTGGATAGTTTACTTTGGGCGTTTTTTAATATTCAGGACCCTAGGGGACCTCATAATCTCATTTAACATAATCTATGTCAGTTTGCAGGAGCGGATGTGGCTAATAGTGAAAAAATTTTAAAAATCGGTTAGGTAATTTACTGTGGGTGCCCTTTGGGCCACCATGGTTCAAGGAAACGCATAATCTCATATAACATAGCCAATGTCAATCTAGAAAAGTCTAGATTTACAACAGTGAAAAAAATTTCAAAATCCGTCAACTAGTCTACTTTAGGCACTTTCTGGGTGCTCAAAGTCCAGGGAACTTTACATAATATAGCCTATATTAATAATTTTTCCCATTATATTAGAATAGCTATATATACCTATATATTGCATTCTAGAGACCTCAAAGTAAATTTCTATTATAGTCTCGGGCTCAAGTCTCACTATGACAATGGCTGTAGTAGCTGAATTTTCATTAAAACAACTGACTTTTCCTACAATAAATAATTATTGAAAATTTTTTAAAGTACACCATTAGCTCAAGAGAAAACGTACAATAAGCATAAAAAATAAGCATTTTTAAAATAAAATATATGTGAGTTGCTATTGATAGAAAAAAGTTTAGGTAAAGTGGAAAAATTTGGTTGATTTGTTTGTGATTAAATAGTTATGATTTATGATTATTTGAACCATTTGCACGGCAAAATCTAATTAAACGTTTACCATTGCTTTGAGCTTTACTGTATCAATATATAAAATATTTGAAAATCTTATTAAAAGTCACTTTTGGTAGACAACTTATTATAATTACGTTTTCTTCCGCAGTGTTACTAAAACTAGGTAACGACGTAGGTCGCATCTTTGGTTGCATCTTAATAAAATATTTATTTTGTTATCATTCGTATTTCAATTGTTTCTTTTAAAGAGGTTGGATTGGATTATCATATTATCTTTTTTTAACACATAATGTGGAATCGAGAAAGTATTTTTTAGGGAGTATTAAAAATTTTATATTCAATTATTGGTTTAAAATCCATATGACGTCATTTTGAAATGTTGAACTAATTGAACTAACTTATGACGTAATCGTCTAAAACTAAAAATTCAAGTATATATTACTAAGTAACTAGTTTTCGATCGATTAGATCATCTTCAGGTGAAATTGAACTGAATTGAATTCCATTTGGATAAAAGAATATATATATATATATATATATATATATATATATATATATATATATATATATATATATATATATATATATATATATTTCCACTTAAATATAGAGATATGTTATTTTTCAGTAACTAGATTTCGATGGATACATATATATATATATATATATATATATATATATATATATATATATATATATATATATATATATATATATATATATATATGTATCTATCGAAATCTAGTTAGTGAAAAATAACATATCTCTATATTTAAGTGGAAATTTGACAAAATTAAAAATTTTTTCACCATATTCATTAAATATTGTTACAAAAAAAATAAAAAAAATGAATTTTAAATTTGAAAATAGAATAAAGGATCTGAAATAGAAAATTTATCTGAAAATAAAAAAAGGTATTTGATAAATAAAAAAATTGAGTTGTTCAGAGCATGAGTATTTATTTTAAAATATTAGTTTTCTCAGGGTGTGTTTAGTTCGTAAAATGAAATCCAGACTTGTTAAATATCACAGAAAAGTTTATGTATTATATAACGGTCATAATTAACATTTGTTGGCAGTTAACAATAAATTTTAGTTTTTTTTTGGTCAAATTTGTTTCTAACAGGGTTGTTATTTGACTAGTAAAAGCATTACATTAAAAAAATTTCACAACCAATAAAGTCACCAAAATTAGCTAACCTGCAATATACGTAGTTAAAAAAAATAGAAAAGAAGAATAATTTAGAAAATTAAAAAAAAATTTAACATGCAGGTGAACTAATTTTGCGTACGTACAAAAATCATTACAAAAGAATTTAGCTCGTTTTAACCATTTTAACAATAAAGTAAATGATGAAATTTAAAAAAAATCATGACAAGTATTTAGTAACAAATATTAGCTAACAAAAAGGAGTATAAGAAAATTATGACATTAAAAAAAATTTAACCGGAAGCCGAAAATCATTATTAAATTAATTTTACAATAAGGAAAATTCAGTTGTTAATGCAAAAATAGAGTTACTGATCTAAACTAGTTTAATACGTAAAAGCACACAATGTTCACCAGGTTTTATCAAGACAAGAAACGGTTCAAACAGATTGATAAAAAGTTGAACTCGTGGAAGTTTATCACAGAATAATGAAACAGATCACTTATCTCAGTAAATTAAAGATGTTGAATGCAGGAACATATGAACTAATCCAGAACTTTGACTGTCGGCTCTCGAACGAATCGTGCCTCTATTGTACCAAACAAATCATATCACCATCAGGACATTTGAAATCGTGAACAATTTTCCCATGACAAAACTTCCATATTAAGTTCAATTTACAACGGCTTCCAAAAAAATTCACAATCTTTGATGTCCCATTTTGTTGATAAAGGTGTATTTTGGAAAATCTTCAACTATTCAACCATAATGTAAACAGAATAAAAGAACATTCAAAAAAAGTTCGATTAAGTACACATTGAGAGACATTGAAAGGCATTCTAAAGGATGCTCCATGTGCTCATGCTCAACGTGCTCATGCTCAACGTGCTCATGCTCAGCGTGCTCATACTCAACTTGCTCCATGTGCTCATGATTACTTTGCTTCATTTGCTTACAATAATTTTCGTACTTACGTACATATATACCTATGTACAGGTATGTTTCAACAAACACTCGAATTAATTCTCGTTTTAATGAGCATGCGCATAGTTGACTTTACTGTTCCAACTAAGCAGAACATTAATTCCACTTTACACACAATTTGAAATTCTGTGTTCCAACAAGTATTTAAATCTAATTCTGAACTCACCCGAATTGATTTTTAAAATTCTTGCTTCAGAGTAAGTGTTTCAAATCCTAGACATGCGCATTAACGAAAATTTAATTTTTAACCTTATAATTTAAAAATTTAAATAATAAACAAACAAATTTTAAGTTTGAATTGTTTATCAAAAGACAAATTTCAAATTTTTGACTTTATTTAATTTCTATAATAGGTATTTTTTTAAATTAGTAACCAGGTGTATTTTAATTATTTATTTTATAAATATTTATATTATTTTAGTTAGTAATAAAGTAAAATACGGAGTAAAGTAAAAAAATGGTTCGTATTTTTTATTTAAAAATTAAATTAAGGTGTTTTAAAGCATATTATAGTCTTTAGTGGATATATTATTTATAAATATTCTTCATAGTATGGAAGGTATAGAATACATAACTCAAGTCTTTAGTCGAGACATCTTTTGACATCCCTAAGAATTAATATAAACGTTCCTACATAGTAAATACCGAACTGGAGTTCTGAATTGAATTTGATTTGACCTTCAAATGACATTATCGAATTTAAAATACTGGATTCACTCGAACTGGAAATTCTAGTGTTTGTTGGAACATACCTTACATTTTTCCGTAAAGTCTCCGTTGAAATGCATTCATTATCGTCAATAGTTTTATGAAGGGTCATCTTTTGTTATATTTTTTACAACTTGGGCTAGTGAAGGTACATATTTGTACACATGAATTTCTTTTATTTAATAAAAAAAGGTAAATTTTTAAGAAATTGTTCTAGATATTTTTGATAATTGTTATTTTCTTATTTTAATATGAATTTATATAAATATAAAATCCTTATATAGAGTCTATGTCAGACTAAACTTTTTTAGAAATACGAAAATAACAATTATCATTAATATCTAGAACAATTTCTTAAAAATTCACCTGTTTTTATTAAATAAAAGAAATTCATGTGTACAAATATGTACCTTCACTAGCCCAAGTTGTAAAAAATATAACAAAAGATGACCCTTCATAAAACTATTGACAATAATGAATGCATTTCAACGGAGACTTTGAAAAAATGTAGGTATATATGTACGTAAGTACGAAAATTATTGTAAGCAAATGAAGCAAAGTAAGCATGAGCACATGGAGCAAATGGAGCAAGTTGAGCATGAGCACATGGAGCAAGTTGAGCATGATCACATGGAGCATGAGCATGATCACATGGAGCAAGTTGAGCATGAGCACATGGAGCATGAGCATGAGATTGAGCACATGGAGCATTATTATAAAACTTCAAAAGATGCATACGTAACCAAACATTTTCAAAATTACACAAGTTAGAAAAAAGAATTTTATAAAACAATCAATCTTTTCTTTAGCAACAATGAAAATGATAAATGTTTAAATAAATTAAAATTTTTTACCTGCATAAAAGAAGCATCAGGATGCAAGACAAAATTACAAACGAAAAAGGAATTAAATTTCTTTCAATGACCTTATATACCTTACATACGGTCAGACGTTTGCTCGTAACACTAAACAAACACGCACAGAAAAACCACTACACGCAACTATAGATACCATAAGGCAATATACGTACTGGCCGTGTTCGTTGTATATTGCAATGTACGTAGTGGACGTGTTCGTTGCTGAGTTTTTTTCTTCGATTCAAAAAAAAAATTTAAAACTTTCCATTTTAAATTAGGGACTTTAGTCTTATTTTCCATTACAGAGCTTGTGGAACACGTAACAATGTATCTTTGCCATTTTATTCTAACAGACGGCGTAATAGAAATACCTACGCAGTTACAATGCTTTTTAACACTAGCATATTACAATGAGACATATTACAACATAGGATCAATGAAATAATTGATCACAAAATGATGCAGAAATATGACAAACTCCAGAAAAAGTTGTTAGCTCTGACTTCCATACCAAGATCTACGTTGAAACAGAATGGTGGGAGAAAGAACTACAACCAAAATAATGGTCATTTACGGTCAGCTAACAAGCCTGTGTTCTCTTCAAAAGGTGTTGGTAATGACATAAACATAGTTCGTAATATTTCCTCTAAAGAATTTTCGGAGAATGAATTGCAGCTATTAAATAAAGGACTCAATTTTTCTCAGAAACCTTTAGTTGCGCCAATCATCGATATCGTCGCTGACATTGAGACGACTATCAAAAAAGCCCCAGAAAGTGTGAAACATCAGATAAGGAGAAATGTATTACCTATCTTGGAGGCCGAAGATAAAGCGTCTAATAGTCATGCATCGTATCACAAATCAGTGAAATCCATTAAACAAAAAGACGTTACCATAACCAAAGCTGACAAAGGTAACGCGGTTGTAATTTAAGACAAGGAGGATTATTTCAGCAGAATGGAAAGTTTATTGAATGATGGACCATATGAGCGCGTTCAGAACGATCCACTGCAAAGAAATATCAAAGAAGTGAAAGATGCACTACAGAAATGCAGCGCATTAATTGAGAGTAGAGACCGTCTAAAATTGCAATCGTCTAACCCCACCACGTCTAGGCTTTACGGTTTGCCAAAAATACACAAGGAAGGAAATGGTATGCGGCCCATCGTTTCTGGAATCAATTCACCGACGTATAAAATCGCCAGGTGGTTGATTACAGAATTCAGTAAATATAAGCAGTCGATGGGCTGTAGTGTCAAGAATACCGTTGAGTTAATTGACAAACTTAAAAATGTTAAATTATCAGACGGAGATAAGTTGGTTTCATTTGACGTAGCAGCTCTCTTCCCTAGTGTCCCAATAAATAAAACGTTGCGATACTTGGAGGAGTGGTTGGCGGAAAATAAAGTGTCTAAGATGGAAATAGAAGAATATCTTTTATTAACCAGATTATGCATGAAACAGACTTATTTTCAGTTCAATGAAAAATTTTATAAACAAGTTCATGGTACCAGCATGGGTAACCCACTCAGCCCTTTTATTGCCAACTTATTCATGTCAAAGTTGGAGACTATTGCCAAACAAACGGCGGAATATTTTCCAGAGCACTGGTACAGATACGTAGACGATATTTTTATAATATTAGATACGGAGAAGACCAGTGTGGAAAATCTTTTGCGGTTCATGAATGAGTTGGAATCCAGTATTAGTTTTACAGTTGAATATGGGAGAGATTGTAGGCTGCCTTTTCTAGATATTGAGATCACAAGGGATAATTACGCTTTGTCGTTCGATATTTATCGCAAGCCGACTAATGTTGACAGATTTATCCCAAGTGACTCTTTTTGCCATTGAAGTCAGAAAATGGCGGCTTTCAATTTCTTGATTAACAGGTTAATCACTTTTCCATTATCTCAATCCAATTACGACAAGCAGTTAAAATATATCCGACGCATGGCTGTCATTAATGGATATTCGTCCAAGTTTATCAATTGTTAAGGAAGGCAAAATGGCGAAAGTCGATTAAGGACAGTACAACGCTTGAAGTGAAAGAATCGGTTCTGAGAACGTCTTTAACTTTTTATGGCAAAAAATCAGTGTCGGTTTCTAATGCTATGAAAAGCTTCAACACGAACTTACAGGTAGCTTATACGGCCAATGATAAATTAAGTTCATTGCTGGGTAATACCAAGGACCAAATTCCGGATCTTCAAAAGTCTGGAACATATAAAATTAACTGTCAGAATTGTGATAAACATTACATCGGACAAACGCCGCGCCCTCTGAATGTGCGATACAAAGAAAACGTTGCACATAGCAAATATGGTCGTAGCGAAAAATCAGCAGTGGCTTCTCATGTACACGAAACGGGTCATCAGGTTGGTGAGATTGAGTTGTTGAAATTAATATCCAATCCACTTAAACTGGATGCCTACGAAAGTGTGTATATCAGCAGGATGGGAAGGAACACTTTAAATAATGACAGTGGTCCTGTTCCATTTTCTGATCTATACAGTCTGTGTGCTGGGAAGGTTCACTCAATGGAACCCACACATCCCGTGACTGGTCCAGATACCAGAACCAATCAGAACACGAGAATTTTGACGAGAAATCGTATAAAACAGGCTTCAGTTTCACAATATCTAACATTTATTTAAAACTCACTACTATCATCCAAGTGACGTTTATGCGAATATTGTGTTTTTGAAGTTAAACTGTTTTTTTCGGTTTGAAATCAAGAGGAGATCTGGTTTGTTCTGGATATGGTATTTTTATTTTATTTTTATTTTTATTATTGTTTTTATTTTTACATTTAGGTACATACTTTTATTATTATATTTATTTTCATTCTTATTGTTGTTTTTTATTTTTATATATTTCTACTTTTATTTCATTTTAATTTAATTTTATTTTTATTGTTGTCTTTCATATATATTTTATTTCTATTTTATTGCGGTTTGTAATTTTTTCATATTTATATATTTCTACTTCTATTTTATTTTTTTACATTTATTGGTCATTTATTATTATTATTTTCATATTTATTTAGGTATTTTTAACGAAGGAAAATATTTTTCCTAATCCTTTATTTTTTATTATATTTATATTTCTGATATTTCTGATTTCCTATATTTATATTTTCTAGTTTTATGATATTTCTGATTTTTTATATTTATGGTTATTTGTTGTTTATGCTACTGAAGAGGACTTCAAAAGTAGTTGAAACCGGTCTAGCGAATTTTTATATTTTTTATTTTTTGTGGGTCCTTAAGGGGAAAATTTTATTATTATGTATTAATGATCCATACAAAATTTTTCCATTTTATTTTCCCTATGTTCGATAAATCTGTTTCCACCTTGTATACATTTGCACAAAACATGCATTTTTATGATATTGCATAAAATGGATACAAATTATGAAAAAATTTCAATCAAAAATTTTTCTAAAGTTCTTTTAAGTCAAAACCTACACTCATACCAAATTTTCAATTTCTAATACTAGTAGAAGTACCCTTACAATACGATTACATTCGAAATTTGAAAAAGTCCCCATAAACGTTTTCAATGTTAAAAATAATTTTTAATGTCATTTCTGTTGTTCTTATGGTTTTTGAGTATCCTACCACACATTTATATAAAAGTTAACAATAAAGATATCTAATAAAAAGAGATGAACATATTACTAACTACTAAATTATATTACCCTTATTTGAAGTGTTGTTGTTAGGTTTTTTTGACAAATAATGGGGATATGTAAAATAATAAAAAAAGAGGTAAAATACATTTTAAATTGTAAACATATATTTCGACTCTTGTTAGCATATTTGCACATAACTAAATGGTTAAATATTAACAATTTTACCCCCGCCTGCTCGCCCCAAACCAAGTTGCCCGCAAACAAATACGCTCGTATAGTCTTAAAAATCGAAAACGCCCATTGAGCGAAAAAATCGACCACAACGCATTGTGATCACTTAAAATCTACCACAACGTGTTGTGATTAACGCAAAAAAACGTAGTTTGGAAGGTTAGTGATACAACCACGATACGGGGGACAGGTTATTACTTGTTAATAGATGCATAGGATTCAGGATGTTAAACAATAAAAGCCTTTCAAAAAATTATTCATTATGATTTCATGATGTTACATTTGCAAGTATAATATTATTTCACACATACTGAAATACAGATTGGTTATTTTTAAACAATACGCAGTCATGCATTAAAGTCTATTTAAGTGAAAACCATTCAGTTGGGCGAAAATACCTGCTATAATCCGTTTCTGAAAATGAATCAATATAATCCTATCCTATAGGTCTGCTGGTCCAATTTCGAATCAGGTAAAAAATAATACAAATCAACTAAATAGTAATTATTTATTCCAAAGAAGTAGGTAAATATTTATTCGACAAACATTTAAGAAAATTGAAACGAGACATAATAAAAAAAAAACGACTTCCTGCAAAACGAAATCAAAGAATATAGATCGAAAAAATAAAAATCAAAGATCTACGCGTCAAAAATAAAAACTTTAAACGATAAATGTCAATCTAACAACAAAATTTAAAAATAAATTATAAGAGTTAAAAAATTTTTGAAAAAACATATCACACAGGTACGAACTGCACACCAAGGAGGCGTGGAGTAACACATGCAATAAAAACAATTAAACGAGACTGCGACACAAAGGATTTTGTAGAATTCACATAGAGAATCTGTGCTGACTTTTGCCATAATCTCTAATGCTTGCCTTGGGGCCGAAACATGTTCGATTGACATTCATCGTTTAAATTTGTTTTTATTTTTGACGCGTAGATCTTTTATTTTTGTTTCTTCAATCTACATTCTTTGATTTCGTTTTGCAGGAAGTTGTTTTCTTTATTATTACTAACATTACATGCAGTTGGAACAACCCCAAAATTTTATTTAAAACGAGACAAACAGTTTCTCTTAAATTTTATAATTGTATCATTAATAAAATCTTGTTTTTTTTAGTATAACCTTTAAGGTTGTTATTTTTAAAGGTACCGACTGTCTTAATTTTTATATATGACTGAATGTGCATATTCTTTAAAATGTCAATAAATTTAAAAATATCGGGATGTGTCGAATAAAAATTTGAATTAAATTGGGAGTGGAATGACTCGCATGCATTCGTTGTTGTATACATGCTGTTGGTCATACAAGCCCACATACTTAGTGGAAATTTTGATTAATCATCAATGTAATTATCCACAATATAATCACAAAATTAATCACGCGTTCATCATTAGACATTATTTAAAAAATTTATTTGGCAAAAAATCACCTACTTCATCAGGTTCCAAAAAAATAATACCAAAAAATAATTTTAAAAACTGACTGACATTCGATTCTGTGTTTTTAAATTCAGCTACTAAACCCAAGTTTTGAATTTTATGAAATCATGCTTGGCATAAATGGAATCTGCAGCCACTTATTTTAGAAATTGGCCAAACTGATCAAATTGCATTGTGAATAGCATGCTCAAAGTCTACAACTATAACTTTTGGACTACAGCAATCCCCCGAAGAACACGATTAATTGGTTCCGTGTTCTTTGAAACCATGTTGTTTGAGACCACCAAAGATAGACATTTTCTATTACTAGTGTGAAAATAAAAAAATATAAATTTCAAAGAAATAACGCAACGAAATTTGAATTACATACTTACATACCTCATTTGTATGTAATGCGTATTTATTTCGATTAAAATAGAATGGAATTGATGAGCATTCGTTAACTCTGAAGTCGAAGAAGCTTCGTGAACTCTGATTTTTAGTTATTAGTTATAGTTTTAAACGTTATAAACTAATAACTAAATTTGTCCCACATACTACACACAGAAAGCAATATTATGGAACTAAACTGGAAGCGCCTGATCTCGAGTAGAGTGTTCTGGAGTCCCAAATGAAGTCCCAAGTCCCAGTTTCGAAAGTCCCAAAACAAAACAATCCACCAATTTTGTATATTTTTTTAACTGGTATTAGGAGAACATAATATACTATATTGTTTAAATTTTAAAACAGTAATTTGCTTGAACTCTTTTACTATTCAAAAATATAATTCATGCTCCTCTGATACCGAATTGGGATTTTGTGGCGATACCGTATTTGCTTGCCACCTTTTTTGTCGTTATCGAACGAAGAAAATTTCTATCGACAACGAATCCCACAAATTGAGTAAATAAAAAAACTTATCTATTGATTTATTTTCAGGCTCCATTAAGTTCCATTTATTGGGTCTGCAATACAAACTATTATTTTAAAAAAAAATATTTTTCGTTACTTTTCGTAACTGTCTTTTCGTCGTAAATGCTAAATCTCCCAAAGACCTGTACATCGTAATAAAAAAATAACGAAATTTTTGAAGGCTTAAGAGAAGCAAGTTGTGGGTATTCCGAACATATTGGGACTGTCAAAACCTACTTTTCATTATCGAAAATTACCGATGTCTAAAATAACGACATTTTCAAAATTTAACTATGTAAATTTCTACATATTCATTTCTATTATAAATTTCTTAAAAATTTTAGTAGTTTTTATTTCCAACATTTTTCTTTTATAATGACAGATTCAATTTACACGATTTTTATTCGTGTAAATTGAATTCACATGTGATATACATATTCGCGTACATTGAGGACTGATGTAACTTTATATCAAATATATATAATATGTACTTGAAAATCGTGTTGTTTGAAACCGTGTAATTCGGGGGAAGGGTACCTGTGTTCTTTGAGATCCGTGTTCTTCGAGTACCGTGTTCTTCGGGGGTTGCCTGTAAAGGTTAAACCTAAATATAGACACTTTTGAATTACTTTTGACAACAGTCGAACATAGATATTAGTTGATACAGGTACTTAATAGCCATTTTTAAAAACATGTACCGTAATTTGTTGATAAAAGTACAATATTCAAAAGTACGTAGGGCGCGCCATAAGTTCTCGGCCTGAGTATTTAAAAATACAGAGAGAAAGCGAAACGAATTTATTTTCCTATACAACCGCCCACTATTTCAATACACTTATTATAAGGTGGGATAAGCATCTCTATGCATTTATAATAATAAGCAAATTCTTTGTAGCGATTTTACAAGAGCGATGTTTTCGGAAGTGATCGAATCTGCCGGACGTACAGAACGGTCATCGTCGTTTAGGAACTCGTACCGCAAACGAAACCTTTGGCACGGCTTTACCGTATACACCATCCAATCTGTCCTTAATTTCTTCTGGAGTTTGTCCTTCTTTTGTCAGAAAATTTATGACTACACGATATTCAATTTTTGAAACGGTCGACATATTGAGTTTACACTTTTACAACAGAATAAATAAAACACATGTAAACTCGTCCACTGCGCTTATGATTCTAGAGACTTAATATTTTCTGTGAGTATAAATTACGTCACCTTTAAATAAGTTTAATCATGTTAGGCCGAGAACTTTTGGCGCTCCCCACGTACCTACCATCCATATAAATCGTATCCACAGATCACAAAAAGTTTAGGTTTGTAAAACACGACAGCACTATAATGTTGTCCATTAGCACTATAATAGTCAAAAAATTATCGTTTCGTGAAGTTTTCACCTGTAAGTTAACTAATACATCGAGCACTTCGCCTTGCATTTGAGGAAGCTTCGGTAGAATGATACGACGAGCTATATACATATTTCTCTTGAGTTAATCTCTTGATTTCATATTCTAGGCCCAACTGAATGGTAGGATTAGGAACTACCTGATTTGTTGGACTAACTGACATGTTACGGTTTAAGTGATTGAAGTGTCAATATTTTTACCGGATTGCACCAGAAGGAGGATAATATGTTTAAGCCATATGTATGTATGTATGTATGTATAAATCTATAGCCTACAGCCCAACCAACATAAGGTTGCCGGTCAGATGCGCAAATGAAGAGTGCGACAACAAGAATTAAACATATAACATATATGCATAAAAGTGTGATAGAAATTGTGTTTGTCTACTGCGCGTACAACCTTGACCGGCAACCTTATGTTGGTTGAGCTGTAAACGGCTTGACGAATTTTAGTAAAGAAGGTGTTGTTCGATTCGTTTCAATTTCGGGAGTGCTATAGGCTATATGAAATGTCAAAATTCATCCCCTATGTGGGGGATAAAAAATTTATATAAAAAACTGTTGGGTCTAGGAACATGAAATTTTGGACAGTGGTATCTTATGTAACGTAGGCGTGCACCAGGAAGGAATTTTTGGAAATTCATCCCCTAAGGATAACAGCGGATGAAAATCTATATAGCAGTCCGCATTGACTTTAGAAACGTGAAATTTTGAACAGGATCCGTTAGTAACGTAAGTGAGTAAAAAGAGAGAAAATTTTTGTAAAAATTTATCCACTTAGGGTGTAAAATAGGGGATGAAAATTTGCAAAAAAAAAAAAAACACTTGGTTCAGAAACGTAAAATTTTGCATGTAAATCGTCGCACTATTGAAATTTTATAACACTTTTTGTTTCTGATACAAATAAGTACGCTAATTTACATACATTACACTTAACTACACAAGTAGAATATGTAATCTTTCTATCCTGATTATATGTTTTTGCAAAGACAGATTTGCTCAGTCGATATTCGTACTCTTAGTCCCATTTGAAGATGCTCCATCGTTGTAGAAATATTTGTCATATACACAAAACGTCTATCCATAAATTACGCACGCAGACCGGAGGATCAAACTAAAGCAGTTTTACTAATTAGACAATTTAATTTAACCAAGCTTATAACTTAAGTCCGGAATGTATAGTGCAAGTCATAAATTATCCTGTCAAAATTGCCGAAAAAACGTATCACCATTCGTTAGAAGCGGCACATAATTTATCTACTTTTCATAAATACATTTATAATTTTTTTTAAATGCGCTCTATAGTTTGTGTGACAGGAGTTAAAGAGGTACTCGACATATATTTTGTTTTGAAAATAATAAAATTTCATATAAACAATATAGTCGCTCAATATGAGTTTGTAGCATCGCTCGCGTGACGAATGAACACAGTTTAATTTGATCAACAGCATGTGTCTTATGTAAACAACTAACTGGAGAAAATTTTTTTCAATATACAAAAATTGAAAAAACATATCTTAGAGGAGCGTAGTCTTGTAAATTTTTATGAGGAGATATTTCTTGTACAAAGATACAGCATCAAAAAGATGCTTAAATAGCGAAATCTGGCAAAAGTTCTAGAATATTCTTTTAATAATCAGAAAAGATATAAAAAATCTTTAATCAATGAAGTGATCAACAAGAAAGTAACCAAGTACCGATATTTAGAAAAAGTTCTAGAATATTATTTTCGAAAATTAGAAAAAATATCGAATATCTGATTTCACCACCAAATTTTTCATCGAAAAGTGACCAATTAATGGAATTCAAGAATATTCTATTCGCAAAATAGAAAATATATCCAAAAACGGACTTCACCATTGGAATGGGCATCAAATCTACTTCACCATTTGTTTAATCACCGAAAAACAAGTTGAATACAGGTGGAAAAATTTGACAAAAATTTCTATTCGAAAATTAATAAAGATGTCGAAAAACCAATATCACTATTAGAAGAATTATTGAAATAGCAGCTAAATAAAGATATTTAACAAAAGTTTTAGAATGTTCTGTTCGAGAACTAGCCAAAGATAGCGAATTATTTATCATAAACTGGTTATAATTGATTAATTTAGGCTCCATTAGACCCATTGATTTGGTCAACGATAGTATATTAAGAACTAGAACTTTTAAAAATATCTAGAACTTTTAAAAATGGCAATTCGTTATTTTTCGTAATCGTTAACTTTTAATCGTAAATATCTCGTAAACGGTGCACCGTAGCGAAAAAATAACGAAATTTTTGAAGGCTTAAGCGAAGCAAGTTGTGGGTATTCCGAACATATTGCGACTGCTAAAACTTACTTTTCGTTATCGAAAATTATCGATAACGAATTACTTATCATAAATTGGTTATAATTGTTTAATTTAGGGTCTATTAGTCCCTCTGATTTGGCCAACAACAGAATATTTAAAAAAAAATTGCATTTCGTTACTTTTCGTAAACGTAAACTTTTAATCGTAAATATCTCGTAAACGGTGCATCGTAACGAACAAAAAACGAATTTTTTGAAGGCTTAAGGGAAGCAAGCTGTAGGTGTTCCCAACATATTGCGACTGTTAAAACCTACTTTTCGTTATCGAAAATTATCGATATCGAAAATAACGATATTTGCAAAATGGATGATATTAGGAAAGGAAGTATTCTTTCAAATATATAACATCTGCTATAAATTATACTTACTTTTCGTTATCAAAATCTTTCGATCGAAAACAGATTGCAAATAGTATCCAATTTTTAGTCGAATTTTCTCCGAAAAATTAGACTTATACAGTCTATACGATAAGAGCTGCGAGAGGCGAGACCAGGGGCGCTATCCGTTTTCGGACCCGTAGAACACGATTATGTAAAAAAAAAGATGTCTGATATATATATATATATATATATATATATATATATATATATATATATATATATATATATATATATATATATATATATATATATATATATATATATATATATATATATATATATTTTCCCGCAACCTTTTAATATGTGTAGGGCCCCCCTATGGAAGTTAAGAGATGAAATTTGGTAAGTGGGGCTTATTCCGATGCACAACAATACTATCAAAGTGGGGTCAAATTTTGGGAAAATTTTTTTTCGGACCCGACCTTTAAGGGGGTCGTGGGGGGCTGAAAAGCAATAAAACTTTTTCAAACCGGTTTTAAATAATGTTTCGGTCAATTATCTACAACATATCCAAAATTCAGCTTCCTAGGATGATATGGTGGGAGTAGAGGGGGGAAAAACGATTTTCGCTGGATCTAACAGGCCCCCAGCCCCCCAGAATTAACGTAGAGGGTTGAAATTTGGTGTGTCGATAAAGTTCGTACCTAGGTTGTGCTTTTTGGAGGTTTTAATATTTTACCCCCACCCCCCTCATTTTTAAGCTACAATTTCATGCATTTTCGACGTTTTCGAAGTTTGTACCACTCGCACAGGTCACCCGAATAAACCTAGAGGGCTGAAATTTTGTATTCGGATTGAGTTAGTATCAAGGGGGTGCCTTTTGGGGGTCTCGACTTTTAACCCCTACCCCCACCATTTTTATACCCAAAAGAACATGATTTTTCTTGTTTTTTAACAGTTTCGTTCGGGTCAAAATCTCCCCAAATAAACCTAGAGGGCTGAAATTTGGTGTACAGGTTAAGCTAATAGCCAGACACTGTTTTTTGGAGGTTTCAACTTTTAACCCTTACCCCCACGATTTTGACGCCAATATTTCCTTAATTTTTTTGCTTGTTTTCTAACACGTCTAGAGACTCCATAAGGAAACCTAGAGGGCTGAAATTTTGTACGTGTATTCAGTTAGTATCCAGCTAGTACCTTGTAGGGAGTCCGCATCACTTTTCCCCCCACTTCTCCCATTTTTACATCGGAATTGAATGCTATTGTTAAATGTGTTTTAAAAGCATTATGTTTATTCTAAATACAAGTAGGCGAATAGTAATTTTAAAAAATTTAAAAAAAAGTGAATACAATTTTTTAACAAATGAAATACATACATATTAAGTAATTTGCAAATGTTATTAAAGTCACTGTTTATTTATTTATTTAATTATTATTTAGGAATTTTGGATTTTTATTATTTATAAAATAGAAATTTTGGATTTTTTTGGAAAGAAAAAATATCTTCATAAAAGCCTTCCAGTTTACTATTTAAGTTCCCTTTTTAATATTTAAAAGTAAAACACAAAGGCAATTGGCGGATAAGCATGGATAGAAATGCCCTCGTACGAATTGTGTTGGCTTTTTCCCTGTTAACTTCTATCGGCACAAAATTGAAATTTACTGAGATTCAGCCCTTAAAAACTTAAAATCTTTTTATAAAGCCCCGATCAACCGGACACTCATTATCAGTTTTGAAACCACCAAAATTACAAATCGCTTGTGGACTTTCAATTATATTTCGCTTGTAGACACTCAATACCGAAGAAATAATTTTTTATTTTTTATTTTTTTTATTTTTTATTTTTTTTTTGAAAGAAAAAATATCTTTATAAAGGCCTTCCAGTTTACTATTTAAGGTCGTTTTTTAATATTTAAAACTAAAACATAAAGGCAATTAGCGGATAAACATGGGCAGGAATGCCCTCGTACGAATTGTGTTGGTTTTTGTTCTGCTACCTGTTTTCGGCACAAAATTGAAATTTACTGAGATACAGCCCTTAAATACTTAAAACCTTTTTTTAAAGCCTCGATCAGCCGAACACTCATGACCAGTTTTGAAACCAACAAAATGACAATTCGGTTGTAGACTTTCAATCACATTTCGCTTGTAAACATTCAATACCGAAGATGAAGGGGAAAATTCGACTACCGTGATGGGGCCCCGCTGCTCACGGCGTTTTTTAAACTTATGGTTGTGATTTTTTATATTGTTACTCATGTTTATTTATTACGTTTTTATATTCAATAAATAATCAGAAGATAAAATATTTTCCTGACTTTTTTGCTTCTAGCATAATTTCAATAAACTTCATACTATGGTTTCAATAGAATTATATATAACTAACAACTATAGTCATTAGTTGCAAAAAAATATTTTTGTGATTGGTTTTTAATTATTAGTTGCAACTAATAACATCTAGGCATCTAGTTAGTATTGACTAATGTTTTGTTGAAAATTAATATATTTATAAGGTGTGCTACACTTCACTGAAAGTATCATTTTCTTTTGCATTTACATAATAACAATTAAAATTTTTAAATGACTATAGATTTTGAAATTACAGTTTATTTTCATTTTTTAACCCCTCATACCTGTTTTTGCGCAACTGGAGAACATTCAATTTTTTGACAGAATGATTTATAAGGCGAATCTCGCGTGACGCACTAGACATTTTTGCAACAAAAACATTTTTTTTTAAATGCAATTAATAATAAACAAAACAAAATGTTTATAGTACGCAGAAAATCAGTTAAAATTTTTTGAGCATATTCTAATTTTTATCTGAAATCCAGTACTCAAGATATAAAGCATAAACTCACGTGACGGACGGGACATCGTACGAAATGAAGTTTATGTCTTATATTTGGAATACTGCATTTCAGATGTAAATTAAAATATGCTAAAAAAAAATTAATCCAGTTGCCCCGTGTTATAAACTTTTGGTTTTGTTTGTTATTAATTGCATTTTTTTTTTAAATGTTTTTGTTGCAGAAATATCCCGTGCGTCATGCGAGAATCGCCCTATAGTACACTATACATTCCGGACTCTACTTATAACAAATTAGCCAAGAAAATAATTTCTTTTATTTTCATGTTAATTTTAATCTAAAATTTAAAAAAAAGATTTGTTTATAAAAAACTAGGTAACGAAAAATGACATTGATCAAAATAATACTCCAGTAATTTAAAAATATATATTATTATGCAATAATTTTTTAGTTCCTGGCTATGTTTTGCTAAAGGAGTTGTTAATTAAAAAAAAAAAAGAAAAAAATACTGGTGTTATTTTTAGTTCCATGTTTTTACTTTTGAATATAGTGGAATATTTAAAACGGTATATTCCCATATTTATAAAGAGAGGAGAATAGGAAAGGCATATTTATAAAAAGGGTATTTCTTGAAAAATAGTACAATAAAGAAAAAAAACCCAAAAAATTATTTTTTCGAAGGGTCTTTATACTAACACATTCATAAATTCATATACATATTATGGGACCCATCTGGTAAACAACACTCATACGACCTTATGCCTGGAAGACGACGAAATACAATATTTTAATGTCGTTTATCCTTGATTTTACTATTATTCACTTCAATTAGAAATTAATAAATAATAACAATTAAATTAAGGTAATAACTAAATATATTATTTCAAAAGTCAAAAATTACAGTATCCGGGCTTACGATGATACGAAAAAATTAACAATATATATCGATTTGTTACGTTGTCCTATACAGTTTGTTTCAGCGGAGTAAAAACATATAAAATTTAACATGGGAAAAAATTGTTGGGATCAGAGCTTGCCTGTTTTTTATGGATATGATTTTTATATAGTATCCATAGTTTTTAATATTTTTCTTTAATTGCAAAAAAGTAAATCTGAAACCAAAACAATAGGTGTACAATTTTATACTAAGCAGTATTGTCTGTTAATAAATATGTCAATATTAAAGTAAGATTTATTATTATCGTTATCTCAATAAATTTACTGCTGTTGATTTTTAATTACTTTTAAACATTATTTTGAGGCGATATTATTTAAAGTTTTGCTAAATATTTAATAATAATAAAATAAAGCACCCCGTGATCATAACATTTTCTCTATGTTAAAAGTTATATGTTTTAGTTGCTTGCAACACCCTGTATATAGGTACAATAGTTACTTGTGTATTAAGAGCGCAAAATGTTACATTGCCGCTCGATTGAGAATGTTAACGCACGACACCGTCAAGCGGAGTGCGCCATTCTCATGAGAGCGGCAATGTTATTTTGAGCTCGAATTACACACATAGTATTTTTACAGTCTTCGTTTTACTTAAAAAATACTTCAAATCACTATATTGAGCCGTATTGTGGGCTGGATTATACATAATAATAAAGTCTTTCCCCTTAAAGACCCACAAAAAATAGAAATATTAAATACTAACTAGACCGGTTTCGACTACTTTTACAGTCCTCTTCAGTAGCATAAAAAATAAATAACCATAAATATAAAAATCAGAAATATAATAAAACTAGAAAATATAAATAAAGAAAATCAGAAATATCAGAAATGTAAATATAATAAAATAAAGGATTAGGATAAAATATTTTCCTTGGTTAAAAATACCTGTATAAATATAAAAATAATACCAATAATAAATAACCAAAAAATATAAAAAAATAAATAAAATCGAAGTAGAAATATATAAATATAAAAATAAAAACAGCAATAAAATAGAAGTAAAAATATATGAAAAACAACAATAAAAATAAAATGAAATAAAAGTAGAAATATATAAAAATAAAAAACTAAACAACAGCAGTAAAAATAAAAATAAATATAATAGTAAAAAACGCCGTGAGCAGCGGGGCCCCATCACGGTAGTCGAATTTTCCCCTTCGTCTTCGGTATTGAATGTCTACAAGCGAAATGTGATTCAAAGTCTACAACCGAATTGTCATTTTGTTGGTTTCAAAACTGGTGATGAGTGTTCGGCTGATCGAGGCTTTAAAAAAAGGTTTTAAGTATTTAAGGGCTGTATCTCAGTAAATTTCAATTTTGTGCCGAAAACAGGTAGCAGAAAAAAAGCCAACACAATTCGTACGAGGACATTCCTGCCCATGTTTATCCGCTAATTGCCTTTATGTTTTAGTTTTAAATATTAAAAAAGAACCTTCAATAGTAAACTGGAAGGCCTTTATAAAGATATTTTTTCTTTCCAAAAAAATCCAAAATTTCTATTTTATAAATACTAAAAATCCAAAATTCCTAATTTATAAATAAACAGTGACTTTAATAACATTTTTAAATTACTTAATATGTATGTATTTCATTTGTCATAAAAGTAAGTTCACTTTTTTTTAAATTTTTTAAAATTACTATTCGCCTACTTGTATTTAGAATAAACATAATGCTTTTAAAACACATTTAACAATAGCATTCAATTCCGATGTAAAAATGGGAGAAGTGGGGGGAAAAGTGATGCGGACTCCCTACAAGGTACTAGCTGGATACTAACTGAATACACGTACAAAATTTCAGCCCTCTAGGTTTCCTTATGGAGTCTCTAGACGTGTTTGAAAACAAGCAAAAAAATTAAGGAAATATTGGCGTCAAAATCGTGGGGGTAAGGGTTAAAAGTTGAAACCTCCAAAAAACAGTGTCTGGCTATTAGCTTAACCTGTAACCAAATTTCAGCCCTCTAGGTTTATTTGGGGAGATTTTGACCCGAACGAAACTGTTAAAAAACAAGAAAAGTCATGTTCTTTTGGGTATAAAAATGATGGGGGTAGGGGTTAAAAGTCGAGACCCCCAAAAGGCACCCCCTTGATACTAACTCAATCCGAATACAAAATTTCAGCCCTCTAGGTTTATTCGGGTGACCTGTGCGAGTGGTACAAACTTCGAAAACGTCGAAAATGCATGAAATTGTAGCTTAAAAATGAGGTGGGTGGAGGTAAAATATTAAAACCTCCAAAAAGCACAACCTAGGTACGAACTTTATCAACACACCAAATTTCAACCCTCTACGTTAATTCTGGGGGGCTGGGGGCCTGTTAGATCCAGCGAAAATCGTTTTTCCCCCCTCTACTCCCACCATATCATCCTAGGAAGCTGAATTTTGGATATGTTGTAGATAATTGACCGAAACATTATTTAAAACGGGTTTGGAAAAGTTTTATTGCTTTTCCGCCCCCCACCACCCCCTTAAAGGTCGGGTCAAAAAAAAAAATTTGCCCAAAATTTGACCCCCCTTTGATAGTATGAGGTGCCTCGAAAATGAGCCCCATTTACCAAATTTCATCTCTTAACTTCCATAGGGGGGCCCTACACAAATTAAAAGGTGGCGGGAAAATATATATATATATATATATATATATATATATATATATATATATATATATCAGACATTTTTTTTTCTACATATTCGTGTTCTACGGGTCCGCTTGTACAGCTATACAGCTGTACAAGCGGCGCGAGTAAGGGCGCTATCCGTTTTCGAACCCGTAGAACACGATTATGTAGAAACAGATGTCTGGTATATACAAGGTGGTCCAAAATTATGTACCGTAATTGATAGAGCTCATAGTACGTTCAAAAATAATGGTCCCTTTCCATGTACACTTTTTTTCAAAACTCAATAATAAGGAAGATACAACTCTGTAAAGGGGTGAAACGAAAACCATTATTTCTTAAATAATGGTTTTCGTTTGACCCCTTTACAGAGTTGTATCTCCCTTATTATTGAGTTTTGAAAAAAAGTGTACATGAAAAGGTACCATTATTTTTGAGCGTACTACGAGCTTTACCAATTACGGTACATAATTCTGGACCACCTTGTATATATATATATATATATATATATATATATATATATATATATATATATATATATATATATATATATATATATATGTATATATATATATATATATTCCCGCTAACTTTTAATATGTGTAGGGCCCCCCTATGGAAGTTAAGAGCTGAAATTTGGTAAATGGGGCACATTTCCGAGTCACCTTATACTATCAAAGTGGGGTCAAATTTTGGATCCGACCCAACTTTTGAGAAGGTAGTGGTGGGCAACAAAACAATAAAACTTTTCCAAACCCATTGAAAATAATGTTTCGGTCAATTATCTACAACATTCCAAAATTCAGCTTCTTACGATGATTTGGAGGGAGTAGAGAGGGAAAAAACGATTTTTGCTGGATCTAACACGCCCCCAGCCCCCCCAGAATTAACGTAGAGGGTTGAAATTTGGTGCGTTGATAGAGTTCGTGCCTAGGTTGTGCTTTTTGGGGGTTTTAATATTTTACCCCCACCCCCCTCAGTTTTAAGCTACAATTCCATGCTTTTTCGACGTTTTCGAAGTTTATACCACTCGCACAAGTCACCCAAATAAACCTAGAGGGCTGAAATTTTGTACATGTATTGAGTTAGTATCCAGCTAGTGCCTTTTAGGGATTCCACATTACTTCCCCCCCCCCACTTCTCCCATTTTTACATTGGAATTAAATGGTATTGTTAAATGTATTTTAAATGCTTTATTTCTATTCTAATACAAGCAGGCGTATAGTAATTTTAAAAATTAAAAAAAAATGAACTTACTCTTTTTTATTTAACAAATGCAATACATAAATATTAAGTAATTTAAAAATGTTATTAATGTCACTGTTTATTTATAAAGTAGGAATTTTGGATTTTTATTATTTATAAAATAGAAATTTTGGATTTTTTTGGAAAGAAAAAATATCTTCATTAAGGCCTTCCAGTTTACTGTTTAAGTTCCTTTTTGAATATTTAAAAATAAAACACAAAGGCAATTGGCGGATAAGCATGGGTAGGAATGCCCTCGTACGAATTGTGTTGGCTTTTTTGCTGCTAACTGCTATCGACACAAAATTGAAATTTACTGAGATTCAGCCCTTAAAAACTTTAAGCCCTTTTTTAAAGCCCCGATCAACCGGACACTCATCATCAGTTTTGAAACCACCAGAATGACAAATCGCTTGTAGACTTTCAATTACATTTCGCTTGTAGACATTCAATACCAAAGATGAGAGGAAAAATCGACTTCCGCGATGGGGCCCCGCTGCTACGGCGTTTTTAAAAATGTTATTAATGTCACTGTTTATTGATAAAGTAGGGATTTTGGATTTTTATTTATAAAATAGAAATTTTGGATTTTTTTTGGAAAGAAAAAATATCTTCATAAAGGCCTTCCAGTTTCTTATTTCAGGTCCTTTTATATATTTAAAAATAAAATACAAAGGCAATTGGCGGATAAGCATGGTTAGGAATGCCCTCGTACGAATTGTGTTGGCTTTTTTCCTGCTAACTGCTATCGGCACAAAATTGAAATTTACTGAGATTCAACCCTTAAAAACTTAGAACCTTTTTTTAAAGCCTCGATCAGCCGCACACTTATCATCAATTTTGAAACCACCAAAATGACAAATTTCTTGTAGACTTTCAATCACATTTCGTTTGTAGACATTCAATACCGAAAATGTAGCGAAAGATTCGACTTCCGAGATGGGGCTCCGCTGCTCACGGCCTTTTTTTTCTTCAAAAACTATTGAAGATAATTAGATGAAATTGGCAGAGGATGTTGATATAAAGTAGCTTTTATTTATATTATACAATTTTTTTACATTCGTAATAACTGAATTTTTGAGTGTGCGTGTTTTAGATCAATCCCTTGAGTGACACCTACCAAAAAAATATACGTTATTTCGCTCTAGCATAGTTATCGTGTGTAGAAATTTCAGCAAGGTCAGACTGGTCGAAGATGTCTTAAAAAAATATAAATTCAGGTTAAGTAACAATAAGACAACACCATGAAAAAAACCAAGGTCGTGATCTGGATGATTGACTAGGTTTATGTCTCTCGTGTGGCTTCACATTTTAAAAGTGTAATAAAAAATAAATTGACCTTTTTCGAGACCGTAATAAACTTTATGACTTATTTTGGTAAAAATATTTTATCCTTTTAAATTTTTCAGTATTTTTAAATTGTGTTAAAAAAAAGTTTAAGTTCTATATGGGTTTATATGTAACTTAACTAAAAATTGATATCTTATAATATTATAAATGTGAAAGTTTGGATGTTTAGATGTTTGGATATTTGTCCTCTATCACATAGAAACGGTTGGACCGATTTTGATAAAATTTTATATACACACTCCTTATACTCTAAATTAACACATGGGCTAAATTTTATCCCGGTTGCAAGTTCTTGAGGGATACAACAACAATTATTCAAACACACCCCAAAAAACAAAACTCAATTCAATGAAATTTGGTACACTGGCATTATTTATCCTGAGTTAACAAATAGGATAATCTTATCCCGACTAAAGGTTCCTGTGGGATGACTGAACCGAATTCGATTAAATACAATATAGAGATACTATTTACTATGAGCACATGTAGCTAGAATTTTAATAAGACGTAGAATAGTTTTATCCCGATTGAATGTTCCCAGGGGATGCAAAAGAAATTCCAAAATCATGTCCAAATAATTAAACCGAATTTGATAAAATTTGGTACACAGACATGATTAATCCTGAGTTAACGCATAGGCTAATCTTATCCTGATTAAAGGTTCCTGTAGGATGACTGAATCGAATTTGATAAAATTTAATATACAAACGTTATTTACTATGAACACATATAGTAATAATTTTGAAATAGTTTTAGTCGGGATAGTTTAATCCCGATTGAAGGTTTCCGAGGGAAGATGGGGAGACACAAAGGGGGGGGGGATCAACTCAATGCGGGTGAAGCCGCAGGTCAGACTTAGTTATATTATAAAAATGTGTTGAAATGGTTATGGAAATTCATAGTGAATGGAATAGCAATAATAATACATAGGATAGTTTTATCCCGATTGAAGGTTCCCGGTGGAAACAAAATCAACTGCTAAATCGCATCCAACTAACTAAATCGAAGCTGATGAAATTAAGTACACACAGAGACACTAATTACCCTGATCTAACACATGGTGTAATCTTATCCCGATTAAATGTTCCTGTGGGATTCAATATTATTTAATTTTAATAACAGCAAAAAATCACAGATCCTTGAAATGTTTACTAAATTGCTTACTTTGACTACTAGAACTTGTTGAAAATTTCAAAATGCAAACTAGATTATGAGCTTTTAAAAGTGTAGTTGGTTACAAATGCATTCATGCATACAATTTATTCATTATTTTATATACCTATAAAAATTTTTAAAAATAATTTTTGAAAATTTGAAAAACTTGTAGTGCGATTTTAAACCATTTTTGAACAATTTACATAGCCATATTTTCAAAACGGGGGTGGGGCAGAATTTAATTAATAATATTTGATATTTTCCTAACTATATAGTTAATTAAATTCCCAAAGAATGAATGTAGTAATTATTTACTGTCCTATAACTGAATTACAATTAGATTTTTCCGCTATATTCAAATTCTCAGAAAAATATTACCTGAAACTATACATACAAGTATACTTAGTTTTAGGGATTTGCAATTGTCTGTAATAATTACCTAAAGTGTGGACTTGAAAATTTCGGAAGTAAAAAAAACATATGAATTGCATCCCGCGGTCACAGGGTACAATTGTCCTCACTGAAGGTCCCTAGTTTGCATTTTGAAATTCCGAACTTTAATGCAAGCAATGTCAAGGATCTATGATTTTTTGCTGTTATTAATTAACTGATATTGAATTCACACAGGAACATTTAACCGGAATAAGATTACACCATGTGTTAACTCAGAGTAAATAGTGTCTCTCTGTGTACGAAATTTAGTTGGAATGGAAAATTTATATTATAAAAATAAAATTAAATAAAAAAGAAAACTATATTTATAATTTAATATTTTGGAATCGTATTAATTGTGTCTACAAGAAAAATACAGAAGAACATAAGAATCGTTCCAGTATGATATACGTACGTCATTTTGAAGACCTCTGGTGCATCCAAAATGTATGTATGTAATAATTATTTATTATTATTTAAATAAAGTTATTCAATTCTATGTAGGGATATTAAAAAAAAAAAATGTTATAATATTATTAGAAAAATATTCATTAATCAACAAGCTTAGAAGTAATAAAATTAACATAAATAGATAAACCGTTAGGGTGACGTATCTCATACGTTCGTCAGTGGTTAAGGGTTAAGAAACTACTAATTAACTATATAATTAAGAAAATATCAAATATAATTAATTAAATTCTGGTAAAAAGTAAATGGCTTAAAATCGCACTAAATTTTCAAAAATTATTTTTGAAAATTGTTTTAGGTAGGTATATACAATAAAATAATTGAATAAATTGTATGCATGTATGTATTTGTACTCGTAACATAATATGTGTTGTAACCACATCCATAAAAGCAATAAAATATTCACCACGGGATGCTTTTCGTGTGTTTCCCTTTTTAGTTTTTGTGTTGAGTTACAATTTTAGGGTCGGGTCGATCTTTTTCAACCGCGAGATGTAAATCATGATCAGCCGATAAAATAAAGTTCATAATCTCATTGGCATTTTGAAATTCCCAACTTTAATGCAAGCAATACCAAGGATCTATGATTTTTTGCTTCGTTACATATAAATCCATATAGAACTTAAACTTTTTTTTAACACAATTTAAAAATACTGAAAAATTTAAAAGGATAAAATTTTTTTACCAAAATAAGTCATAAAATTTATTATGGTCTCGAAAAAGGTCATTTTTTTTATTACACTTTTAAAATGTGAAGCCACACGAGAGACAGAAGCCGATTGACTACGGTATTTCTATGCATTTTTCGACGTTAAGTAGGTACCTACGAATCTGAGGTCAAAAGGGTTCTTATACCCCTTAAATTTTTTTATATTTAATTTAAAAAAAAAAAATTACGCAGTTATTACTTATTACTTATGTATACGGTTGCCAAATATATGAGCGCAGTGGACCAACACTTTTATATTTACATATATTATTGGCTACAATATGCTTCATCATATATCTAAAAGGCAAAGTGTTGGGAGATTTCGCTCAAGTAAAAAAAAAAAAAAAAAATATAAAAACCACAAAAATGGTCAATTTTTGAAGAAATTCTCAAAAATACCCTATTTCTAGCTATAAAAAATAACGAAAATAATTATAAAAGGTAAGAAGTATTGGCTAAAACGCACAGAGTATAGAGTATAATATTGAAAAAAATGTGCTAATTGGGTTCTGTGATATTATTCAATTTTCCATGATTTTCAGGGGAATTTTATTAGTTTACTGACCCCCATCCTTTCTGCCATAGTCCCGGGTTCAAGTCGCGTCATAGCTGAATAGCTGAATGGAATTCAGCTATTACAGCCACTGTAATAGCTGAATTCCATTCTAGAAATTCGCTAAAACAACAATAAAAATAAAAATAAAATGAAAATACCATATCCAGAACAAACCAAATCTCTTTTTGATTTCAAACCGTCAAAAACAGTTTAACCTCAAAAACACAATATTTGCATAAACGTCACTTGGATGATTGCAGTTTTAAACAAATGTCCACTGTGACAATGGACGTTAACATTTATTTTAATGTTATAATTTTTTCAGCTTCAAAATATCTGGAAGTGTATTTGAAAAACGCTGTCACTATTGCATATTTCCATCATATATATATATATATATATATATATATATATATATATATATATATATATATATATATATATATATATATATATATATATGTATATGTATATGTATATGTATATGTATATATAGTCTTTTTTAAATTATTTATTAACTTATTATTATTTATAATTATTTACTCCTATTATTTTTAATCAATATTATGTAGGTACCTAGTTATTTTGAAATTTAATAAAATTGATATTTCACTATGGTTCACTTAACGTAGTTGCTCTGAGATATAAAAGTATATCTCAGCAAAAAAATTTTCTTTTATCAAAAATTAAATAATGTATTAATATTCTTAAGTTATTATATTTGTATACCACTTATTTTTTTGAATTTCCGCGCGCTTATGTAGTAGCAATTTAAAAGAATTGTTGAAAAAAAGATGTAAAAACGTAGAATGATGTTTTTAAATTACATTTCAAAAACGGCGTGGTCAATAACTTTTATTTCTTATTAATCTTTAACCGGTAAGGTGATGTCTGTGAGTCGTATACAAATATATTCTTTCAGTTTTCTTCCTCCCTGCTTGTTTTTGTTAACTGAACGTTTGTATATTCTTTTATGGTTTAGGGCAAATTTTACCCTGCTGTCGTAAGGGGAGTGTTTGATACATGCATATATGTGTGGTCTCCAATTTTGGTTATCTATGTTACCAGCCCGCGGTATGTTAATTTGTTGATGTCTCTCAGACAGCACTTTACCGTGACTATTATAAAAATTCACCTTACCGGTTAAGGGTTAAATATGATTTGTAATTTTGTATTAAATAACATTAAATTTTTATCAAATTCCTTTGACAGGTTTTCATTTTATTCAAAAAAAAAAAAAAAAAAAAAATAGAGTAAAGGTCCCAGAGCCGACAATATGACACAACTTTTTTTGTCAGAAAAAAGAAAATAGCGGGGCTAACTTGGCGAGGTCATATGATCAACCAAATGGTCGAAAAACGACAAATCATATTACACGATCAAATATTATTCCAACTAATGGCGGAAATGATTCCAGGATACAATAATACTGTTTAAAATTAAATGATTGCTTTTAAAAAATTGGTTAATGCTTAAGAAAGTGTCGATATGTATCTGAATTACATGGTAAACGAAGTGGCCGGAAGACGACATTTCATATTAGGTATAAATGTAATTTAAAAAACTGATAATTGCCATATGTGATTATAAATGTAACAGGTTTGCACAAAATTAGCTGAGATTTTGGACGAACCGAGCGATTACTAAAGAAAGGTTGAGAAACACTATTCTACAGCATATTCAATTTCGTCAAATTGGATAGGTTCGGCCTCGGGGCTTTTACTTATCAATTAAGTTTCTTATTATTTTCAATCTACTAAATGCAGGACTTTCGGGACTCATCAGACTTATTCCGAGACAATTTTTAAAAAAATTTTGATGCGGGACAGCTGCTCCTGTTCCGGGACTGTCCCGCAGAATCCGGGACGGTTGGCCAGCTTATGTTCACTATAAAAATAATATGAAGTTTAGAATCTGTTTATTTGTTGCCGTAGAAAGTATTTAATACAATCAGTGATATACAATTTACAAATCATACGTATTTTTGTACTTGAGGTTTACGTATAATTATGTACTTGAGGTTTGTTCATTGTCATATTTTTAAAATTTTTACATCTTTAGATCTATGAACACGAAATTTTGCAAATACATGCTACAAACAAAGATCTTAGTTAATTCACAACAAACAAAATTTTTCTTAATTTTTTAATTAAAACTTTTTAAAACTTACCCCATCGTATGGGGGTATCGCTAGAAATGATTCATAAAATAAAGATTTCCTTTACCATTTTTAATTTTTAACCGTGCTTACGAAATGCTAAGCTTAAAACTGAGTTTTTTTGTCTTTCTAATCAAAATGATTAAATTGGTTATTCAAAATGTTTAAAAAATTACAGACACTAGTATTTATTAAAAATATTCAATTAAAATTATTGCAGCTAAATTGTGTCAATATGTAACTTTCAGAGATATCAACAACCAAAATTTCAAAAATTTAAAAGTTATTTAAAGAAAATGATCAAGAGCAAATGAAATGTTAATGTATGTTTCGGTATTAAAAAACATCTTTCAAAATGCAACTCGGAATCATTAAGGAAAATGCTGAAAAATGAATAAAATTTTTACTTCTTTGTAAGTAGCTATAAAAATACTACCACGTACCCTGTAGTGTGGGATGCGTATTTCCGTTTGTGTGTTCAATAGGAGGCATTGTTGCCTCGGAACCCGCACGATTTTGTAATGCTAGACTCTTTTTCCAAACACGTGCCTAATTCAAACTCTCCGTCCCCTATACGCGTACAGGTTTGTAACGCACATTGTTCTTTCAAAAACGTGTTCAGGGAAACACTGTGATTAGAAAAATTAGTCATTAGCGCTGGCAGCCAACACTTATAGTCATAAAGGTCACACATTTCAGCCTAGTACAAAAATTACCACAGAGGATTTGGTGAATAAAAAAAAAGTAAATGTTTAGATACATATTTTGAAGTGAACACTCACGTTGGAGAGAATATAATATTATAAGCTTGTACTCAAATTTAAAACTCTTCTATTCTTCTGACCTATAAATTTCTCCAAATATTCAAATTGAATTTATGTCCAATGGATAAAATGGTAGCTTTTATAAATTTTTATAAAAAATCATGCTATCGACATCGAAAAGCTATATAAGCTTGAATAATTTAAAAAAATTATCACCTGAACCGAATAATGTCAATCTTTTTGATAAATCAGTTTTTATCTGAAGATGACGAGACCAGAGGTGAAGAATTAAGCCATGAAAAAAAGGGAAGGTGTTTTTAAGATGTGTCTGAAAATACTGGATTTTCTTGTTTCTTCTCAAAAAAGTACAATTTTATTATCAATATCAATAGATTATATTTTTACAATAATTATTTGAAAACGTAACTACGGTTACCATCAATTACTATATATTACAGAATACTATTAAACTTGGTTGTAACTGGTTGCCTCAATTACACATTTATATTATGGGAATAAATTATTTGAGCAGCAATTTAATTTATCGAGCAGCAAAATTTATCAGCTAAAAAATGTTTTATCAGCGAGAAAATTATTTTTGTCAGCAAAATGTGATCAGCATAATAATACGATTTGGCATGCTAAAAAACAAATATTGAACAGCAAAAAAGATAATTGAGCAGCAAAAAGGATAATTGAGCAGCTAAAGGATAATTGAGCAGCAAAAAGGATAATTGAGTAGCAAAGAGAATAATTGTGCAGCAAAAAGTATGACTAAGCAGCAAAAAGGATAATTGGGCAGCAAAAAAATTATTAAGCAGCAAAAAAAATTAAAGTGGCAAATTGACTGATTTGTTTGAATTTTTTTTTAAATAAACGGTTAAAAATCTCAGCCGGAAACCATTTTTAGGCTAAATGGTGGGGTACAGGTGAGTCTCAGTATTTTTTACGGCGCATCCGAAAACGACCTTGATTTTAAGATCAAGGTCAGGGATTAAGGCCAAGTAGTTTTTTAAAAGGCAATTCTCTCTTTTGACCGTGGAAATTGGAAAAGCGGCAACTTATGTATTCGAATATGGCCTTGATCGTGATTTCAAGGTCAATGATCAAAGTCAGTTCAAGGTCAAGAGCTGATTTTTGCTGTAATTTTTAATTTAGATTTGTGCTGTAATTTTTTAGTTTTGACGTTTGCAGTAGTTGCAGACAAGATGTAGACGTGCGCAGTAGGTGTAGCTAGGATGTAGACGTGCTCAGTAGATTTAGGTAGGATGTTGACATGCATAGTAAGTGAAGTAGGTAGAAATGAAGTTGAAGGAAGAATACAAAAAACGAAATATTTCAAAGTTACCTCACAAAATTGTAACCTTAAAAGATTGAACTTTATAGATTATTAACTCGACCGTCTGATATGTTTCAAAGTTATAATTTTATGAGGTAATTTTGAAATATTTCATTTTTTTCTTCTTCCTTCAACTTGATTTCTACCAACTTCACTTACTGTGCATGTTTACATCCTACTTAAAACTAATGCCCACGTCTACATCCTGACTACACCTACTGCGCAGGACTACAGCCTGTCTGCAACTACTGCACACGTCAAAACTAAAAAATTACAGCACAAATCTAAATTAAAAATTACAATAAAAATCAACTCTTGACCTTGAACTGACCTTGATTCGTTTACACGCGCTTGCAATCATCTTCACACACTTGTCGAATTTTGTATTAATTGTTAGCGTGAGTGTTTTTATTTTACTCATTTTTGACGTTTTTAATGTTTTAACAATAGATACTTTGTTTTTATTACTAAAATATGCCAATAATTAATAAATTCGTCGTTTTTAATAATAAATACTAACAATAAGTAAATCAGTTTCGAACAATTGAATTGAAAATAACATTTGGTAGGTTTACTTTGTAGTTTGTACTCCGCAACAAACGTTTTGTATAACCATAATAAACCATTACACAATGCTTGCATGCATATGGAAAATTTGCCTTTAGAGTTTTAAAAAAAGTCCATAACATTAATTACTAAATGGCCAGCATATTATACTAATTTAAACCAAATAAACAATTTTTAAAATAAATTTGTGAAATCTGAAACTACATACGTGTGTGGAAAACTGTTATTCAATACGGAAACTGACATTACACATGGAACAAGTGCCGAAAATCAAAAGTTTATTTCATATCCGTTTATATTTCAGGTTTTAAAAACTTTAAAAAGACTCTTATGTATATTTTAGATACTTTAAATAACTAAATTTCAGCTCAAAAAAATATTAAATGCTGAACCATATTTGCTGCTCCTTAATTTTTTTATCTAAACCATATAATTTGATGCTCAACTGATTTACGAGCTGATCACATATTTATTTAAGGCTGACCGTATTTATTTATTCTGCTGCTCAATTAGCTTTTTTAGCTGATCAAACTTATTTATTTTGCTGTTCAATTAAACCTAAGCAGTCTATATAATACCATGTGAGTTTTTTGAGAGTTTCCATTTTTATTACAGCCAAACCGTTGATTTAATCCGAAAATTGTTCAAATAAAAGTTGTAGATGTCGACGGGGGCAACCGACTGCTATAGTCAGGAGCTTTATAGCTCGTATGGTTTTTGAGCTATGATACAAACTTATAGATTTTTAAATGAGACTATATATTAATTTTTCGATAAAACTGATCTAATGCATTAATTAACAATATAAATAAGGAACAAAAATTTTTTACACAAGTTTAATTTTTGATTTTTTTTAAATTTATCAATCAGGCGGTAAAAATATACATATGTACTTGAGGCTACTTCAACCGACAGTGTTCTTTTTGGTTACATTTCTATTACATCCAAGAAAAGAACCTTTTCCAGTACCATTTCTATCATACAAATTTGGCTGTAATAAAAATGGCAACTCTCAAAAAACACACCTGGTATATAATAAGTTCACTGGTCTGTGGTTGTCATCATACTCATAAATTTCTCATATTTTATCTGTATTTCATTGCGTTTTATGTTATTTTGTGTGATATATTAATAACGGGAGTCGGATTTATAAAAGCTGATAAATTATAGTCCGGATAAAATAATTTTTCACAGGACCGGCTTAACGATTTCAGTGTAATACTGTTAGACTGTTTGTATTTATGTATGAGTCTGCTAGAGCAAATAATGTTCCTTTACATACATACATACATAAACTGATTAAATTAAATCGAATTAACATAATATGTTTTAGAAAATATTACTAATTTTTCCTTAAAAAATGTTCATGCAAAACTAGTATATCTTGCCAACAAACTATACACAAATAAAAGTATACATATTAAGAAAAAAAGATGTAACGTTAATAATGTGTTATCTAATAAAATATTATGAAGGTATTTATTTCATTTTTGCTAATATTTTTTTGTATATACTTTTGAGCATTCAATAAATAGTGGGAATACACTTATATACACAATCTATATGAAAATGAAAAGTTACTAAAGTGTTGACGAATATGGATGGTTAAACAAGAGGGGATTAAAAATTTTTCTAGATTAACTGATGTTATATTTGTTAGTATAAATATTTTTAGAACATTTATTAATAAATACTCTCAAATTACAACAAAAATCACATAAAAATTAAAAAATATTCATTACCATCGATAGTTTGTAGGTATTCTGTGTTTGTGGATTATAAAAGGTGTTAATCAATATTACGATTTTGCTTCAAAAAAATAATATCTAAAAAACTTCTACTGTATGGTCCATACAAATATTCTATATAATATCAATAGTATCTGTGGTTAAATACAAATAATACATACGTACATATTTATACGTACGACACGTACGATGTCATCAAAATGATGTTTTGTTTATGCGTTTGAATGAAATGGACAGCTAGATTAAATATTGCTTGATTTACATTGCATGTGTATGTACCTATGTAGAAAACTAAAAATTTTAAAAAATTGTAAACAAGGTACATATATTAAATTTTAAAAAGTTAAAAAGAGATAAGGAGTTTGTTTATCAATTGATACTGAAAGACAGCCGCCGGTGGGAAAGAAGACAATAAATTTTGTTTTATATGTACCTGCGAGGTAGTTAGACAAATAAATATTGCAAAACTTTAATTCAACAAAATTTGGGGCCCCTTTTTATTTTTGATATAAATCTCACATAATAATTTTTTTCTAAAAAGTTTTTGCTTCTCTATGTTGAATTTCAATAAATTTTCAGGATTCTGTTATTTCTGTTGTAGCAGACTCATACATAAATACGAACAGTCTAACAGTATTACACTGAAATCGTTAAGCCGGTCCTGTGAAAAATTATTTCATCCGGTCTAAACTGATAATTATAATCTTCCGCAAATTGATCCTTTAATGGTAGCAAGTTTCTTTGCCATCAACAATGATTTTTGTTAGACAAAATTAAAGATATAAAAACTTTTGTGTATGTATAAATAACGTATTATGTATTTAATATTTTTTAAAAATAGATAACATACACGACACTTATGGAAATAATTTTTATTTTTATTTTTGGATCCGCAAGATAGTCGTATGGTGAAGATATCATAGAATATGTGTTATTGACAGTGATGGAAATTACAGGTCGTTACTGTAAAATTTATAACTCCGATCACCTTTTAAATGACTACACCGATATTTACAGTTCAACTTTATTTTCAATATTATAATTTATTTTAACCTCTAAAATTGTATTTTTTGTAATATTGTCTGTTTGTCAATTTCAAGCTTTTGTCACGTATTTGTTTGCATTTGTCACACGTAATATAATCTTGTTTTTCTTGTTTTTCGGATTCTCCCACTACCCCCGCCCCTTCCACTTCCACACCATATACCACTTCCCTTTCATAAGTATAAGTATATAGTATATAAGGGCATGTATCGAATATAATTTTTATTCTGTTTGAAAATAAACTAACGGTACGAAACAATATTGTCACAGTTTCAAAAATAAAAGTGGTATTTTGCAAAGTAAAGTATTTGTTTATTATTTATTAACTTTTTTGTTTTATTCAAAATATTAAGCAGACTTGAAAAACTTTCCATAAAAATGTTAATATCCCCAGAAGGAGATCGATAAACTGTAACAATTATAACATTCAGTTTATTTGATTCCACCGCACACACCTCACAGTGAAGTTCTATTGAAAATTTTTTAATACTATTTATAAGTCAACCCCTAAATGGTTTCTTGCCAAAATAAGGGACCCACCATGAATATGGCTGGTCCTACAAGAACTATTCACTACTTTATAATTACTTATGTTAAGTTTTCTTATTTCATTGTAGCAAAGCCAGTGTTCAGTAAAACATAGAAAGTCGTAGTCGTTGTTTTGAACTTCGAATTCAAGCACTTTATTTCGCAAGCAAATACAAACAAACACGTGACAAAAGCTGAATGTTTATGTAGAAAATTTTTAAAACGTTAAAGTTCACTGATTCTTTTTGCCTAAAAAAACACCCTTATTCTGAGTTTTAGGAAAAGAAAAACGACGCATCTTTAAGCCTTCTGGCCAAAACGTAGGATCATATAATATGTCATGATATTTTATAGGCGCCCCTAATTTAAATCCAGCTGTACTCTCGCCATTAAAAATCTTTTCACAAATGAAACCATCACCTAGTTCTTTCAGGTGTTCTAAGACATCCTCACATTCGGTTTCCTTACAAGCCCTGCCGACGTAATCCATATACGGGAATTTGATTTTAACAAGCTGTTTTCATTCCTATTTTGACCGAAAACAATATTGTTTCGTCTAACAGGTGCTTTTTTTGTCACTTCAGCGAACGATCTTTTTAATACTTGAGTGTTGTTGTTTCTATTTACTGTATTATAATTGTTTATACCAGTTTCAATGTTTGTGTTTATATCAACAGTATACATGTTTTTATTGGCATTAATACATATTTATAGCTGCTGTCTATATTTCAGTCACTGAGTCAATACGGTCAATGTTACTAATTTGGCCGGTTTTTTCATTCTTTTTAACTGAATCATTTGTAAGTGATAAAGGGCTTTTAATAATAACAGCAGTTTCAGTACTTATCTTGGTCACTTTCTGCATTATTAGCATTAACTAAGACATTGCTAGTTTTCGGTAAGAGAGGGCCAAGGGGCTAAACTAAAGTATAATAGGTAGTATTCCAACTGTAGCCGTCAGGTGACGTAAGATCATCCCCACTTTGCATTACTATGTTGTGTAGATACATACTGTTTGCAATGGTGTTGGTTTGATGTTTGCTTCTGTGTGCGTATTCACACACACAATTACAAAACACGTATTATGAGATAGAGCAAAGTGTAGCTCAAGTAACAAAGGTCTTACAATACATAACAATCGTAGTGGATTCGGTAACTGACACCGACTGACTACATGCCTTAAGCTGTGACTGACCAACAAATGACACCAAGCGAGCTACACTTTTTTGATATTAGTTGGCTCCTAGTGTTCTAGAGGGCATCTTGATATTAGTTGGCTCCTAGAGGGCATTTCCCTTTATCATTTGTATTAACATTTTTTGCATGTTTTTTAACCTTAATAAATTCTTCATTTATTTTTAATAATTCTTGTCCAAACGCACAACATTATTTACAGTGATCCTTCTCAATAGTTCCGCAGAATGAAACAAGGAGAACAGCTTTTCCAGGAAATGCTGTTCCCCCACCAAAGTCCGTATAAAATTTCGTTACGTCTAGATTCAGAATTTTTAGTGGTGTTCAATAATTTATGATTCTGTCAAAATTAAAAATTTTTCAGGAGCGTCAAAACAAGTAAGGGGGTCTAAAAATAATAATGTAAATTAAAAATTTAAATTACTATTTATATAACATTTTAAAAAAACTCTGGTGGTTTACATTTAATATATGCATATACATAGATATTCATAATTAATATAATTATTCTATGTGCGTATAATGTACCTGTAAACAGTATTGGATTTAGATATAAAATCATTTAATTATATACCTATCATTTTCATTACAATCATCTATTTATGTACGCAGTTAACAAGTTTATTTTATTGCATTTTATTATTTAAAACCTAATTAAAAAGTATTGACTATTATGTAACATTTTTCTTTTACTGATTATCTCCTCATAAAATACTGCAAGACTACGCTCGCTTTTCCAAATGTTTTTTCATAAAATCATAATTTTTATTTTGTATAAACAAATCAATTTTTTTTATACCTGGGTTACAGATTTCATTTATGTTTAACTGTTTACATAAAGAAGATATAAGTATAAAACTAACTGATACATATTAGCGATGCAGTGGAACAATATAAGTAGTGCTGACTAGTTAGTCGAATAATGATGTCGAATAATATAAGCAAAACAAACTTTTTGATTCTTAGCTCTTATGAAATAAATATTACATATAAAATTTATAATAGGTGGTAAAGAGGGGGTAACGTTCGAGTCTCAAACTGGGGAAGCGGAACTATTGAGAGCGGAACTATTCAGAATGTGGACTGTATTCAGTTTTGTTATTTCATTAATTAGATCATTATTAAACATTTTTAGTTCATTAATTTGAGCAATCACATCACTTTCCCTACATTCTAATGCAGCTAAACAACTGTCACAAGTCCATTTTATATTTTTGATATTATGGCATTGCATTCATTCTTTTTTACTGAAGCACATTTTATATGATACCTTCTTTCACACAGACCTGAGCAATTAACGATAAAATCTTCCTTTTTTAAAACACAGTCACATATACCACAAGTCCGACGACAAATGTCTATATCGCTCGCCATCCTGAAAATTTGCTCTATCTTAAGTTACAATGCGTTTTAGACATTTACAGAAAGGTGCATAGATACTAAGCAGTAAATTAACGATCCGAAAATTTTTTTATTAAAACTAATTTATACAGTGGACATCCAATGGTACGTAATCCGATTTTACGTAGTGACGTCAGCGACTTAGTGGGGCTCCCCTCTCACAGATATGTTATCGTTTATCTGTGTTGGTGAAAATTTATGTACCAAGCCAGAGTCAGGGCCGTGGGTAATATTGTATGAGTGTCTCGTAGACTAAAAAATTTTTTAATTTTATTGCATACATATATGCACATATTCTGCATACGTATTATGTAAAATGCAAATGCAAAATGAGTAACGTAAAATTCTAGAATATTCTAATCGTCAACTAGCAGAGATATCAAAAAACAAACTTCACTATTGAATTGGTCTAATAGCAAATATATCGAAAACTAGCAAATATATCGAAAAATCAATTACAGCATTTAATTGGTCATTGAAAAAGATACCAAATAGCATATCTTGACAAATGTTTTGGAATATTTTATTCGTAAACTAGCAAAGATATCCATATTTTGGTAAATGCTCTAGAATATTCTAATTGTCAAGTAGCAAAGATATAGAAAAACTGATTGCAACATTTGACTGTCCAACCAAAATTAAACTAATATAAACTAAATGTTCCATTTTGGCCAACAGAATGATCTGTTCGTCAGCCAGAATAGAATATTCTAGAACATTTATAAAAATGTGATATTTCGTCTTTTTTTTGATGACCAATAAAATGGTACAACCGGTTTTTCGATACCTTTGTTAGTTGACGAATAGAACATTCTAGAATTTTTGTCAAATTGCGCTGCTTAATCTGATTTTTAATGACAAAGTCAATAGTGCAGTCGGTTTTTTGATATCTCTGCTAGTTGAGGAGTAGGATATTCTAGAATTTTTATCAGCTTCGGTTATTTGGCGTCTTTTACGCTGATGAATCCGATAGTGAAGTTGGTTTTTCGACATCTTTGCTAGTTTTCTAAAAGTCGCACTTATATTCATTAATATAACATTCAATTCCGTTTATCTGTACCTAGAACTGAATTTTAGGTGTAAGTTGTTTCTTACAATAGTTTCGTTTTAAATAAATCTTCCGATTTTAAGTACTTCCCCTTAAATTTGCACCTACCACTACATACTATTTGATTTCTGGTGTATGTTTTTATTTAACCCATATCTATTGCATCATTCTCTAAAATAAAGCAGGTTATACATATTTCAAATTAACTAAAATGGTATGACATCATTAACAAATGAAGCAAAATTAAACGTTCAGTCTTAAGTTTCTATAGTTATTCTCGTATAAAAATGACAGAAAGGAAAAGAGAGAAAAAACTAGGTACGTCTAAGTTTGCTCTTCATTTGTTGCATTGGTTTGATGACGACATACAATTTTTAGTTAATTTGAAGTATAACTTGTTTTATTTTGGGGAAATATGTAAGTTTTACGATAAATTGAGTTAGTAGCTGAAGCGAAACCCTGCTACTGGAAATTAACATCCAGTGGGAAGTATAATAACATAAAAAAAACTATCTCCCTTAGATAACGTATGAAAGTTGAGAGGCTCTATAGCGTAAGGAAGTTGAATGGCGGAAGGAATTAGTTACTTAACTTTTTGTGGGAAATATAGATAACATGTACACTTCGTACCTACAACTATCTTAGTTCAAATTTGATAGGCTTTATATCGTGAGAAATTGGATGTGAATGGTAACTCCGTAAGTGTTACAAATAGACTACATAAATAATTATTTCTAATTATGTACATACATTTTTTTAGTCGATAATGGAAAGATATCGGAAGATTGGATGAAGATGGTAGAGGGAGATGAAGATTTAAAATCTGATTCTCCTAGTGGAAGGGGAAATACCGGAGACGGTGGATCAGTAAATACCGGAGACGGTGGATCAGTAAATACCGGAGACGGTGGATCAGTAAATACAGAGAACGGTCCAAAGGTCAGTGAATCAGATAAATCAACATTACCACCACTAAATCTAGAGAACGGTCCAAATGTCAGTGAATCAGATAAATCAACATTACCACCACTAAATCGAGAATTGGAGAACGATCCAAAAGAAACAAGTGAATCAGCATCAATACCAACTCAAGCGGGCCCTTTAGTAGACGCAATTGAACCAACATCAGTAGGAATTTCAACGAACGATGAATCAGCATCATCACCAACAACTCCAAACACCGGCGACACATATTAACTAGATGACTTAAAGAAAAAATTACTTGAATCATCAGAAACACTTCAGTAGGGGAGTTAATAAAATTCTAAAAATAGATAATTCAAGCAATTGCCATAAATAGGTTGTTCTATAAGAAATATTTTGCAAGTTTAGTTACCATACAATTTCTAAACTAATGTATGTATACCACAAAAATTCAATAAATAATAAATAATGTTTACATTTCTTTTAATAAACAGTTCCTAATATACCAACAGCCAGCGACGGATTTTAGGTTGTCACTTCAACAGTCGCGAAAATGTAGGTATTAAATCTTATATATCTGCTAAACAATGAATCACAAACCTGCTAGCCTTCTGCGTTTGAAATATACTACCACAAAATTATAAAGAGGTTTTTCGAAACCCTGATTCCATTTGTTGTTGCATCTTTGCTTTCGGAGATTTTGAGCGTTGGAGTTAAAAGTACTGTTTTTCATTTAACCACAAATAACTTATAATGTTCGTAGAAAGACCTTTAAGTAAAGTAAGTATGACACACATTTAATTTTTAAAAATTTTCTGTATTGCATCTCATACACAACTTTGAAGTAAGAAAATGTTAATTTTTTTGTGCGATTATCCTTTAAGTAAAAAAAAAGTAGTCTCTTGCAAGAGGAAAAATTTTTAAATCCCAGTCTCAAAAAGTAGGCACGTCAAGCTTTAAAATGGTTTTTTCAAAATCATTTTCGGACTGTTCTTGACTAAGAATTAGCCTCATGAAATAAGAGTAACAATGTAATTTAATCTAATGCCTTGATTGTGTAATATAATCTAAATTTTGTCTGATATTGTACCCACTTTCTAAAAACGTAATAACGCATTGTACACTTATTGCTGGACACCCAGTGTTAATTATTCTAGAAGCCAATAATTCAGAGTCATACAACAGAGTCTTTAATCACAATTGTTAAGTCAGCAAAAATTCAGAAATAACTGATCGAATAGGAAATGGAGGAAGAAAGGAGGGTGTATTAGCGTCGCTTGATTTGAGGCCACGAAACCGGACTGTATTATTTATTCAGTCATGTATAGTCATGTACCTATCTTTAAAGTGTAAAGATGTATTATAATTATTTTTATGTTGCGATTGGTGAACCTCTAGGAGAGAGGTAATATGTAGTGTCCGACCGAAGGTCACTTTCGCGACCGAAGTCGAAGCCGAAGCCGATGTTCGGCCATCGTCAAAACCTTCGACCGAAGCCGTTCGAAAAACATTCATATAATCATATTACATACTTACAAATTAACGGCGGAGTCCACGGACAAACTTATAAGAATATCCACAAGTTAGCAGCACAATCGATTTGTAGTTAATTTCATAATTATTATTTTTTTTATAGTCACAAATATTTAATTAATAAAAGAAAAATCTTCTATAAAATCTTTAAAAACAAGCTAATTTTAATTAAATTTTTTTATAATTTTTCAACTTCATATAAACTTGAAAGTGTGTCAATTAAATAAATGAAGAAATTGCCGCCTACGTTCAAAATAAAATGTATTTAGAAGTTAAGCTGTAAAAGCGATACATGTTGTCAAATTTGTGATTGCTCAATAATCATCGTAAAGATCGTAAATCATATCGATAAACACAATATGTACAAAAAATGTACACTCATAGAAGATAAAGTCCCTATAATAAACAGATGGCCTGATTGGCTCAGGCATTTTCTATCCAAAGTTTGCGTAAAATACATTGGAAATAAATTAAATAAATATTAACAAAAATCATTTAGTTTAACCTAGCAAGAATAATTTAATTAAAAATTTTTAATTGTTCATTAATTTATAACTTATATTAACAATAATTATGTAGGGTAGACCGGGGTTAGTTGGGCAATTTTTTAGGAAAATTTGAATAACATCAACTGTAAATATAGAAAGATTAGGAAAATGATAATATTAGATATTCTAATTGAAAAATATCCTTATCCTAATTAAAAAATATATTTATCGTTATTGTTCAACTAAGGTATATTGACCATGAACAAATTGTCACATATAGTTATCATAAGAAAGGTAAATTGATCATGCAAAAATTACCCCAAACAATAGATAAGACCAAAATAGCACACTTAAATAAGTCACTCTTACCCAATTAGCCACATTATCCAGGTAAGTTAATCATGAAAAAATTATCCCACACGAAAGATCGACAAAATTGACATGAAATTTGTATAGGGTAAACCGGGGTTAGTTGGGCAATTTTTTGGGAAAATTTGAATAGCATCACCTGTAAATATAGAAAGATTAGGAAAATGATAATATTAGATATTCTAATTAAAAAATATCCTTATCCTAATTAAAAAATATCTTTATCGTTATTGTTCAACTAAGGTATATTGACCATGAACAAATTGTCACATATAGTTATCATAAGAAAGGTAAATTGATCATGCAAAAATTACCCCAAACAATAGATAAGACCAAATTAGCACACTTAAATAAGTTACTCTTATCCAATTAACCACATTATAGAGGTAACTTGAACATGCAAAAATTACCCCAAACAAAAGATAAGACCAAATTAGCACACTTAAATAAGTCACTCTTACCCTATTAGCCACATTATCCAGGTAAGTTAATCATGAAAAAATTATCCCACACAAAAGATCGACAAAATCGACATGAAATTTGTATACTAGCAATACAAGTGGATATAGAATTTGTAAATAGATAGAAGAAATACGTTACATCATAAAAATACGTTATCATTTGCGAACATTTCAATATTTTTACATACAGTACGTTAAAATATGTACACTCACTTGCTTTTCGTTAATGTATATACAAATTTCATATCCATTTGTATTTTAGGTGTACAATTTTGATAGTATGTATTAAAAGAAGAAAGCACAAAAATTAAAAAAAATTTAAAACTTTTTTTTTTTTTAAATCAGATGTATTTTTTTTAAGAGAAACTGAAATAGATGACTTTTTTGAATGTAAAATTTATAGTTTTTGAAAAAATTTCAATTTTTGTTATTTATAATGTACGTTACAAACACTTTCATTTATAACTGAAAAAATCACAAAAGTTTATTGATATAGGTATGCAAGTTTAACCAATTGTAAGTAAAAATATTGAAATATTCGTATATGTGAATGTTTTTTTTTTTTTTTTTTGATTTTTTCAACTATTCATAAAAAGTTTATAACGTACATTATAAATAACAAAATTGAAATTTTTTCGAAAACTATAAATTTTTCATATAAAAAAGTTATCGTGTTGTGTTTGTTTTAACAAAATACATCATAATTTTAAAAGAAGTTTTAAAATATATGAATTCTTCAAAATTTTGTATCATTTATTATTAATATGTAAAAAAAAATTTTTAAAGTTCAAATATACATTGACTTTGTATTTAAGCGATGTTATTGCATGCATCTGATTTATATTAAGTACAAACATCGTCTTATGATGTGTTGTTAGTGTACCATGTTATATGTAGTATTACAATTTTGATAGTTTATGATAAGACGCGAAACCACTAAAAATTTTAAGAATTTAAATTTTTTTAAAATCATATGTATTTTGTTAAGAGAAACTGAAATAGATGACTTTTTTGAATGTAAAATTTATAGTTTTTGGAAAAATTTCAATTTTGTTATTGATAATGTACGTTATAAACACTTTTATTTACAATTGAAAAAATCACAAAATTTCATTGATGTAGGTATGCAAGTTTAACCAATTGTAAGTAAAAATATTGAAATGTTCGTATATGTGAATGTTTTTCTTTTTTATTTTTTCAACTATTCATAAAAAGTTTATAACGTACATTATAAATAACAAAATTGAAATTTTTTCGAAAACTGTAAATTTTTCATATAAAAAAATTATCGTGTTGTGTTTGTTCTAGCAAAATACATCATAATTTTAAAAGAAGTTTTAAAATATATGAATTCTTAAAAATTTTGTATTATTTATTATTAATATGTAAAAAAATTTCAAAGTTCAAATATACATTGATTTTGTATTTAAGCATTAATCTGATTTATATTAAGTACAAACATTGTCTTATGATGTGTGTTAGTGTACTATGTTATATGTAGTATTACAATTTTGATAGTTTATGATAAGAGGCGAAACCACTAAAAATTGAAAAAATTTAAAACTTTTTTTTAAAATCATATGTATTTTGTTAAGAGAAACTGAAATAGATGGCTTTTTTGAATGTAAAATTTATAGTTTTTGAAAAAATTTCAATTTTGTTATTTATAATGTACGTTATAAACACTTTTATTTATAATTGAAAAAATCATAAAAGTTCATTGATGTAGGCATAGTAGATTTGAATATTTTTACTTAGAATTCGTTAAAATATACAGATTGCCTTGCATATCGTTAACGTATTTAGAAATTTGATATTGATTTTTACAATTTTGATAGTTTATGATAAGAGGCAAAACCACTAAAAATTTAAAAAATTTAAAACTTTTTTTTTTAAAATCATATGTATTTTCTTAAGAGAAACTGAAATAGATGACTTTTTTGAATGTAAAATTTATAGTTTTTGAAAAAATTTCAATTTTTGTTATTTATAATGTACGTTATAAACACTTTTATTTATAATTGAAAAAGTCACAAAAGTTTATTGATGTAGGCATGCAAGTTTAACCAATTGTAAGTAAAAATATTGAAATATTTGTATATGTGAATGTTTTTGTTTTTTTTAATTTTTTCAACTATTTATAAAAAGTTTATAACGTACATTATAAATAACAAAATGGAAATTTTTTCGAAAACTACAAATTTTTCATATAAAAAAGTTATCGTGTTGTGTTTGTTTTAACAAAATACATCATAATTTTAAAAAAAGTTTTAAAATATATGAATTCTTAAAAATTTTGTATCACCTATTATTAATATGTAAAAAAATTTTCATATAAAAAAGTTATCGTGTTGTGTTTGTTTTAACAAAATACATCATAATTTTAAAAGAAGTTTTAAAATATATGAATTCTTAAAAATTTTGTATCACTTATTATTAATATGTAAAAAAATTTTCAAAGTTAAATATACATTGATTTTGTATTTAAGCGATGTTATTGCATTCATCTGATTTATATTAAGTACAAACATCGTCTTATGATGTGTTGTTAGTGTACTATGTTATATGTAGTATTACTAATATCTATATAAAACCAAAAAAACTGAAAAAATATTTAAAAATTTAAAAAAACAAATTCTTATGTTTTAATATAAACTTTAAAAACTTCAAGAATAATAACTTATTTTATAGTTTTTATCATTTTTGTAACGAATTGAAACAAAAAAATATAAAAAAAGTCAAATTTACCACGCTCAAAAATCAGAAAATATTATATGATGGTGGTACCTTTTAAAATATCGATGTATGTATTGACTTAAACGTTATGAATGGATTGGTCCATGTATATATAGCTATTATGTATGTGTGTAAGAGCATTACATTAATAGTTTTATTTTGACTAAGTTCTCTTCTTTTGAAAATATTATTTTTTATTAAGATGATATTTTCAAATAATTTTTGTTTACAATAGTAACATCGTAAAGGTACTCCTTCATGAAAAAATTATGAAAATATATAAAGTAAGTGTTTTGGTTTTAAAAAGTATGTGATTTTTGATTAAATCTTTTTTATTAAGATTTTCATCAAAAGTTAACGTATATTTTTATTAACCATAAACCATTTATATATATATATATATATATATATATATATATATATATATATATATATATATATATTTTATATATGTCTTCATATGTTATACGTACATTTTGTATAAAAATAAGTTGGTAATGATGGTTAATAATCCTTATATGCAACTTTATGTTAAAGAACGATTTTAGTGTATATGTCATTTTTTTAAAATGACTAAAATTTTTGAAAATTTTTATATCCGTCGCTATCTCACTATGATCATTAAACATATTATAAACAATATATCATTTTTTTGAAATGTTTTTTAAATATACAATCTATGTAATAAATTACATTTAAAAATAGTATATATATATATATATATATATATATATATATATATATATATATATATATATATATTAAATTTTTATAATTTTTTTAATATAATATTATTCTATTTTATGTCAAAGCAAGTCCTTTGGCTATAGGTGTTAAGCCTTATGTGGACAAACAATTTTAATAAAATAAATTTTTTAATAAATTTATAATACAGAAACTTACTACATACCAAGCGCGAATGAAGTTGTGTTATTCGAACGTTAAATAAATATATATTTTATATATTTAAAAATTGTCGCATACAAACTAGCGAAGAGTTATGAGCAAATGTTTGAACTATTTCAATAAAACTATATTACTTAAAATATATGGTAATAGTTTTTATTCTAATAAGAATATTTTCAAAAAAGAATTTTTTTTATTTTTTTAAATATTAAAAATTTTAGAAGATATTTATTATATAAAAAGTAATAAAAGAAATAAATTTATTTCTATTTCAATTTTTGTTAAAATTTTTATATGTTCATATCAGTTTATGAAGAAATTTCATACTGATTAATAAATGAAAAACTTTTTAAAATATTTCTTTTTTTTTTAAATGGAATAATTTTATTAAGTTTGGAACTTAATAAAATTATTCCATTTTTTAAAATGGAATAATTTTATTAAGAATTCCAGCTCCAATAGTGTATATTAAAGTTGTTGCGGTTAAAAAGCTCGTAGTCGAATTTGTGTCCTACACTGTCGGTTCACCGCTCGCGGTGTTTAACTGGCATGTTTTGTGGGACGTCCTATCGGTGGTGAGGTATAAATTATATGTTGTATAATATGGTTATAAATACTTGTATTTTTATTTAAATTTTTATTTTTATGGTAAGTTATTATTTATATTTTTACTTGCTTGAAAAGTTTAAAGTATACTTGTTAAATTTTGTATACTAATATGTACATTAAAGTATAATTTATCGTAAGTGTTAAAGTTATTTATTTTTTATAATTTAAATAATGGAGACAGCCTCCCAATTATAATCCTATCGCGGTGCTCTTAATTGAGTGTCGAGATGGGCCGGTACGTTTACTTTGTACAAATTAGAGTGCTTAAAGCAAGCTTTAAAGTTTAAATAGTGCCTGAATATTGTGTGCATGTAATAATGGAATAGGACCTCGGTTCTATTTTGTTGGTTTTCGGAAGTTTTTCCGAGGTAATGATTAATACGGACAGATAGGGGCATTCGTATTGCGACGTTAGAGGTGAAATTCTTGGATCGTCGCAAGACGGACAGAAGCGAAAGCATTTGCCAAAAATGTTTTGATTGATCAAGAACGAAAGTTAGAGGTTCGAAGGCGATCAGATACCGCCCTAGTTCTAACCATAAACGATGCCAGCTAGCGATCTGCCAAAGTTCCTCCGATGACTTGGCGGGCAGCTTCCGGGAAACCAAAGCTTTTGGGTTCCGGGGGAAATATGGTTGCAAAGCTGAAATTTAAAGGAATTGACGGAAGGGCACCACCAGGAGTGAAGCCTGCGGCTTAATTTGACTCAACAAGGGAAACCTCACCAGGCCCGGACACCGGAAGGATTGACAGATTGAGAGCTCTTTCTTGATTCGGTGGGTGGTGGTGCATGGCCGTTCTTAGTTGGTGGAGCGATTTGTCTGGTTAATTCCGATAACGAACGAGACTCTAGCCTACTAAATAGACGTATTTTATTACCGGCATCTCAAGGCCCATCGGCTGTATTGTTACTGAATGTTATTTGTATATTTTGTTTTAATATATTTATAATATGTATGATTTATAATATTCATTTATGTTTTTTATTTCTTTGGGGATAAATTTCTATGTGTAATTACTTAATCTGCATTAATGATATATTTAACATGATACATTAACTAAAGTGACATCAGTTTTTTGATGTGGTTTTTACTGCCGGCGTACAAATAATTCTTCTTAGAGGGACAGGCGGCTTCTAGCCGCACGAGATTGAGCAATAACAGGTCTGTGATGCCCTTAGATGTTCTGGGCCGCACGCGCGCTACACTGAAGGAATCAGCGTGTTTTCCTCTGGCCGAAAGGTCCGGGTAACCCGCTGAACCTCCTTCGTGCTAGGGATTGGGGCTTGCAATTATTCCCCATGAACGAGGAATTCCCAGTAAGCGCGAGTCATAAGCTCGCGTTGATTACGTCCCTGCCCTTTGTACACACCGCCCGTCGCTACTACCGATTGAATGATTTAGTAAGGTCTTCAGACCGGTGAACGGTAATGTTTTTAAAAGACATTGCCGATGATGCTGGAAAGATGACCAAACTTGATCATTTAGAGAAAGTAAAAGTCGTAACAAGGTTTCCGTAGGTGAACCTGCGGAAGGATCATTAACAATCATTACAATTTTTAATGTAAGTATAAGAAAAATTAATTTTTTTCTATAACTTACTTTTTAAAATATATATATATATATATATATATATATATATATATATATATATATATATATATATATATATATATATATATATATATATATATATATATATATATATGTATATATATATATATATATATATATATATATATATATATATATATATATATTTTAAATACAAAATTATAATATTGTAGAAATAATAATAAACACGTATTTGGATACCAATTTAATATTGGTTATAAAGTTTTATATCCAAATGTTAATTTGATTTTTAATTTTTTTTTTTTATATGTATTTAGTTTTATGTATCAATATATAAATTTTTTTAAATTAATAATATTAAAAATTTATTGAATCCTATATATAAAATAAATAGCTTATTCGTAAAATAACAAAACAAATTATTTTTAATATGTCTTATTTATAATATAGTTATTTAATAAACAAGTTCTCTTTAAAAAAAATTTTTTTTAATGTTTTGTCAAATAAACAAGCAAGCACTGTATTTAATAAAATTTTATTAAACATTATTACGAGTATTTTTTTTTTTTGTATACAAATGTAAGTCAATAAAAGCAAAAACAAAAAATTGTTTTTTTATTGCAATCTTTTTGTTATTATTATAATAATAAAAAAAGTAAAAATTTTTATTTAATATAGATGTTTTTTAAAATTTAATAATATAAAGATTACCCTGAACGGTGGATCACTTGGCTCGTGGGTCGATAAAGAACGCAGCTAATTGCGAGTCAACTTGTGAACTGCAGGACACATGAACATCGACATTTCGAACGCACATTGCGGTCCTTAGATACTGTTCCCGTACCACACGGCTGAGGGTCGTATACAATAATATATTAAAAGATTATTTTTAATAAAGGATATATATATATATATATATATATATATATATATATATATATATATATATATATATATATATATATATATATATATATATATATATATCTTATAAATAATAAAATGAATGTTCGTATATTTTTTTTATTTTATACGTCATTCTAAATTATATGATGTTTAAATGTATGTATTTTTAATATTCTATATCTTACTAATATATAAAATATATATGTAAGAATAAGAAAATAAAATAATACATCACATCATTTTAATTTAATAAAATAGAAGTGATATTTTCTAAAAATATAAAAATATTAGAAAAAAAAAATTAAACACATATAGTAATGACAACTAAAAATTATTCATGTAAATATGTGTTTTAAATATTTATATATTTTTATTTTATGAAAATATGAAATAACGAAATAATTTATTTCTTATTAATTTTCATATAAATGTTAAATAATAATATTTAAAATATTAACATAATAATATGAGATAAATTTTTTGGTTTAATTAATTACTAATAGTGTTTTTATTTTTCCAAAATTAAAGTTTTTATATTTAGAAAGAAAATATCTTAAAAAAATTTTTTTATTTAATTTATTTATAATTGCGACCTCAGAGTAGGTGAGATTACCCGCTGAATTTAAGCATATTATTAAGCGGAAGAGAAGAAACTAACTAGGATTCCCATAGTAGCGGCGAGCGAACAGGGAAAGCCCATCACTGAACCCCATGGCTAAATAAAAATGGTCATTCGGCGAATGTAGTGTTTGGGAGGATCCATAATTTTTTATAAAACCTGTTATTTTATATAATAAGTCCAAGTCCATCTTGAATGGGGCCATATACCCAGAGAGGGTGCCAGGCCCGTAGTGACTATATACTGAATAACAGGTGGATCTCTCCTTAGAGTCGGGTTGCTTGAGAGTGCAGCTCTAAGTGGGTGGTAAACTCCATCTAAGGCTAAATATAACCACGAGACCGATAGCGAACAAGTACCGTGAGGGAAAGTTGAAAAGAACTTTGAAGAGAGAGTTCAAGAGTACGTAAAACCGTTCAGGGGTAAACCTGAAAAACCCGAAAGGTCGAAAGATGAGATTCATTTAATTTTTATCGTATATGAATCAACTGGTATTTGTTAGTGGCAAAGTTTTGTTATTATTATATATTATAATTTTTTATGGTATATTTATAATTTATAAAATTATTGCACTACTATATGTTGTGTATAATAACGAGGTATGCACTTCTCATCTTGTAGGACGTCGCGACCCGTTAAATATTGATTTATGAAATATTTTTGTGCATTGTATATTATATTATAAATTTTTATTTATTTGTGTAATATATGCCTATATTATCTAATTAATTGTTTGACGGTATAAATATTCATAATATAAGATTAAGTGTAAAAATTGTTTTTTTACACGTTCATTAAAAACGAGTATAAATGGGTTTTATTAGGTTTTTTATATTTCTTAATAAAACATGATATTATTTGGTTTTTATACCAATTAATCATACCATATTACTGTCAGTTTTTAGGTATTAATTTGAACAATAATCTTTTTGTCAGCGACGCTATAGCTTTGGGTACTTTCAGGAGCCGTCTTGAAACACGGACCAAGGAGTCTAGCATGTGCGCAAGTCATTGGGAATAAAATATTTTTTCATCGAAATATTAATAAATTTTATGAAACCCAAAGGCGAAATGAAAGTAAAATAATTTTTTTAAAAATTTTTTTTAATTTTTTTTTATTATAAATTTAAGGGAGGATATATTTTTATTATGTATTAAATATCGCACTCCCAGGGCATCTTATATTATTCTTATAATTTTTTATAATTGTTATTATGAATAAAGGTGCACCTAGCGCGTACACGCTGGGACCCGAAAGATGGTGAACTATGCCTGGTCAGGACGAAGTCAGGGGAAACCCTGATGGAGGTCCGTAGCGATTCTGACGTGCAAATCGATCGTCGGAACTGGGTATAGGGGCGAAAGACTAATCAAACCATCTAGTAGCTGGTTCCCTCTGAAGTTTCCCTCAGGATAGCTGACGTTCATCATTCAACGAGTCTCATCCGGTAAAGCGAATGATTAGAGGCCTTGGGGCCGAAACGACCTCAACCTATTCTCAGACTTTAAATTTGGTGAGATCTCTAGTTTGCTTAAAATCATATATTGATTTTATTTTTAATTTTATATATATATATATATATATATATATATATATATATATATATATATATATATATATATATATATATACAGGGTGTAAAGTAAATAAGTTTCATAATTTGCAGGAGAGAAAGGTCTCAGTGTACTAATTAAGTATTGCTAGTTAAATTTTACCGATCAAGTTTCATTTCAGAAATTTTCGATTGTCAAAAACGTGTTAAAAAATGGCCCCTAGAAAAACAAACTTAATCAGACTCTGATTACTTATCATTTTTTTCCTTTGCTTTTTTGAATGTAAATTTTTTTGTCAACAAAATATTTTTACCTGCTTGTTTACGAAATCTTTTGAAAATAGTTATACAGTAGTGTCCATAAAAATTTGAACATAATTTTTAATGAGACAATTTACGTCATATATCAAATAGATCGATTTCGTCAAATCTCATTAAATTATTTGGAAATTTAACAAAGTTCTCTAGATATTTATTTTCTCCAATACCAATAATACGAGCCCTTACCAAAAAAAAAAATTGACCACCCCAATTTTGAGAAAAACGATTTCAAAGTTTTGTAATTTTAACACGGGTTCTTATGGGAAAATTCTATTTTTTTAGAATAAAATGAAAACGTGTCAAAGGAATTTGATAAAAATTGAATATCTTATTTAATACAAAGTTACAAACCATATTTAATAAGAAATAAAAATTATTGACCACGCCGATTTTGAAATATAATTTAAAAACATCATTTTACTACGTTTTTACAACGTTTTTTTCAACAATTCTTTTAAATTGCTACAACATAAGCGCGCGGAAATACAAAAAAACAAGTGGTATACAAATATAATAACTGAAGAATATCAATACATTATTTAATTTTTGATAAAATAAAGTTTTTTTGCTGAGATAAACTTTTGTACCTGACTATCTCAGAGCAAGTACGTTAAGTTGAAGTATTTATGAATTATGACACAACAATTAAATTTTAAAACATTTCTAAAATATACAATTGGTTTGTTATTCACGCACATACACATATTTTTAATTTTAATACTTTGATTTAAAGAAATTATAAATCGCTAATTTATTTTCACACAGTTATGCAACAGTTTAAAACAACTTAGACCAGTACCTGTATTGTTAAAAAAATAAGGAAGAATGTACTGTTTTATTATTGATAAAATGAAAATAAAATAATACAAATACTAATCTGCAATCATACACATATGTACAACTAAAAATACGTATTCATACTTATGTTATAAAATAAATAGGTTACTGGTGTTTTCAAAACACATGACATAACATAAATATATCCAGTTTGACAGGTCATAAATATATTATGTTTATGGCTTTTTAAAAAATAATTTTCAAAGATTAGGGTTCCGAAGAACTCTGGAAGGTCTTATAATTTTTTGATTGTAACATTTTCAGAAATTTCACGTCTTTGGATGTATGAACACGAAATTTTGCAAATATAATACATGCTACAGATAGATATCTCAATTAACCGTCAGTAAAACAATTTCTTTCTTAATTTCTTATGGTACCTATCTTCCGTATTTAAAGCTGGGCATAAACAATTTTAGTACACTCAGTAAGTGAAATTTTACGTCAAAGTATATTCTGATATTAGATAACATTTCCAAAAATTCAAATCAAAATTAAGAGGAATGCTGAAAAATTTTTTTCGTAAGTTCCTTCAAAAATAATTATATGTATACTGTTTGCAGCATATCATTAGAAAAATCTTTTAAAATCAAGTTAAGGTTCTTTTAACAACTTTTTATACCTCGTTTCAGAAATATTGTATTTCAAAGTCCATGTGGCTTGTAAGGAATCCAATTACCACTTAATTGACCCTTAAGTAACACAAGTACAAATATATTTATTTATTTTCACAGTAAACCGTAAAAAAATGTGCGATGCGATGTATTTTATCCCCAAAAATACAAAAACGCAAATAACTCAGGAACTCGGCTTAATGTGTGTTAAATACGCACTTGGCCAACTCCTTGATTATCGATGGTTGATGATATGAACATGATTGTCTGTGAATCCCCAAGTATGTACATAATGTAGTATGTCTGTAATTGTTTATTTAAAAAAAAATGTTTTGACGACTTTGACACACTGGGAACTGAAAAGGAATATTTATCAATTTGAATGAATCAATAGATAAGGTAAATGACCCAAAATCAGACAGTGACTTAAAATCAAACGTTTATATTATTTTAAAGAATTTAAAAAAATTCTGCTTTTAAAACGTTCGTTTTGTACATCGAGATATCTATGAACACTAGGTAATACTACCTCTTGTATATTTCGATTTATTTTTAACAAATATTGTACTAAAATTAATGATCAATTAGTTATTTTGCGAAATATACAACAAAACAGTATTGATTTTTATATTAGCAGAAATTGGAAAAGTACATTATTAACTAATATGTACGTGTAATAAATAAAGCAATTTTTCAATAAATTATACTTAAATGCATCTTTATCAATTTTTTTTTCTTTTTTATTTGAGCTAAAGCGTTTATAGTCAAAATTATGGATATTGTTGAATTAAAAAACACGAAAATAAGTTCACAAAGGTATTGAATTTAGAGCTAAGTTCTTATGGTAGATGTCGAAATTATGTGTCATTTCAGTAGTACAAAAATTCTTATTTTTTGTATTTTATCTTTCTATTTTTCTTAAGTGATAATTTATCTAAAGTAAAAACTTTGGTCTGGTTGTTGAAAAAAGACTTTGAGCCTTTCCAACGAATTTTAAATTATTCTAGGAAAATATGTTTAGTTCTTCCTTAAAGTGTCGGAATTTGGGACATTTACCTTACTGTAGATTTGCTTACATACATAATTATGTATGTTTATAGTATCTCTTATTAAATGTATTTTAATATTTTATTATTATTATTGTTACTCTTATTTTGATGTGTGTCGCAGGTACATAAATTATTATTTAAATGTGTTTTGTTTGAGCTTGTTGGTATAATAGAACAAATTTGGTAAAAAAATTTTACAATAATGATAATTAATGCCGAAGGGTGGAATTCTCTGTTACAGTTTTCGGCTAAAGTTACTCACTTATGAATAAAAATTCACTTTTTAATCTGTGTTGTGTACCAACAATATTAACAACAATGTTTTATGACAGTTAAAGGAAAGTTTTTATTTTGGTTTGTTTAAAAATACAAGTGTAATTTTTAATTAAATTAATACTTGTAATTAAAGTAATGCAACTAAATATTTGTAATTAAAGAAATGCAACAATACCAGAGTTACGGTTCTTGCAATATTCATAACGTCCTGTGAAATAAAAACCTCCAAAAATATTTTAACCAAAATTTATGAAAAACAGTGTTCGGTTTTTTTTTTTACTATACAGTACCTAATCAATTCAAAAGTCGGCAGATGTTTACATATTGTCGTAAAATAAAAAAAAAATTATTTTTATTTTTAAAAAATTTTTATTATACAGGGTGCGAATAATTTTAGTTTGGTCAGAGGTGTATTCAGAGAAATTCATATTAAACGATGAGCTGGCTGGGATGCGATTTTCTCAGATAGCGAATTCCGAAAAAATTTTTATGTCTTCGGCAATTTTACACCGAGATAAACCATCTCTCAAAAGGATGAAACTTATTTACTTTACACCCTGTATATGTGAAGCTATGAGAATAATAATTTTAATTAAGATAATATTTATGGATCAGAATGCCAAGTGGGCCACTTTTGGTCAGCAGAACTGGCGCTGTGGGATGAACCAAACATAGAGTTAAAGCGCCAAAATCGACGCTTATGGGATACCATGAAAGGCGTTGGTTGCTTAAGACAACAGGACGGTGGCCATGGAAGTTGGAATCCGGTAAGGAGTGTGTAACAACTCACCTGCCGAAGCAACTAGCCCTGAAAATGGATGGCGCTGAAGCGTCGTGCTTATACTCTATCGTCAATTGTTATTATAGATATTTATTATTTTTATAAAAATTTTTAAATATCATGAAAACTTGACGAGTAGGAAGGTCGCGATGGTGTGCGCGGAAGGATTGGCCGTGAGGCTGTCTGGAGCCGCCATCGGTGCAGATCTTGGTGGTAGTAGCAAATACTCCAGCGAGACCCTGGAGGACTGACGTGGAGAAGGGTTTCGTGTGAACAGCCGTTGCACACGAGTCAGTCGATCCTAAGCCCTAGGTGAAAACCGATGTTAATGTTGATGTGTTTTAATAAATTATATAATTATTTTTATATTTTTATAAATAATTATTATTTAAAATAATAAAAAAAAATTTATAAAATAAATAAAGAAATAAATTAATTAATTAATAAATAATAAATAATTACATCCGTTGAGCGAAAGGGAAACCGGTTCCTATTCCAGTACCCGGCAGCGGAACCGTATATAAGTCGGGCCCTCATTCACATTATATATGTGTATATGAGTGTTCGTGGGGGTAACCCAAAGAGGCCTGGAGACGCCGTCGGAAGATCCAGGAAGAGTTTTCTTTTCTGCATGAGCGTTCGAGTTCCCTGGAATCCTCTAGCAGGGCGATAGGGTTTAGAAGGCGAAGAGCACCGCAGTTGCTGCGGTGTCTGGATCATTCCCTCGGACCTTGAAAATCCAGGTGAGGGCCACGTGGAGGTGTCGCGCCGGTTCGTACCCATATCCGCAGCAGGTCTCCAAGGTGAAGAGCCTTGAGTCGATATAATAATGTAGGTAAGGGAAGTCGGCAAATTAGATCCGTAACTTCGGGATAAGGATTGGCTCTGAGGACCGGGGCGTGTCGGGCTTGATTGGGATGTAAGTTATGGCTAACGTGCCGGGTCTGGGTGAGGTGATACCATATTACCTACTCAATGTTATACATATGTTTTGTAAATTTTATTTATTAAAATAATAAATAATTATAATGTGTGTATTTATGTATTATATAGAACAATTATTGGAAAGGTCGATTTTATTTGTAATTATATTTAATTATTGTATGGTACAGTACTAATATATAAAAATCTGATTTTTTATTTTATTAATATGTACTCCATAAGAATAATTTATAAATTACATAATTTTCTAAGTAATTAGTTATTATGTGTATAATAAATGAATATTTGGGGATTTAATATACAGTCGAATACCCGTTATAAGACTGCCCCTTATAAGACTCTTCCCCTCAATTAACATTTTCCAACTTCTCCCACTTAATCACTTTTTCGAGTTTTGTGCCAGACCATTCCTTTGCAGGTCATAAATTATCCTGTCAAAATTGCCGAAAAAACGTATCACCATTCGTTAAAAGCGGCACATAATTTATCTATTTTTCATAAATAAATTTATAATTTTTTTCTAAATTCGCTCTATAGTTTTTGTGGCAGGAACTAAAGAGGTACACTACAAATATATTTAGTTTTGAAAACAATAAAATTTCATATAAATAACATAGTCGCTCAATTTAAGTTTGTAACATCGCTCGCGCGACGAACGAACACAGTTTAATTTGATCAACTGCATCTGTCTTATGTAAACAGAGCTACTTGACGAAAAAATTTTTTTCCATACACTCAAGCTATAAATCAACCTGTCAAAAAATTGAATTGTTGAAAAAACATATATGAGAGGAGCGTGTCTTCTAAATTTTTATGAAGAGATATTTCGTGTATAAAGATACAGATAAAATAAAACTATTACATAATTCGATTTCACCACTGTGTTGGTCATCGAAAAGATGCTTGAACAGCGAAATCTGGCAAAAGTTCTAGAATATTCTTTCAATAATCAGAAAAGATATAAAAAATCCTTAATCAATGGATTGACCAACGAATAAGTAACCAAGTACCGATATTTAGAAAAAGTTCCAGAATATTCTTTTTGGAAATTAGAAAAAATATTGAATATCTGATTTCACCACCAAATTTTTCATGGAAAAGCGATCAATTAACGGAATTCGGCAAAAGTTCGAGAATGTTCTATTCGGAAAATAGAAAATATATCCAAAAACCGACTTCACCATTGGTTTGAGCATGAAAAAAGTATCCAAATAGTAGAATTTGTAAAAAGTTCTAGAATATTCTTTTTGGAAATCAGAAAAATTATTGAAAATTTGGCATCACCATTAGACTGTTCATCAAAAAAGTGACCAAAAAATGAAATTCGGCAAAAGTTCTAGAATATTCTATGTGAAAATCAGATAAGATATCCGAAACTTGATTTCACCATCGAATTAGTTATTTAAAAAGGATCCATGTACCGAAATTTAACGAAAGTTCGAGAATGTTCTATCTGGAAATCAGCAAAGATTACGAAAAATTTACTTCACCATTTGTTTAGTCATCGAAAAACAAATTGAATACAAAAAGATTGAAAAGATTTGACAAAAGTTTCTATTCGAAAATTAATAAAGATGTCGAAAAACCAATATCACTATTAGAAGAATTATTGAAATAAAAGCTAAATAAAGATATTTAACAAAAGTTTTAGAATGTTCTGTTCGAGAACTAGCAAAGATAACGAATTATTTATCAAAAGCTGGTTATAATTAATGAATTTAGGCTCCATTAGTCACATTGATTCGGTCAACGATAGTGTATTTTTTAAAAAATGACAAATCGTTAACTTTCGCTATCGAAAACTTTAATCGTAAATATCTCCTAAACGGTGCGTCGTAGCTCAAAAATAACGAAATTTTTGAAGGCTTAAGCGAAGCAAGTTGTGGGTATTCCGAACGTATTGCGAATGTCAAAATCTACTTTTCGTTATCGAAAATTATCGATACCGCATAACATGTCATAAATTGGTTATAACTAGTTAATTTAGGCTCTGTTTGTCCCATTGACCTGGTCAGATACAGAACAATTTTTTAACAAACTACTTTTCGTTAATTTTCGCTATCGAAAACTTTAATCGTAAATATCTCCTAAAACGGTGCGTCGTAGCTCAAAAATAACGAAATTTTTGAAGGCTTAAGCGAAGCAAGTTGTGGGTATTTTGAACGTATTGCGACTGTCAAAACCTACTTTTCGTAATCGAAAATTATCGATATCGAAAATAACGATATTTCCAAAATGGATGATATAAGGAAGAGAAGTATTCTTTCAAATATATAACATCTACTATAAATTTTCGTTATGAAAATCTTTCGATCGAAAACAGATTGCAAATAATATAAATAAGTATAAGTATATAAGGTAGTTGCAAAGTTTCTGAGCGACTAAAGTCCACTTCCAGTTTTACTACAGTACCGCGTTAAATAAATGAAAGTAAGGGTCTACACCATTAAAAAAATCGTATTTATAAATACCAAAATATGTTATTATTACTATGTAAGGGTATTTTTCATAAAAATTTTCCTGTTAGTAATTAATATTTTAAAATTGGTAGCGTTAAGTCGTTTTGAAACATTAAATTTCTTATCATAGGTATTTCTAGTTTTAATTATATTACATATTTCTTGTAGTTTAGAAACGTTTAATTTTTAATGTTTTATACTTTCTGAACAATTTACTAAATATTGTAAGTAATAAAACGGTCTACAATTTTCTCTTTTAAAGTCTGTACTTTTCAGTGGTTAATTAATTGAAATGTATTCAATTTTATTGAACTACCTGATACAGTCATAAAACCTGCATAAAACCTACCTTTGTAAATATTGCTATTATTATGAATTTTTCAATAAAATCTGTTTATTAGTTTTACAAAATTTGTATGTTTACAAATAAATTTGTAATTTTTAGAATCACTACTTTTACTTAGGTTTGGCTAGTCAAGTGCTTTACCTGCGAGATACAATTTTCGATATTTTAACAATTTTTTTTAACTTATCGTATTCTTGATTATTATTATACTTTTTTAATCGGGTTTTTATCTATTGATATTTAATTAATTTAAATATGGAAATGAATATGAGTATTAAAAATAAAATGTTAAGTCCACAAGCAAAACTTATCATTTTAAATGTGTTAGTGTTTATGAAAAGTGAAAGTGATGGTGTGAAAATCCCATTAACTCAAGTTTAGTAATAGGTGTGTGAGGAAAGTTCAAGTGATAGTGACTAACAATAAGATAACAATAACAACTACTTAATTTTTTTACTTCGAAGTATTCAGAGTTAGTAAAGGTAATTTCTTAATATTATTTATTTAATTTAAAATTACTTATTTAAGTAGGTACATCATTGCATTACTATATAAATAAGCAAACTATTTCAAAATCGATTACTTTTTTTTACAACGTAGTGTATTTTTGTACATTGTATATATCGTTCAATATTACCTGAGTGAGAGATATAACAACTAATAGGGGGAGTTTAGACATAATTACTCTATATCCATCTTTATTGCAAAAGTATTTTATCTTTTTAATATAATAAAATATGTATATCTCTTACTAAAAATACATCTTTCCTTTTTGTTGGACTTTGATACCTCAAAAACTCTGCAACTAGTTATATATGTACGGATGTACCAAGTGGTACCATTAATGATGCGTCGCATTGAATTGATAAATTGATTGTGAGTATGGATTCATAGGTATAGGTAAGATATGTAGGTAGTCAGAAGTGGTAGAACGCGTTCTACATACATACGTATTCACTTACAGAATATCGACCCTTGCATCTTTAACGTTATCAATAGCAATCGTAGACATTACTTTGTATGTGGCTGTATCAATATTAAAAAATACTAATTGTGAACTTCTTAATAAACAATTTCCTATTGTTGTAAAATAGTATAAAAATTTGTAGGATACAGCATCTGTTTGTACTATTATGTCAAAAAAGCGAGCTACCCTTCACTGAAAGTGAACCATTTATCTTGCGTAAACCTAATAATAACTTAAATAAGGAAATTACTATAAATTTTGAAGTTACAATTTACTATCATTTTTGGTCCCCCATACCTGTTTTTACGCTCCTGGAGATAATTTAATTTTGACAGGATAATTTATGACTTACACTATCCATTCCGGACTATAAGATAAGGAGTAGTCGAGCGACAAAATTAAGTGCGCGGTAGTGAGGGCATTAAAATTCTGAGAAAAATTTCCCCTACGTCCCCTAGACTAGTCTTATAACGGGTATTCGACTGTATATTTGATAATAATCATTTATGTAAAATGATGGCTAAAGTTTTTATATACAAAGGCTGTATTATTTATATAATAAAACTAAATATGATTTATTTATAATAATTTCATTAAAAGTTTTTTCATTTGTTCGAAATATACTTTACATATCTATGTAATTATTGAAAATTTTTTAAATTATTATTTACTTGTATGATATTAATGAATTAGTTATAGTTTGTTGTATCAAAATCTTCCACTTAGTGAGGAAGTACAAAAATACTTAACATTTACATGTCCGATTAGTTACAGCCGTCTTTTTATGCAGTTACGAACATCTGGTAAACATCTTATTCGTATAGTGCTTAATAAGCATGTATATATAATTCACACTGAAAGTATTTGTGCCCTCTGTAGTTTAGGAGTAAATGAAAACCTAGAACACTTAATTTTTATATGTCCCCAATATAATTTTATGCGTAACGAATTTTTTACTAAACTATCTAATAGACAAGAAAGCATTAGAAATCTGGCGGATCTATTTTGTAATGCTACCGTAGCGAAGTTAAAATTAATCTATAACTATGTTAGAACTTTACTATGCACCAGATCATTTATACTAAATGAGTAATTTCTCTTCCTTTTTGATCTTATGGCGAACAAATAAAGAACGTACAGTATTGAGTATGTCTGATTGAGATTATTATTATTCGATTATTATTTGTTTTTGTGTGTTAAATTTTTAGTTTTCTACATAACTTTGTAAGATAAGAATTGAATGTAAGACAAGAATTACATATTTATATTAAAACTATTATTTATATTATTACTTACATATTATTATACTATTTACTATTTATAAGTATGTATTGTATGTATATGTATGTGGGAATGTGTATACATGTGTATATATATGAATGGGTATGTATATATGTGGGTGTGTGGATGTATGAATAAATGTGTCTTTATGTGGATGTATATGTATATACATAATTATATGTATATGTATGTACATATTACATAATTACTATTATTACATATATAATTATGTTTTAATCGTACCAATCTCCTGTAATAACTATGTATATTATAGTTTAAATACAGTACTATTATTATTATTATTATTATTATTATTATTATTATTATTAGTCGAATTTTCTCCGAAAAATTAGACTTATACAGTCTATACGATAAGAGCTGCGAGAGGCGAGACCAGGGGCGCTATCCGTTTTCGGACCCGTAGAACACGATTATGTAAAAAAAAAAGATGTCTGATATATATATATATATATATATATATATTTTCCCGCAACCTTTTAATATGTGTAGGGCCCCCCTATGGAAGTTAAGAGATGAAATTTGGTAAGTGGGGCTTATTCCGATGCACAACAATACTATCAAAGTGGGGTCAAATTTTGGGCAAATTTTTTTTCGGACCCGACCTTTAAGGGGGTGGTGGGGGGCGGAAAAGCAATAAAACTTTTTCAAACCGGTTTTAAATAATGTTTCGGTCAATTATCTACAACATATCCAAAATTCAGCTTCCTAGGATGATATGGTGGGAGTAGAGGGGGGAAAAACGATTTTCGCTGGATCTAACAGGCCCCCAGCCCCCCAGAATTAACGTAGAGGGTTGAAATTTGGTGTGTTGATAAAGTTCGTACCTAGGTTGTGCTTTTTGGAGGTTTTAATATTTTACCCCCACCCCCCCTCATTTTTAAGCTACAATTTCATGCATTTTCGACGTTTTCGAAGTTTGTACCACTCGCACAGGTCACCCGAATAAACTTAGAGGGCTGAAATTTTGTATTCGGATTGAGTTAGTATCAAGGGGGTGCCTTTTGGGGGTCTCGACTTTTAACCCCTACCCCCACCATTTTTATACCCAAAAGAACATGATTTTTCTTGTTTTTTAACAGTTTCGTTCGGGTCAAAATCTCCCCAAATAAACCTAGAGGGCTGAAATTTGGTGTACAGGTTAAGCTAATAGCCAGACACTGTTTTTTGGAGGTTTCAACTTTTAACCCTTACCCCCACGATTTTTACGCCAATATTTCCTTAATTTTTTTGCTTGTTTTCTAACACGTCTAGAGACTCCATAAGGAAACCTAGAGGGCTGAAATTTTGTACGTGTATTCAGTTGGTATCCAGCTAGTACCTTGTAGGGAGTCCACATCACTTTTCCCCCCACTTCTCCCATTTTTACATCGGAATTGAATGCTATTGTTAAATGTGTTTTAAAAGCATTATGTTTATTCTAAATACAAGTAGGCGAATAGTAATTTTAAAAAATTTAAAAAAAAGTGAATACAATTTTTTAACAAATGAAATACATACATATTAAGTAATTTGCAAATGTTATTAAAGTCACTGTTTATTTATTCATTTAATTATTATTTAGGAATTTTGGATTTTTATTATTTATAAAATAGAAATTTTGGATTTTTTTGGAAAGAAAAAATATCTTCATAAAAGCCTTCCAGTTTACTATTTAAGTTCCTTTTTTAATATTTAAAAGTAAAACACAAAGGCAATTGGCGGATAAGCATGGATAGAAATGCCCTCGTACGAATTGTGTTGGCTTTTTCCCTGTTAACTTCTATCGGCACAAAATTGAAATTTACTGAGATTCAGCCCTTAAAAACTTAAAATCTTTTTATAAAGCCCCGATCAACCGGACACTCATTATCAGTTTTGAAACCACCAAAATTACAAATCGCTTGTGGACTTTCAATTATATTTCGCTTGTAGACACTCAATACCGAAGAAATAATTTTTTATTTTTTATTTATTTTTTTTTTTTTGAAAGAAAAAATATCTTTATAAAGGCCTTCCAGTTTACTATTTAAGGTCCTTTTTTAATATTTAAAACTAAAACATAAAGGCAATTAGCGGATAAACATGGGCAGGAATGCCCTCGTACGAATTGTGTTGGTTTTTGTTCTGCTACCTGTTTTCGGCACAAAATTGAAATTTACTGAGATACAGCCCTTAAATACTTAAAACCTTTTTTTAAAGCCTCGATCAGCCGAACACTCATGACCAGTTTTAAAACCAACAAAATGACAATTAGGTTGTAGACTTTCAATCACATTTCGCTTGTAAACATTCAATACCGAAGATGAAGGGGAAAATTCGACTACCGTGATGGGGCCCCGCTGCTCACGGCGTTTTTTATTATTATTATTAATGAATTAGTTTTGGGTATATGTTTTTGTGGATCCGAACTCGGTCCCGTGCCTTGGCCACCTACGGAACTTTCTTGCTTTCAGACTTTACTCAACATATATATCATATAATTTTTATATTTATATTTTTATTTATTTAATTATATAGTACATGTGATGGATTCATTTTTGCCAGCAAGAGGGACGGAGGACTAGGTTTCCCAAAGCTCGAAAATCTTGTAGCCACGATAACTTTGGGACATAGATTGAAATTCATGAAGAGTGAAGACCCTGCAATTAAGGTGCTTATTGCTTCCACGAACTTAGAAAACAAGTTACGAAAATTATGTAACACACTTCGGTTGCCTTGGCCGGTTTCATTCCCCGAAGTGAGGAGGCATAAGCACCGACTTAAAAAGTAAGAAGTGGCTAAATGGGGGCAAAGCAAAACATAGGGGAGAGAGGTACATGCTCACCTCGATGATCCGATATCGAATTATGTATGATCCTACTTTATTAAAGCCCGGCAGGTATTTAGTGCTCTTAAGCTACGAACTAATACAACACCAACAAGAGTAGCACTACAAAGGATCAACCCCCAGGCGGATGCAACATGTCGACAATGCAGGTCGCTCCCTGAAACACTGGGGCATGTGACTGGCCAACGTACGGCCACGAAGGAAGCGCACATCCGCCGCCACGATGAAATAGTCAACATCATCGTGGATAAATTAAGTAAAAACAGTGAGATGACAATAGTCAAAGGAACCCCAAATCCAGACGGAAAAGGATGGAAGGGTCCTCGTGGTCGACGTTACCGTCCGCTATGAGGATGGGGATAGTATGATGTCTGGCAGGAGGGAGAAATTTCGAAAATATAACAAAATTGTCACTCACTGTCAGGAGTTGCTTGGTGCAGAAAGTGGTGCGGTGGTACCGATAGTGGTAGGTACTCGGGGAGCACTGCCCCAGCAAACTCAGGAAGATCTCGCCAAAATTGGCATCAAAGACAGAAAAACACTTCTTACAATTTCCTTAACAGCACTGCGGTGCTCTATAGAGATCGTCCACCAGTTTATTGATTATGCGCCCCCAGGAGTGGAACCTACTGGCCCAGGTCCTCCGCTCCAACCCGACCGGCCCGGGTAAAGAAAGCAATGGGATGAAAATCTCCATGGTGCGTGCATGTGTATTTTAACATAAAAGACGATTAGGCACATTGAAAGATGTTGCTTAAACTACGACGATTCGGCATGTTGAAAAACATTGCGGATCATTTTAACTTTAAATTATTTTGACTTCAGCTGTGCTGTATTTTAACTATTTATGATCTAGTGTTCGGGGGCTTTTATTAAAGTAGTTGGCCTTTTACACCACTACGCTTTAACTGTGATATACCCCCGGCACTATTTTAATTGTTTTTAACGTCGACGTGGTACAAGCGGCTTTTACTTTTTATCGAAGATTTTTACAAATCTTCACTGTGATATCCTCTGTGATACTACCGCTTGTACCCAACCATTGATTTTAACCTATTTATTTTAGCTATTTCGATAGCTATTTTAGACATGCACATGCACATCAAGTTAAACTGAGAATCGTGGTTGACTTGTGGATAGGGAGGAGTGCTCTGTGAGTACCTAACCACCATGTTTGAGAATTCATCAAAATCGCACCACGTCGAGTAAAGGCAAAAGCCCTGTGACACCGGTAGACACCTCCACGTAGTTTTCCCTGGAAACGGTCTCGATGCCAGGACCGGCCAAGTTCCAATGATGGTGTCACTTACCTTGGCAGAGAGTTAGTTCATTCATGTTCGTCCGATGGCATCGCCTCGGAGTCCTATGGGCGCAGATATATGCGTGGGTTTTCTAATACTCTTTTCCTACTGCATAGCCCGGGCTCCAAACCCAACGTTCCGCCGTAGCGGAAAGTGTGCCTTGCGCATAGCGAATAGCCAAATGCCTCGTCATCTAATTAGTGACGCGCATGAATGGATTAACGAGATTGTTTCTGTCCCTATCTACTATCTAGCGAAACCACTGCCAAGGGAACGGGCTTGGAAAAATTAGCGGGGAAATAAGACCCTGTTGAGCTTGACTCTAGTCTGGCACTGTAAGGAGACATGAGAGGTGTAGCATAAGTGGGAAATTTATATTGTACTTTTTGTGGGATTTATTTGTCGCTGGTGAAATACCACTACTTTCATTGTTTCTTTACTTACTCGATGAGGCGGAACGCGTACTGTGACAATTGTCATTCATAAAAAAGGCATTGCACATGTTACGGTGTTCTTGAGCCAAGCGTATTAAAGTTGATGTTTATTTTATATATATATATAATTTTTATTTCTTATTTTAATACCCTATATTCTCATATTTGTAATTTTTATTTTATTGTATTTTGAAATTATATGTTATACTGTGGTTTTTTAAAAAACGAGTATTGTGTTATATTTTTAATTTTTAATATCAAATATATACTCCTGCGTGATCCGATTCAAGGACACTGCCAGACGGGGAGTTTGACTGGGGCGGTACATCTGTCAAAGAATAACGCAGGTGTCCTAAAACCAACTCAGCGAGGACAGAAACCTCGCGTAGAGCAAAACGGCAAATGTTGGCTTGATCCCGATGTTCAGTATGCATAGGGACTGCGAAAGCACGGCGTATCGATCCTTTTGGCCTGAAGAGTTTTCAGCAAGAGGTGTCAGAAAAGTTACCACAGGGATAACTAGCTTATGGCGGCCAAGCGCTCATAGCGACGTCGCTTTTTGATCCTTCGATGTCGGCTCTTCCTATCATTGCGAAGCAGAATTCGCCAAGCGTCGGATTGTTCACCCGCCAATAGGGAACGTGAGCTGGGTTTAGACCGTCGTGAGACAGGTTATTTTTACCCTACTGATGACTGTGTCATTGCGATAGTAATCCTGCTCAGTACGAGAGGAACCGCAGGTTCGGACATTTGGTTCATGCACTCGGTCGAGCGGCCGGTGGTGCGAAGCTACCATCCGTGGGATTATGCCTGAACGCCTCTAAGGCCGTATTCTGTCTAGTCAAAGTAGGCAATGATAATTTTAGGAGTCCTTTTATGTACAGTCGAAAGGCTTAAATCAATGTGTTTACATTTATTAGGCAATTTTTTTTAAAAAATTGTCGCACGAGCCCTTATTTGCCGTAAATGATATAAAGAATGACGGTCAGGTAGCATGTTGCTAAGTTCATTCCTATCATTAACGGTCGAACATGGGTCAATATATTATTATATATTCGACGTCAGGAATCGGAATCGTTTATAGACGACTTACGTACCTGGCAGGGTGTTGTACTCGGTAGAGCAATTTCCACGCTGCGATCTGTTGAGACTTAGCCCTTGGCTTGGGCATTCGTTAATATTTCATATTTTTTTTTAATTAATAAAAATATTAATTTTTATATAATTTTAAAAATATGAAAAACAATGAGATTTACCCCACAAAAAAATTATTTACTTTAAAAATAATAAATAATTATTAAAACAAAAGATTGATTTTTTTTTTAAAATCAGTTCAAAAATAATATTTTATCCATTTTATTAATATTTGAGAAGGGAGATTTTTTTCAAAAATTTTAAAATATTTAGCCTTCAGTTTAATTACTGAGGGCTTTTTTTATCAAATTTTTTTTGTTCTCCTATTTAATATGTTAGGGCCCTTAAAAGTGTTTTTAATAATACTTTTAAGGGCTTTTTAAATAACTAAACATTTAATTATAATTATATATTGTTATTATTTAACAGTGGCTAATACTAATTTAAGCTATTAACTAATTCCATCTATTATAATTTTATGATAAAGCCCTTAAAAGTATTTCTAATAATACTTTTAAGGGCTTTTTAAATAACTAAATATTTAATAATAATTATATATTATTATTATTTACCAATGGCTAATCCTAATTTAACCTATTAACTAATTCTACCTATTATAATTAGATAATAAAGCCTTTAAAAGTATTATTAGTAATATTTTTAAGGGCTTTTTAAATAACTAAATAATTAAAAATAATTATACATTATTATTATTTAACAACGGCTAATACTAATTTAACCTATTAACTAGTATTTTATGTAGATTAATGTTAGTTAACGATAAGTGTTAACAATTTAACCTATTAACTAGTATTTTATGTAGATTAATGTTATTTAAGAATAAGTGTTACCAATTTAACCTATTAACTAGTATTTTATGTAGCTTAATGTTATTTAACGATAAGTGTTACCAATTTAACCTATTAACTAGTATTTTATGTAGATTAATGTTAGTTAACGATAAGTGTTACCAATTTAACCTATTAACTAGTATTTTATGTAGATTAATGTTAGTTAACGATAAGTGTTACCAATTTAACCTATTAACTAGTATTTTATGTAATGTTAGTTAACGATAAGTGTTAGCAATTTAACCTATTAACTAGTATTTTATGTAGATTAATGTTAGTTAACGATAACTGTTACCAATTTAACCTATTAACTAGTATTTTATGTAGGTTAATGTTAGTTAACGATAAGTGTTACCAATTTAACCTATTAACTAGTATTTTATGTAGATTAATGTTAGTTAACGATAAGTGTTACCAATTTAACCTATTAACTAGTCTTTTATGTAGATTAATGTTAGTTAACGATAAGTGTTACCAATTTAACCTTTTAACTAGTATTTTATGTAGATTAATGTTAGTTAACGATAAGTGTTACCAATTTAACCTATTAACTAGTATTTTATGTAGATTAATGTTGGTTAACGATAAGTGTTACCAATTTAACCTATTAACTAGTATTTTATGTAGATTAATGTTAGTTAACGATAAGTGTTACCAATTTAACCTATTAACTAGTATTTTATGTAGATTAATGTTATTTAACGATAAGTGTTACTAATTTAACCTATTAGCTAATTTAGCTATTATTATATGATAGGTTTTAGGTTGGGTTTGATTAGTTTGGATTTGTTTATAATTTATTGAAGATTGAATATTGAATATTGAAGCAGCGTACACAAACTAATTAATTACATTAATCAATTACTTATATAGATGTAAAAAAAAATGTAAAATTATTGACAACACATGGCGTTCCATAACTGGTCACCCATGAAAATACTTACCATGCCCGATGTTGCTTAACTTCGGTGATCGAACGAGAAGCGGTGTTTTCAACATGGTATGGTCGTTGTCTGATTGTGGATACGATACTTGTAAATATATAGTTTTACGAATAATACTAGTAAATATAATGTATAATTCTAATTTGATTTATTAATAAATAAATTTTATTACTACACTTAAAGGGTTTTTTTATTTTACAGCTACATTTAGATATACCTTCCACGTTAATTTGTCCCATTTATTAATGATAAGGTAAATTTTATTGATAATGTATAAAACTAATTTGATTTATTAATAAATATACTTTATTACTGTACTTAAAAGCTTTTTTTTTATTTCATAGTTACCTCTAAATATACTTTCCACATCCAATCTATCCTATTAGTTATCCATCCTATATATTCTTTATATTCAGAAGTTTCAAATGTTGTAAAATAATATAACAATAATGCTTTATATTTCTTAATATGTTATTTGTTAGTGAATAAAGAGTAAATAATATATAATAAAACATTATTTTCAATTTTATACTTTTTATTTGTAAAATAATATATACATTATTAAAAAACTTTATTATACAATATTAAAAAAAAAAAAAAAATTGTATCTTTTATAAATAATTATTTTTAAACATTTATATGGAAATATTTTCACAATTAATACATATATATGTATCACCAGTATTAAGCACGCATTTAATATGGGCCCAGTTTTTGCATAACTGACATTCAATCCACGGTTCTTTGGGGCGACTCTTTGAAAATAGTTCATTGCATATTAAGCAAGAAATCCTTGATAATAATATTAAGCAATTACTATTAATACAAATATCAATTTTTTTAGAAACTTTTTTACGCTTTTTTGCTATATTTTGTTCTTTCTCTAATGTTTTTGTTTCTTTTGTATCGGTTAAAACATTAGATTTTCTTTTCCTTTTAGTTTGACCCTGTTCTTTAGAAGCAGCCCTCGGGTACGGTCGAACTATTTCTGGAGAAAATATTGTAGGCGTTGAATTTGATTGAATATTCATTATCGATGATGTTAAAATTTGCGATTCTGGGGGATCAGTTACGAATGACGGAGCGAAATCACCTTGAGTAAAAATATTTTCATTATATGGAAATATTCCAGTCTTTTTAAATCCTTTCATGATATTTGTACTAGTTGTAGCTAATGGTAACGAATCTGCTACTATTTTTGGGATATCATATATTGTTATCGTTTTACCTGTATTATTTGGCAACCATAAATCTTGAGCAGTTGAAGCATATTTCTTAAATGGTCCATACACAGCCACATCAAGTGGTTGTAATTTATGGCTACAATGTGGTGGAAATGATAACATTACGATCCCATTATCTTTCGCTAAGTTTAAGGTTGGTACATGTAAATGTAAGGAATGATTATCTAATACGAGTAATACTGGATTATTAATAGATGGTTTAACGTGTGCGATGAAATGTTGCATGTACATAAAAAATTCTTCATTCGTTACCCAGCCGCTTGAATTGCCTGCACCAATACAACCTTTTGGTCCATTATTAATAAAATGATTTTTATATTTTTTTTGTGGAAATACGAACATAGGAGGCACTGTATTTCCGTTTGCGAAAACAGCACATATTAGTGTCACATTAGTACCCCGTTCAGCAGAAGTTAGGGAACCAACATTTTTTTTACCTTTCGCAGCAATTATTTTAGTAGGTTGTAGTACTGTAGAAATTCCAGTTTCATCTATATTCCAAATGTTTGAGGCGGTAAATTGATATTTATTCATAACTTCAGCTAATTGAGTGAAAAATGGTTTTACATTTTCAATATTAAACGATGTCGCTCGTCCGATGCTTGTTGGTTCGGGTTTTCTAATTGATAATTCTCGATTCCTTTTTAGAAAACTAGAAAGCCACTCTTTGCCAGCTATTTTATTAAGTTTCCATGTTTCAAGCATTTTAATATTAAATTTTTCAGCACACTCATAAGCAAGCTGACGAACATCTTTTGGAGTCATTCCATAAAATATCGAAGCCATTTGTAGTAAATAATCTTTTAATGCAATTTCTTGGTCCTTAGAAAATACTTGTCTAGGTTTTTTATAACCAATTATCGGTAAATCTTGCGTTTCCTTATTTTTATATGCTTTCAATTTAGTTAAATAACGTGTTAGCGTTGTACGTTTAATATTAAATTCCTTTGAAGCAGCATTTATACTTTTGTTCCCAAAAATTATTGTTCTTGCGGCATCATTAAATTTTTCGATTAGTATAAGCCCTCTTTCGGTTTTGCGTTTATAATTTCTCATATCTAAAAGAAATAAAAAACAAAAATTTAATAAAAGAAAATCTTAATCATAGTTTTGTTAATGAAAAAAATTGTACTTACTTATTTATAAATGATACAAATTTTGACTATTCAATCGATGACGGACACGGTGATAAATTTAACCCTTAATTGGTCTACAGAATTACAAATCCAATTTTACTTTATTTTTTTCTAAATAATTTTTTTTATAATCGCTATTACTGAACTGTAACCACTATGTATTCCCAAATGAGATTAAGTACTTCAATTTGATGTATGATTACCTTTTCTTTACAAACTTTTAATTTCAGTTATTAACGATTTAGTTTTTTTGTATCCCAGTAAATTGATAATCTTATTTAAAATAATTAACCAAATTAAAGGTAATTAATTAATTAATTAAATTTAATTTATGTGTAAACAAATCTAAGTAACTTAATTTTCTGAAATATGCAAAAATACAATTTTATTTTTAGATTAATGTTTCAATTCTATTTTTTTTTTTTACTTTATTACTATTTAAATTCTAATTTCATATTCCTAGATATTTCCAGGAAAATTATTTGTGAAAACGATTAAATAAAATATGTTATGACCTCAGGAAAATTTTTAATAATAGTATTTTTTTTAGTAATATTTTTCTATTTTCAAAGCAGATTAACCAATAATTTAAGAAAATAACTTTTGTACTCCAGTAGACTACTTATGTTTCAAAAAGTGAGTAGACCAGTTAAGGGTTAAGGAAATTCAGTATACTCTGTAGTAAAAAAATTGGATAAGTAAGAATCAATTGAATCCATTGATGTAGAACTATAAATCGGTGTTTGAACAGCAGACATGTACTCCGATTGCTCTCTAGTTGGTGAATGAACTTGTACTGATGATTCAGTTTGTAAAATATTAGATTGAAAATTCGGTGGCGATTGTAATAAAATTTCCTGCGGTTTTATTTTTTCAGCTACGGTATCTTCTGATACTGATAACGATTGTTTTTCATTTTTCGAAATTATATCATATTTTTCTATCAATTGCATTATTTCGAGTTTTAAACTTTTATTTAAATCTTCTAAAAATGTTTTTAATGTTGGCAACAAAGATAACAGAAATGTTTCATTTTCGTCATTATAAACGTTTTATTTTTCGTTTCCAATAAATTTTCGTTTTTATTTAATTTTTGCGTTTTTTTAATTAAAAATTGTAGTTGATTTGCATATTTATATGGTTTTCTTTTCTTTTCAGGATTTAATTTTTTTGTTTTATTACTGCAAAATATCTGTCCTTAATATTTTTCCAACGTTTCTGTAAGAATTCTCCAATTTTTTTTTTTTTTTTTTGTTATCAAAATTTATTTCTTCGTTGGAAAAACAATTTATGATTTGATTCCAAGCCAATTTTCTGTTATATATATCACTATGTATCCTTTCCGTGTCCCATATAATGGGTCGCTTTTCATTTATCAATTTTAAATTATTAATTTTATATGCCATTATAACTTTAAAAATATACACTAGAAAATTTTAAGTAACAATGAAAAACTGAACAGTACTGTTCGCCGTGTCGATCACCGAGAAAATGGTATCGAAATTAATATACTTCTGTATATAAAAACTTCTGTAAAAACTTCTGTATATAAAAGAAAGACTTATATAACACCAAGACCAGTCAAAACAAAAAAGAGTTATATAATTACAAAAATGTCGCTTAAAATTAAAAATGTCGCTACTTTTTATTTAAAAAAAATAAACTTATTTGTACTTGGAAATTTGAAAACCAAAAATAAAAAACGTCGCGGCTTTTTATTTAAAAAATAAAAGTACAACAAAAATTAGCGATGCATATTCCATAACATTATTAAATAAAATATTGCTCAAATTACCTCTTACAAATTTGATTTCCCAAATAACCCCGGTCTACCCTACTCAAAAATATTTACTCAAACATGTGATAAGTAATTTTGAAGCTTCTCGCTCTGTTTTGGACAGAAAATGGATGCCATGTCACGACTCTATTTATTATAGGGACTCTAATAGAAGATAGGCCAGATAGGATAACAAAAATGAAAATAAAAACGAAGTGTCACCAACTGAGCCGCGTGCGAGGTATACATTGATGTACGTGATGTACGTTATAGAACGAATCTCGTGCGAGGTAGGTCTTGATCGTCTTACTGTTCTGAGTTACTCATAATTGATTACGATTGCTGTGATTCACCCATATAAGCAGGATAAACAGGAAAAATATTGATAAAGATGATAAGGATGATTAGATCATCGATTAAACCATTTTTGGATAACTTATGTAACTTAGATCAGTTACATCTTCTGACCAATTTTGCATTTTGTTTCCTACAGTTCTCGTGTGCGACAAAAGTTTTTTTTTTTAATGTATATCTATTAGCGAATTTCGAAAACTCGAAATTCAGCTATTACAGTAGGTGTCATGACGCAATCTGAGTCCGGGACTATGGCAGAAATATGTTTTGAGGTCCCTAGAATACGAAAATGATATTCACTAAAATTTATATATATATATATATATATATATATATATATATATATATATATATATATATATATATATATATATATATATATATATATATTTATGTGTTCCCGCCATAACTCTCGAACGAAACGTCTAACGCTTATGAAATTTTGTGTGCGGACTGGATTCTGAATTGGCTTGGCTAAGTTCGTTAGCCAGACACGTCGGATGTCCAAAAGTAGGTTTTCTGACAATTTTTTATCATTCGATCCTATCATAAGACAGTTCGATTTTTACATCGTTGAAAAGGAAAAAAAATTATGAAGAAAATGTTCTTATAATTTTCTTTCTATGTTAAGTAGTTTTCGAGAAAATCGTAATTTTCACTTTTGCCTTATTTTGCTCTCTTTGTCATTGTAATAAGTAATTTATATTTCTATCTCAGTTGCTTATAACAATTTCATTTTTTTACGTAAAACAAACAGTAGTTATTCAAAATCTATGTATTATAAATACCATATCTCTGTCTCATTTTTTTAAATTAAAATTAACCAGATATTTTAAGCATGTGTAATGAAGATTTTTTTAATTTTTTTATTGAATTTTAAATGAACAAGATAATGAAGGTAATGTCATGATATAATATTATTAAATATTATAGAAAGATAACATAATAATAATGTTTAAAATATGCCAGAAAAAAAATTTTAAAGAACTAGATCGATTTTGAAAATTTTTTCACTGTTAAAGATCTAAGCTATTTTAGATACTTTAGACAGATATAGATTACATAATGTAAGGTCCGCCAGGGTCCATGGGACCCAAAAGTGTGAAAAATAAACTAACCGACCGATTTTGAAAATTTTTTCACTGTTAGAGAGCTAAACTATTTTAGAAAGATATAGATTACCTTATGCAAGGTCCGGTAAGGTCCATTGGATCTAGAAGTGTCAAAAATAAAATAAGCGACCGATTTTGAAAATTTTTTCACTGTCAAAGAGCTAAGCTATTTTAGATAGATATAGAATACGTAATGTAAGGTCCGCCAAGGTCCATGGGACCCAAAAATGTCAACAATAAACTAACCGACCGATTTTGAAAATTTTTTCACTGTTAGAGACCTAAACTATTTTAGATACATATAGATTACCTTATGTAAGGTCCGCTAGGGTCCATTGGATCTAAAAGTGTCAAAAATACAATAACCGACTGATTTTGAAAATTTTTTCACTCTTACAGAGGTAAACTATTTTAGAAGGATTTAGCTTATATGTTGTATGAGGTCGGTCAGAGTCCTGGGATCTTTTAAGCGCCAAGAATAAACTAACCGACCGATTTTGAAAATTTTTTCGCTGTTAGAGAGCTAAACTATTTTAGATAGTTATAGATTACGTTATGTAAGGTCCGTCAAAGTCCATGGGACCCAGAAGTGTCAAAAATAAAATAACTGACCGATTTTGAAAATTTTTTCACTATTGCAGAGGTAAACTATTTTAGATAAGTACAGTATGTTATCTGAGATCCACAACTGTCCTGCGGATGCAAATGCGGCATAGAAAACTACACAACGGGTTTTAAAAATAGTTTTACTATTAGAAAGATAAAATATCCTATATTATATAAGATAGAAATAAGCTACCGAACCGATTCTCAATATTTTCTCATTGCTAGAGAATTAACTTATTTTAGGTGGATAGCACTATGCTGTACAAAGGCCGTTCGGGGTCTTGGGTCCCAAATATACCAAAAATAAATTACCTAGCCGATTTTGAAAATTCTTTTACTCTTAGAAAGCTAAACTAGTTTAGATGGGTATATGCGCCAAGCACCTTATGCGAAAAAGCGCCAAAAATTAACTACTCAACTGATTTTGAAAATCTTTTCACTCTTAGAAAGCTGAATTATTTTAAATGGATACAGGTCTTAGATGAGATCCGCCAGTGCCCAATATTTCGAAATTCGCTATGTTATGCAGATGCTGCGACAGGGGTATTTTAAATTTTTATATTGTAATTTACTTTTTATATTGTAAATTTAGAAGTAAAGTGTTTTTATTTACTGATATTTTTATATCGTATTTTGAACTTATTATATTGTATTTTGAAACTGAATTTTTACTTCTAAGTGTTTATTGCACATTTTACTATTTTAATTTAATTAAAAAACTGATTTATTAAAATCTAAGTTTATTGTGTTTAGTGTATTTTAGTACATAATATTAGTGTAGTTTTACAAAATATGGCCTTAATTTTCTGTTTTGTAAACAATGCCCAAATATCAAGCAAAAAGTTATCGTTTTGGGAAAAAACGAAATAAGTTATCAGAGTCAACAAGCAAGAGGAGGATTTATTTGCCCAAAAATTTGAAAGAGACGTTCAATTTTGGAATACGAATGTAACAAAATAAAATTAGTAGATTTTTCTAAAAATTGTTGTATACCTGGAATTGTTCTAAGAAGACCTGAATAAAATAAAGTTTTTTATTGTAAAAATATTTTACATAGAAAAATATAAATTTAATTTTGATAATTTGTAAATTTTGTGGTTTTACTTTTTTTTCAAAAAGATTACCTATTTTAACCTTTTCTTTCTTCTTTCCATCTCTAACTATAACACCAAAGTATACCAATATTGGGAAATGTTAGTCGTAAAAAACTATTTTTAAATTTTAAAATTTTATAAGAAACATTCCTTTAAAGAGTGATTTTCCTTTCTCTTGTTTTTAATATTTTTATTAAAAAGCGTTATAAATATAGTTCATTTTGTTATCAGATTTTAAAATACAATATCAAATTTTTTAATAAACTATTAAGAAAAATATATCCATAAGTTTTCTCATTCTCTCAATAAAAATTCTCATATTCGACTTTTGTATATACAATACATACAATGATAGATTACAGTAAAAGTAAATTTCAATTTGAACAAATATCTAATCGCTTGTGGAAGTTTTGTATCTGATTTGTCCACACCATAGATAAAATACACCAGACTTTATCGAGATATAATCTTTGGTCTACACAAATAAAAATATGGTAGCAGTGTATGACAAATTTGAATAGGAAGTATCGAATACGTATTAATCGATACTATCGATAATTTCGGTGAACTATAAAACACGAATATTTCATTTTAAAAAAATTAATTAAAATTTTCTAGCAATATTTTTATCTAATATTGGTTTAGTGTAATATATATATATATATATATATATATATATATATATATATATATATATATATATATATATATATATATATATATATATATATATATATATATATATATATATAAGACAAAACCTATTCCCACTTATATCTGTTGAAATATTTTTGATAGTTTTAATAAAGTATGTAAATTAGAATCTTATGGTGGACTCCGCCGTTAAAGGCTAATTTTAAAATTAAATAAAAGTAAGAAATATTTTATTTCGAAAATTGTGAAAAATTCTAGCTACTAATAGGGTACTTCACTGAAGTTACAAAAAAGTTCTAAGAGTATTGTTTTTCCATATCAGTTAAGTAATTTTTTTTATTTTCGACAGATTCTGTAAAAAATCATCAAAAAAATAACCCTACAATTTTAAATGAGAAAAAGGCGGGAAAAACACCTCACTATAGTGACGTCACAGTTTGAAGCAACTAAACGTCAATGCCAATATTTATAACCTCAAAACTTTGATTATATTCATAAAATGTTAAAGTAATAGCAAGTATTTATTAGAATTCTGGTCGATTACTACTACTATAATAAGCTAATAGAAATATTCAAAAGAAAACACAATTTCACCTCACCGATGAAAATTATCAAAATCGACATATTTAGCTACAAAATGTTACGTCATTTTCAAGCTAAATGGCGCGTTTTCACTAATTTGAATATTTATTGACAAATGGCGACTTTCAAAATAAAATTTCTAACTAGTTATCAAATTTTTTTATGTTTCATCATTAAAATTGGATATATGTTGATATATGTGAGCAATTCCATCTATAAACCGATCACCCAAAAATGGCATGTTCTCCAAATTTAATTTTCCTGTGTATATAATAAGTTTAAGTGGTGTTGAGCTATGTACTCAAATATTATTGATTTATCTTCTACTTTGTCGGAGTTATAATTATTCAAAGTTGCGTTCAAGGTCACAAAATGGGGATTCCCCAAAATATTTTATTAATTTTTTCAGTCTAAGAATAATTAAAAAATGATTAGATGTGGCACTGAATGTAGGTACTTTACATACACTTTCAATCAGACCGATTTCCATTCCAATACATGCACATATATTGAAGTAATTACAAGTTTTATTTTTTTCTTTAATGGCTTATACTGAAAATACCTTATCTTCGATTTTCGATTTTCTTTTTTTAAATTAAAGTACTCAGTCCCCTTTATAACGTGGTGCTCGATTTTCTTTGTTTTTTGAGTTTTACGGATTTTACGGGGCTTAGTTTGGAAAATACGTGAATTTTTTAACTAATTGATAAAATAAAGTATTAATTGTAACATTACCCCACCTTTGATTTTCGATTTCCTTTCTTCAAATTAAAGTGCTCAGTCCTCTCTTTAACGTGGTACTCGACTTTCTTTGTTTTTTTGGGTTTTACGGATTTTATGGGGCTCAGTTTTAAAAAAAAATACGTGAATTATTTAACTAATTGTAATCCACATATTGCAGTTATTAAAATTATATATTGTAGAATTTGTAATCAATAAATATACGTACACTTGTAATAATTTACACTAAAATTTTTGTAGTTTTCTTATAGTTTTCTTATGGGTTGTAATTAAATTAGACAAAAATTAAAATGATTTGACTTTACGTACCAACTCATAAAATTGATTTTAGACAAGAATTAACTAAAATAATATTATTTAATCCTTTGTAATTTTCAGTGATATAAATCTAGTGAAAAACTAACTAGCAAATGGCAAAATATGGATACATTAATTGTAAATATTATTATATTGTAGTATAATTGTAGTATTAGTTAATTGTGAAAAAAATAAATAAATAAATCTATCAAAAAAATAAATGTTTTATACATCTTAAATAAATTTTTTATATGATTTAAATAAATATTTTATATAATTTCCGTAATCATTTGGTAAACTTTGTTTGTTTGGCAAACAGTTATGACTTTGTAATAATTTGAAAGAGTCGGAGTGTATAACAAAATTCTTTCTAAATTAAGCAAATTAAGAAGAAAAATAAAAAATTAAACAAAATAATTTAATAAATGCGTAAACAAATAAATGGTTATCTACCAAATTTTTATTTTATATTTAAAAAAATAATCTGTAAAAAAAAAAAAATTATTTAAATTTAGAAATTTACATTGCTTTGAGAAAATAATTATTTGACGAAAAATACCCAAAGAATGTATTAAGGGTTAAAAATAAAAGTAAGAATACGTATATAACGTATATATTGACATATATACCTGTGTTCCATCCCTTCCCATCCTTTTGAAATGTCCATGGCTCGGACGAAACGACACTTGCTTTTATGTTAATACTCATACTATAAAATCGTTGCAGACGAAACGCAACTTTTTTCCAAGAATTTGGGTCTCGGACGAAACGCAACGACACCGTTTATACAATATAATATTTTTATCCACATATGTATGTATGTGTGTGTTGTATGCTTGCATGTATATGTGTGTTACTCATCTTTTGACCTGCATAAGTAACACATACATGCTGAATCTTTTATAGTGTTTTGTGGAATCATTTTATGTACTTGTTTACATAAAATTTGCTTAAAAATATTCTCGGCTTCCGGGGAAGTTTACTATGAAAGTGCTCGGGCCTCATAGTATTAATCAAGTTCCACATGCCAGGCCATAAAGCTACGTGCTTTCTTACATATGTGAGGTCCCAAAGAGAGAAAGGCTCAGGGCGATCGTTAACTTCACCCACCCTTTCACGCAATCTCTGATTAAAATAATATTTCTATAATATGAATTTAAAACAAAACACTTGTATTATTTTGCAGTGGTGACGATATCTCTAAAAATTATACCAGTTCATTTTTATTTAATTTTTATAGCCTTCGGTTAAATAAAAATGTTACAGTTTAATTATTATATTGTAAATCTGATTATATTCATTAATTCTAAAATTGGATCATGTAAGTAAAAGACATATTATTGAAATATGTATTATATTAATAAAAATAAATGTATTATTTGTCATTTAGCAACCTATGTACTGGATGAGTCATTTCTGTCTTATGAAATAATTTACTTCAACAACTATAAATATTATTTTTACAACAATCACGTCTCTTGGAATGAAGCAGGCGCAATATGTGTTGCAAACAATATGAATTTAGCTATTATTGACAATAGCGCTAAAGCAAATTTAATTGCCTCATCTTTGTCTCAAACCTGGGAAGGTATATATATATATATATATATATATATATATATATATATATATATATATATATATATATATATATATATATATATATATATATATATATATACAAGATATACAAGGTGGTCCAGAATTATGTACCGTAATTGCTAGAGCTGGTAGTACGTTTAAAAATAATGGTACTTGTTCATGTACACTTTTTTTCAAAACTCAATAATAAGGGTGATACAACTCTGTAAAGGGGTGAAACGAAAACCATTATTTCTTAAATATTTTCCAAACGCTTTTGAATAACGGATTGATATTTTAGGGGTACTTATTTTGCGTTAGAAGGATTAAATTTATGTCAACACTTATTCCACCACTCATGACTAAGGGGTGGTTTTGGGTTGTGGGTGTGAGTTATCACGCCTTTTCTTTTTTAACTTGCAATTATTTAAACAAAATCCTTGATAATATGATTCCTCAGACAATTTCACGCAAAAAAGGTATACTTGTTACATTTCGATAAATATTACCGTTTTCGAGTAATTTAAAGTAGAAGTATCTATTTCCAAATTATCCCCTAATCATAAGTGATGGAATAATTGATACCATAAATTTAATTATCTTAATGTTCATACGCACCCCTAGATTATGAATCGAGTAATCAAAAGCGCCCAAAATTGTTTTTAAAAGAAGAAGTTAGTTTCGTTCCACCCCTCTACATTTTACCCCTCTGCCTTATCTCCCTTATTATTGAGTTTTGGAAAAAAGTGTAGATGAAAAGGTACCATTATTTTTGAACATACTATCAGCTCCAGCAATTACGGTACATAATTCTGGACCACCCTGTATATATATATATATATATATATATATATATATATATATATATATATATATATATATATATATATATATATATATACCTTATATAAGATATATATATATATATATACCTTATATAAGTTATATATATATATATATATATATATATATATATATATATATATATATATATATATATATCAAATCTATGTATAGCTTTAACAATAATAATGCAGTAAAATAAACAAACGAATGTCGTAATTTTCAAGCAATGCACATTTTTACATAATAAATATTTACATAGTTACATCTTACATTTTTATGTCATCGAAGGATGACATATTAATATCGTTGTGTGATCATAGTGGGGGAAACATTATTATAGAGTTGTATAACCATATTGAATAATTATAGAGTTGTACATCCATATTGAATTAACGCAAGAGGGCTGTAGAGTTAACAAAAAGACATAAATTAACACTTTCACTGAGGTGACATTACTTAGGGCGTGTCAAAAACACACACTTAACGAATTTTTTACATAATAAACATCTGCTGTAAATTAAAAAGAGCATTTTTTTTCTTGAAAATAAATATTAAAATAATAAAAATACCAAAAAATATTCTGTTGAAGAAATAGTGCAGATAATTTGATGGAAAAAAATTATTTTATAAAAGCAAATTACCAAAAGTAGGAATATGTTTATCCAAAGCACTCTTGTGACATAACTTTTTCCTTATGGGAATCCAGTGTTAAAAATGCCGGGATCGTTTGTAAAGGTGGTCCAGAATTATGTACCGAAATTGCTAGAGCTGGTAGTACGTTCAAAAATAATGGTACCTGTTCATGTACACTTTTTTTCAAAACTCAATAATAAAGGAGATACAACTCTGTAAAGGGGTGAAACGAAAACCATTATTTCTTAAATATTTTCAAAACGCTTTTGAATAACGGATTGATATTTTAGGGGTACTTATTCTGCGTTAGAAGGATTAAATTTATGTCAACACTTATTCCACCACTCATGACTAAGGGGTGGCTTTGGGTGGTAGGTGTGAGTTATCACGTCTTTACTTCTTTAACTTGCAATTATTTAAACAAAATCCTTGATAATATGATTCCTCAGACAATTTCACGCAAAAAAGGTATACTTGTTACATTTCGATAAGTATTACCGTTTTCGAGTAATTTAAAGTAGAAGTATCTATTTCCAAATTATCCCCTAATCATAAGTGATAGAATAATTGATACCATAAATTTAATTATCTTAATATTCATACGCACCGCTAGATTATGAATCGAGTAATCAAAAGCGCCCAAAATTGTTTTTAAAAGAAGAAGTTAGTTTCGTTCCACCCCTCCACATTTTACCCCTCTGCTTTATCTCCCTTCTTATTGAGTTTTGGAAAAAACTGTAGATGAAAAGGTACCATTATTTTTGAACATACTATCAGCTCCAGCAATTACGGTACGTAATTCTGGATCACCATATATATATATATGTATATATATATATATATATATATATATATATATATATATATATATATATATATATATATATATATATATATATACACCACAAATCCAATTATACGTAGTGGTCGGTGAAAATTTAAGGGGAAGTACGTAAAATCGGAAGATCACGGGCGTCGGTAAACTTTTGTTTTGGGGGGTTGGTAAATATTATTTATCTGAATTTATTTAAAACAATATTATCTTAAGAGACAATTGACACTTAAAATTCGGTTGTGTAGACAAAGGAAATCGAATGTTATACTAATGAATATGAGTGACAACTTTTAGAAAACTGTCCAAAAATCAACTTCACTATCGCATTCATCAGCGTAAAAGACGCCAAATAGCGGAAGCTGACAAAAATTCTAGAATATTCTACTCGTGAATTGGCAAAGATACTAAAAAACAAACTTCACTGTTGAATTGCGCAGTAAAAATTAGAATAAGCAGCGCATTTTTACAAAAATTCTAGAATGTTCTATTCGTCAACTAACAAAGATATCGAAAAATCGATTGCACCATTTAATTGGTCATCGAATAAAAGACGGAATAGCACATTTTCATAAATGTTCTAGAATATTCTATTCGTCAGATAGCAAAAATTGTTTGTCAAAATCGGACATTTGGTTTACATTAGTTTAATTTCGGTTGGACAATTAAGTGGTGCAGTAGATTTTCCAATATCTTTGTTAGTTGACAAATAGAATATTCTAGAACATTTCTCAAAATATGTTATTTGGTCTCTTTTTTGGTACTCAATTCAATGGCGACGTTTGTTTTTGAATATCTTTGCTAGTTGACGAATAGAATATTCCAGAACATTTGTCAAAATGTGTAATTTGATCTCTTTTTCAATGGACAATTAAATGGTACAATTGATTTTTTAATATCTTTGCTAGTTGACAAATAGAACATTCTAGAATTTTTATCAAACTACACTGTTTAATCACATTTTTAATGACCAATTCAACGGTGAAGTTTGTTTTTTGATATCTCTGCTAGTGGATGATTAGAATATTCTAGAATTTTACGTTACTTATTTTACATTTGCATTTTGCATATTACGTATACAGAATATGTGCATATAATATATCTTCAGTGAAATTTTAAAATTTTTAAAGGCTACGAGACCCTCAGACAATATTACCTACGGCCCTGACTCGGGCTTGGTACATAAATTTTCACCAACACAGACAAACAACAACATATCTGTGAGAGGGGAACCCCACTAAATCGCTGACGTCACTACGTAAAATCGGAGTACGTACCATTGGATGGCCACTGTATATAGTTAGTAAATATAATAAAATAATAGTTATAAAATTTTGAGAAAATAATTTTTTTTTAAATTTATACCTTAAACATTACTACTGAAGGTTATTAATTATGTATTAAAATAAGTACTGCTATTTATCTTATACCCTTATACTAAAATGACGAAGGGACTGAATCTCGCCTTTATTTTTATTTAGATAAAATATACAAAAATATTTACTACATTTTAAATACCATGTTGCATTTAAAAGCCAGGAATCAAATCTAAATCCCTAAAAACTTTGAATCAAAGAGCTCACCACATTTCGAGTTTATCCTCCAACCTATTTTCCACCTTAATAAAAATAGCTAACTGAATAATTCTTCGATTTGTCATTTTAATATAAATGTATTTAACATACATTATTGCCTTTATTTTAATATTATAACTCATAACACCAATGACAGTTTCCAAGAAAAATTCCTGGCCACTTTGCCGCCTTTGTTCGTCTAATAAAAATGCCGCCCTTAAAACATTTTTATTTTAAATGTTGTTACAAAATTCTACACTGTAAAAAAGAGGCGTACTTCGTCTTCGTCTATATATTGGCCAACTTTGTGCGACGTCTGGTCAACTTTAAATATGACGCTACTTAATTGAAGCTTTTGAAAACGATTCTCTATGAGAAAGTTATTTTATTCTAAGTTGACGCTATGTTACATGAGGTCCTCCAGGACCCTGAGGACCCAAAAAGCGGCCAAAATGAACAACTCAATCGATTTTGAAGATCTTTTCCTGTTATAAACTAATCTATATTAACATAGGCTGTGTTGTATGAGATCTGCCAGCGTCCGCGGACCCAAAAAGCGTTCAATTAATGTAAACTACGAACTATCCCAAAGAAGTATAACTTCTAACGCGCGTACATGAGTACACACACCCATTTTTTTATAAGTTTCAGTAGAGTACACCAATACTTATAAAATAAAATAAGAGATATTGATATTTTTTATTGCACATTGTTTTACATAGGTAACAGGTACAAAGTCAAAAATAAAAATATTGAAAGACAAAATATGTAGGTACATTACAATGTTATAATTAATATTAATATTATTATAATATTTTATAAAAAAATTTAATATTTTTAAAAAAAAAATTTAAATATAATAAACTATATAAAATTATAATTTTAAAAAAAAATTTTTCAACAATTAAAAATTTTTTTAAGAAAACATTTTTTGTTTAAAGATCATTACTCTTTCATGCCAACATACGGGTCAAAAAAATTTTTTTTAAATATTAAATTTCTCCATTTGTTTATAAAAAATTTATTAACAAAGGACGTAAAAAAATTGCAACCAATGTTATTTACTGTCATGGGTAGATAAAAAAAAGTCAGAATTATAAAAATGCTAAAAAAATTTTATTGTTATTTCGTTCATATTTTTTAAATTTTTAACTCGAAGAAACTATAATAAACAAAAAAAACTTTTATAAACTTTTACCACATAATCTTCTTAAGTATATACAGGCTGGTCCAGAATTATGTACTGTAATTGCTAGAGCTGATAGTATGTCCAAAAATAATGGTACCTTTTCATCTACACTTTTTTCCAAAACTCAATAATAAGAGAGATCAAGCAGAGGGGTAAAATGTAGAGGGGTGGAACGAAACTGACTTCTTTTTATTTAATTTTTTGGGCGCTTTTGATTGCTGGATTCATACTTTAGGAGGGCGTATGAACATTAAGATAATTAAATTTATGGTATCAATTATTGCATCACTTATGATTAGGAGATAATTTGGAAATAGATACCTACTTCTACTTTAAATTAGTCGAAAACGATATTATTTATCGAAATGTTACAAGTATACCTCTTTTGCATGAAATTGTCTGAGGAATCATATTATAAAGGATTTTGTTTAATTAGTTGCAAACTAAAAAAGAAAAGACGTGATAACTCACACCTACCACCTAAAACCACCTCTTCGTCATGAGTGGTGGAATAAGTGTTGACATAAATTTAATCCTTCTAACGCAAAATAAGTACCCCTAAAATAGCAATCCGTCATTCAAAAGCGTTTGGAAAATATTTAAGAAATAATGGTTTTCGTTTCACCCCTTTACAGAGTTGTATCTCCCTTATTATTGAGTTTTGAAAAAAAGTGTACATGAAAAGATACCATTATTTTTGAACGTACTACCAGCTCTAGCAATTACGGTACATAATTTATAAGAAGGGCTCCACGAGACAAAAAATTTTTAATGTAATTCCAGTGGCGACGTGTGAGAGTAGACAAGGGAGACAGTGTCTCCCCCAAAAAAACTAACCTTCACAAAATTCAAAATTTTTTATAAAATTTAAAATAATTATGAAATTTATACAATAATATTGTCCATTTTCATACATTCACATTTCCCAATAAAACGTATTTACTTTTACGGATATCCAATATACATACGTTTTGAGACGTTTACAGTAATGTATACGTATGCATATACATGATAAATATTTAAGCTTATATTACGTGTATGTGGTTAGAGAGAATGAAATACGTACGTATGTATACAAAATAGACAAACTACAGTTTGATTCTCCTGGCTTTGTGTGTATGCGTAACAAATATTCCATTTTTATACATCCCCACACACTGACACAATCTATGTCATACATGTATGGAAATCTTCCATATTTTGACACCATTATAACTCAAAAACTAAGAAAAATTTTGCAAAAAAATTTTTTCATCTCTATGTAAAATGTAGTAGTCTTCCTAATAGTACAAAAATTACTAAAATATAATCAGTATTTCTTTAATAATAATAAAAAAACTGAAACAATTATTCAAGGGAAACATTCTGTTTTTTGTCTATCTATAGGCATACGTAATTACTATTTGGTACTACATGCGTACACGTACAGGCACAGTCTGTGAAGTGGTGAAATTCAATAATATTTTTGATCTTGTGTTAATAGACCGTCCTTTGGTTTAGTCCAGTTTTTTAATTTTATTTTAATTTTAATAATATTAAATTTATCAATTCATTTTAGATTTAGTTGTTTATTTTTTATAACTTTTTATTAAAATGTGTATTTATTTTTAATTTGTTTTTCTTCACTATCTGTTTAATTTTTTTACTTATGAAGTTTAATACTTTTGTTTTACAATCGAAGTCCTGAGTCAGAAAGTCTTGTTAGAATAAAATACCCCTGTCGCAGCATCCTGCATAACATAGCGAATTTCCATTTATAAAAATTACTTTTTCTCAGAAACTAGTAGACATAGAATAATAGTTTAAAGACCTTTTTTATGTAATTTTTTCTTCTCTTTTAAATGATGTAAAAAAATTTTAAATAAGTGGAAATTTTGACAAAAAACTAATTTTATGCAAGAACAAAAACCATGTTCCTGGCATCCTGCGTGTCTGGCTGAAGAACTCATCCAAGGGTTTGGGACTTCCAATGTTTCCAATGTCGCGAGGACACATATATACATATATATATATATATATATATATATATATATATATATATATATATATATATATATATATATATATGTATATATATATATATATACCTATATAAATTTTAGTGAATGCTATTTGCTATTTTCGGTTTCTAGGGACCTCAAAACAAATTTCTACCATAGTCCTGGGCTCAAGTCACGTCATGACAGTGGCTGTAATAGCTGAATTCCATTCTGGAAATTCGCTAAAAGCTTTAATAAAGTTCATTAGGGCCAAACTAAAAATAGATACAAAATAAGTCTATTTAAATATGGTAAAGAAGACTGTGTCTCCCCAGGAAATAATTTCACGCGTCGCCACTGTGTAATTCTTTACTTTTATGTAACTATTTTTGAAAGCCAGGGTTGCGCACGTAGACTTCGTGAGGTAGTCTACCCAAAAATGTCTACGCGTAAACCATAAGGTAGACTACGTAGCAATTGTCTACGTAGGTAATGTAAACAATGGATATTATTTATTTTACAATAGATCATTAAGGTTGGACGAATGCATATTTGCATATACTTTTTTATTTATGAGCACACTTATTCTGAAATTTGCTTTTCAGTATTATAAACCATTTAAAAGCAAATGAGCTAATTTTCATTTTGAATATTTTGCTTATATCAGGGGTGGCCAACCCGCGGCCCGCAGGCCGCATGTGGCCCGCCTGGAACTTTTTTTGGCCCGCGATTTTCATCACGCTTATACAAAATATATTTATTTTATAATGACGAAAGTAGTGAAAACCAATGTATTTAAAAAATATGTAATATATGGGAACGCAAAATTTTTAATGCGGCCCGCGGAGTTATGATGCCCTTCCAAAGTGGCCCGCAAGATCATTTGGGTTGGCCACCCCTGGCTTATATCCACACTTTTTTTTTAAATTTTGCCTATTTTCCTTTTAAATGCATATTAACTACATACTTACCAAAATAATTAAACTAATACTTACTTTTTATACTTCAAAAATTAATTTTAAAAAAAGAACTCTAAAATCAGTTATTTTTCAAATTTAAATTTGATTGTCGAAATATTTGAATTTAACCATAGATAAGACCATGTCCCGGCCACTTTCCATATAGTCCATTATAAAAAAATGGAAAGTTTTCTGACGCTGCTGTAAATAATATACCAGATGGCGTTGATGTACTAGAATAAAATGAGTTTTGATAGTTCGCTATTTCTCATCAAAGATTCATCTAAAATAAATTGAAAATAAATTAAATATTTAAAAAAATAGTTTAACCTAGAAAGATCAATTAAATTAAAAAATTTTAATTCTTCGTTAACACATAACTTGGTGACGATACTTTTGTACTCAAACATATGATAATTAATTTTGGCATCTATTTGATGAAAAATGCTCACATGTCCCAACTCTAGTTAGTATGCTCCTCTACCATCAGCGCCACGTAGCAAACTGTGACATTCAAAGGTCCGTCCTTGAAAACAAGTGGCAGGGACATGGATGAGACAGATGAAGTCTACATATAAAAAAGTGTGGTCCGAAAGTTGCAATAAGCTGCATTTTATACTGCTTACTGACTAGTCGTCCATCGGCTCTACAAGAGAAAACAACCATTGTTAAGTAGTGGCCACAGTGGTTTCTGTTGATTGTTACATTGTAATTACATCTTTGTAGCAAATACATGTAGTTGCTCAATAGTATACATTGTAACGAATGGCGCGGTGCGGGCGACCCAAACGTTACGCTAATCTCGTTGCTTTAAGCTAATTGTTCCCTGTTGCGCATTAGATATTGTAAAAATATGTGGGTTCGATTGTAACGTGAATTTTGTAAAGCAAATAAAACAAAATGTTTCTTCATTTAGTAACTTTTAAATTGATTTAGATCTTTTTAACATTTATTAACATTGTTTATTTTTTATTATTTTAATTTTAAATTGTTTAAATTTTATTAATGAAGCGATTATCAGGGCCCGAGCCCCCTTGTAAGGTTTTAGGGGCGCCAAAACGGTGAAAATTGGGGCGCCATAGTGGTGAAAATTTGTTTGCCACAGTAAAATTGAGAAAATTTTGGAAGTGACGAGCAAAAAAAAGGTCAACAGTGAGTATTAATGAGAGCGTTAAGGAACTGATGACCAAAAAAAAAAGGTCGACAGAGACCATTTATGATAGGGTCCAGTTGACATTTTTTTGTCATCACTTCCAGGAAAAAAATTTTTTTTGTTCTGGGGGCGCCGACAGGAAACTTTGCCCCTCTTCTAATATCTCTAGATCCGGCCCTGGCGACTATACATTAATTTTTAAATATTTTTTATACCAAACTTTATATTTTATATTTTGTCTTTTATTTACGTCTGATTACCACAAAGATCTAAAATGGTAATGCCCATTAGGGATGTATAAAATATATCGATTTATCAAAATATCGATATTTTTTTTTTCAAATATATCCATAATTTCTGGCGATACTTTTAGTAACGATATATCGATATCTCGATATTTTTTTTCAATATTTTTTTTCCTGGAGTTTTCTCCAAGCTAACATGTACGAGATGTACGACATGTACCACATGTGGCGCATGTATAAATGTACAAATGTCATACCTAAAATATATTCAAGAAAAATACCTACAGTAGATAATTTTCTACATATTATCGTGCGCGCTTGCGCACCAAATTTATTCTAATTTTAAATATTGAAATTAGATGTTAGATATTAAATGCAGTTTATTCAAGTCTATAAAAACTATTGTTTTTGAACATCATGATGGTCATAATCTGTAATGAGAAAACACCCAACTTTACCCAACTGGTACACTATTTTGACAGTCAATATACTTATGTGGAATTGTTGATGTCGTATGACACTTTACTAACGTGTGAGTTAGTAAAGTTTAACTTGGCGTCTTATAACGTCAGTGACCGTCAAGGTGTTAAAACAAAACTATCTAAAAAGTTACCAATATCAAGATTATTTAGTAAATTATATTGTTTAAAAAATTTCTCTACCTCAATAATGTACAAAAAAAAAAAAAAAAAAAAAACGATATATCGATATTTTTTTTTCGATATATCATTGTACGATGTTGATATTTTTTTTAAAATATCCATGCTATAAATATCCATACTTTTAAAAATATCAACATCCCTAATGCCCCTTCCATTTCTCAACACCAGTTTAAAAGCGCCAAACACAATCGCGTCTCTTCCTTCACTCCAAAATCTCCGGCCAATCACAATGTATGGCGACGTCACCTATTGTGACGTCACGTTAAACCATCTTAAAAAGGTCAACACACCAGTGTATTGCAAATTGCCTAAACTACATAATAACTTAGTGCAAAACATAAGGTGTTGTTTTTATGTTAGGTACAGCACACTGGCGTAATGTCGACTGCCTACACGTAATAGCAGTTCCATCTCACTGGTTATAACCTACCTACAGTACTTATTCCCAAATGGAAACCTCTTTCTCTCTCTCACTCTTATATATAATTACATAAAGAGTGAGTGAGAGAAAGAGGTTTGCATTTGGGAATAATCACTGTATATGTTAATCTTTACGGAATATTTGCATAACAAATGCATATTTCGTTTTTCAACGATATCTGAGCATATGAACATTTTCTGAAGCATAATTAGGTGCATATATTTTTTAGTGCATATGTGACCAAACTTAGATCATATTGACGGAAAATTTGAAAATTTAAAAATTTTTTGCTATAAACAACGTAAACCGTATTATAAATTATTTTGAATTTTAGAAAAACATTCACATGTGTAGTTTGTTTAAAATTGCACAGGATAGATATTATGTAAAGATTTTTTAAATTTCATAAAATAAATAGGGTTAAATGACAACTCACAATGCAAAGTAAGGGTAATATACCCATAATCTTGGAAAAAATAAATCTTTTTTACCGATTCATAAATAATTTTTTTTTTTTTATAAGTTAAGTGTGTCTCTTCATGCTGTAAAAGAAATGTACCACCTTACTCGGGCAAGTTATGTTAAAAGATAGCTCATTTATTGTAGTTTTTAAAATGGTCTAAAATTTGCTTCACTTTGCTTTAGAAAAAAAGATATTGCTATTTTATTGCAAAAAATATCATTTTGAAATTATTTCAATAATTAACTTTACTAATATAATTCAATAATTAACAATAATTACTTTCAAATAATTGGTGCCTACAGATAAGATCGCTATTAGAAAACGTCGATATGAGTTATTTATGGAATAAACAGAACGTTAACGAAATAGCCTACAGTTTACCCAAATTCTTTGAACTTTATCGCTTGCGATTACTAGCGCAAGATAAAGTGTGTTTAAGCCTTTCAAGAGATGGCACAATGTACCAATCACTATATGCTTTGCAGATGTTGAACGAGTTCAATTATTTGGAAACTAGATGCACTTTTACCAAAATAAAAACCATCTGTCAAATTCGAACTTGTAATAAGTTTAAATTGAGACTATATATTAATAATCTATGCTATACAATCAATTTTAATGAACAATGTAGCATTTTGACAGTGTTTTAAACAAAAAATATTGATTTTTGGTAAAAATTTTCGTGTTTTTCCTTGAATTTCTACTTGTAAATTGAGATGTATTGAACAGAAAGAGTAATTTTTCGTTCAAGTACAAACCATAAGCATCTACTAATAGAAAAAATTTTGTTTTAGCGAATTTCCAGAATGGAATTCAGCTATTACAGGCACTGTCATGACGCGACTTGATCCCGGGACTATGGCAGAAATTTGTTTTGAGGTCCCTAGAAACCGAAAATAATATTCACTAAAATTTATATATATATATATATATATATATATATATATATATATATATATATATATATATATATATATATATGGTCCATTTCACTTAAATTTAACTATGCTACATCACTTTGAATTTAAATATTTCCCGTTTTCTTGGCTTTATCTCTTTCATTATTGCATTTACGTAAATTTTAAATTTACAGTTTGTTCTTAGAAAAGGATAGAAGATTTATTTGTTTCGAATATAAGAATTATTTAATTTTTTAACGATAACTCATGATCAATTGTATCTGAAATGAGGTGTATATATATATATATATATATATATATATATATATATATATATATATATATATATATATATATATATATATATATATATATATCCTTACTAATATTTTAAATGCGAAAGTGAGTTTGTTTGTTTGTTTGTTTGTTTGACTGGCTTTCACGCTTCAACAGCTTAATCAATCAACTTGAGACTTTGTATAGACGTTGCCTGCGGGCCAGAGACGCTTATAGCCTATTTTTTATTTCGGGAAAATAATCCATTCCCGAGGGAAAATGCATGAAATTACAACAGCTGACTATTAAAAAACGAATAAATGATTTCAAACTTTGTATATTGCTAACAGAAGGGATGAAAAAGGACACAAACTACTTTATACCCCGGGAAATTTCCCGTGGGAAATTTCATTCCTGCGAAAGAAATATTTAAATAAAAAATATATTTACATATTTTAAAGGAAAAAAAATGATGATAGACAAAGATGACGATATACAGCGATAAACATAAGTTATTTTTTTGCACCGATAAATTATCTCATTCCCGAGGGAAAATGTATACAGGGTGTGAAGTAAAGTTTCATAATTTGCAGGAGAGAAAGGTCTCAGTCTACTAATTAAGTATTGCTTGTTAAATTTTACCGATCAAGTTTCATTTCAGAAATTTTCGATTGTCAAAAACGTGTTAAAAAATGGCCCCTAGAAAAAAAAACTTAATCAGGCTCTGATTACTTATCATTTTTTTCCTTTGCTTTTTTGAATGTAAATTTTTTTGTCAACAAAATATTTTTACCTGTTTGTTTACGAAATCTTTTGAAAATAGTTATACAGTAGTGTCCATAAAAATTTGAACATAATTTTTAATGAGACAATTTACGTCATATATCAAATAGATCGATTTCGTCAAATCTCATTAAATTATTTGGAAATTTAACAAAGTTCTCTAGATATTTATTTTCTCCAATACCAATAATACGAGCCCTTACCGAAAAAAAAATTGACCACCCCAATTTTGAGAAAAACGATTTCAAAGTTTTGTAATTTTAACACGGGTTCTTATGGGAAAATTCTATTTTTTTAGAATAAAATGAAAACGTGTCAAAGGAATTTGATAAAAATTGAATATGTTATTTAATACAAAGTTACAAACCATATTTAACTCGACAATTCCCAGAGTTATTTGGAGGTGACAGATATTTTTAATTTTTTTCAACTATAAGATAATTAAATATTTAAATTCTGCTACCACCATCAGAAGGCCAATATGTGCTTTTATATTTCTCTTTTGTGACAACATTATAATATAAGTCAAACAAACAAATTCATACAGTTTACAATTAAAAATGTCTGTCACCTACAGGTGACACTGGGAATTCCCGAGTTAATAAGAAATAAAAATTATTGACCACGCCGATTTTGAAATATAATTTAAAAACATCATTTTACTACGTTTTTACAACGTTTTTTCAATATTTCTTTTAAATTGCTACAACATAAGCGCGCAAAAATACAAAAAAACAAGTGGTATACAAATATAATAACTGAAGAATATCAATACATTATTTAATTTTTGATAAAATAAAGTTTTTTTGCTGAGATAAACTTTTGTACCTGACTATCTCAGAGCAAGTACGTTAAGTTGAAGTATTTATGAATTATGACACAACAATTAAATTTTAAAACATTTCTAAAATATACAATTGGTTTATTATTCACGCACATACACATACTTTTAATTTTAATACTTTGATTTAAAGAAATTATAAATCGCTAACTCCTTTTGAACGCAGTTAATTCATGCAACAGTTTAAAACAGCTTAGACCAGTACCTGTATTGTTAAAAAATAACGAAGAATGTATTGTTTTATTATTGATAAAATGATAATAAAATAATACGAATACCAATCGGCAATCATACACATACAACTAAAAATGCATATTCATACTTATGTTATAAAATAAATAGGTTACTGGTGTTTCCAAAACACATAAATATATCCAGTTTGACAGGTCATAATATATTATGTTTATGGCTTTTTAAAAAATAATTTTCAAAGATTAGGGTTCCGAAGAACTCTGGAAGGTCTTATAATTTTTTGATTGTAACATTTTCAGAAATTCCACGCCTTTGGATGTATGAACACGAAATTTTGCAAATATAATACATGCTACAGATAGATATCTCAATTAACCGTCAGTAAAACAATTTCTTTCTTAATTTCTTATGGTACCTATCTTCCGTATTTAAAGCTGGGCATAAACAATTTTAGTACACTCAGTAAGTGAAATTTTACGTCAAAGTATATTCTGATATTAGATAACATTTCCAAAAATTCAAATCAAAATTATTAAGAGAAATGCTGGAAAATTTTTTTCGTAAATTCCTTCAAAAATAATTATATGTATACTGTTTGCAGCATATCATTAGAAAAATCTTTTAAAATCAAGTTAAGGTTCTTTTAACAACTTTTTATACCTCGTTTCAGAAATATTGTATTTCAAAGTCCATGTGGTTTGTAAGGAATCCAATTACCACTTAATTGACCCTTAAGTAACACAAGTACAAATATATTTATTTATTTTCACAGTAAATCGTAAAAAAATATGCGATGAGATGTATTTTGTCCCCAAAAATACAAAAACGCAAATAACTTAGGAACTCGGCTTAATGTGTGTTAAATACGCACTTGGCCAACTCCTTGATTATCGATGGTTGATGATATCATGATTGTCTGTGAATCACCAAGTACATACATATGTATGTCTGTAATTGTTTATTTAAAAAAAAATGTTTTGACGATTTTGACACACTGGGAACTGAAAAGGAATATTTATCAATTTGAATGAATCAATAGATAAGGTAAATGACCCAAAATCAGACAGTGTCTTAAAATCAAACGTTAATATTATTTTAAAGAATTTAAAAAAAAATTCTGCTTTTAAAACGTTCGTTTTGTATATCAGAGATATCTATGAACATTAGGTAATACTACCTTTTGTATATTTTGATTTATTTTTAACAAATATTGTACTAAAATTAATGATCAATTAGTTTTTTTTTTTTTTTATTGTTATTATACTGCGCTTAACTACTATGGTCATGTGCGCAGTATTATATAATATGTAAGTACAAGTTAGTTTTACAATAAATATATATAGGTAGTATATCAATTAGTTATTTTGCGAAATATACAATAAAACAGTATTGATTTTTATATTAGCAGAAATTGGAAAGGTACATTATTAACTAATATGTACGTGTAATAAATAAAGCAATTTTTCAATAAATTATACTTAAATGCATCTTTATCAATTTTTTTTCTTTTTTATCTGAGCTAAAGCGTTTATAGTCAAAATTATGGACACTGTTGAATTTAAAAACACGAAAATAAGTTCACAAAGGTATTGAATTTAGAGCTAAGTTCTTATGGTAGATGTCGAAATTATGTGTCATTTCAGTAGTACAAAAATTCATATTTTTTGTATTTTATCTTTCTATTTTTCTTAAGTGATAATTTATCTAAAGTAAAAATTTTGGT